>JADLZN010004878.1:16299-190458 GCA_018155175.1 Sinocyclocheilus anophthalmus
CCAATGACGTTTCTCCCCCTTCTTCTGGTCTTTGCTAGGTTGAACCCAGCCTCATCTATAAAGATGAACTCATGTGGGATTGCATGAGCATCCATTTCCAGTACTCCCTGAAAACAAAGAACAAAAATCAGTCAATATGGTGTTATTCAGTACACTGGGAAACAATGTTGCGTGTAGTGTACTGCAGTCAATATAGAGTCTGAACTCTTTGTTTCTTTGAGAGTTTCTCTCAAATGGCACCTTATAAAGTTGTTTCATTCTGATTTGGTTTCGCTTGAGAATGCGAGCCAATGTGGACAGACTGACTCGTTGAATGTTGTTGAATAAGGTGTTGTCTTGGATGATGTGGCTTTGAATTTCTCGTAATCTGATTTCATTATTTTCCAAAACCAAGTTTACAATGGCAGCTTCCTGTACCCCGGTGAACATTTGGCCCCTTCCTCCACCATGGTGTCGTCTCTCAGTCCTTCAGAAAAAATAAAATAAAAATATATATAGGGCTTGTACAACGCAGCCTAAATATTTCCCCCCACAGTAGAGTACATTGTACAGGAAACTTGTACAGTTCATGAATGGCTGATGTCATACACTATGTAAACAGGTGTCACCCAACAGATACACTATGACATGGGGTATACTACATGTGTACTACATGAAATTTTGGTTACAAGTTTGGCTGCACTCGCTGTCCAGCCTCATGCATTGTCAGCCCATGGTTGATGACATGATCTACTAAGGTTGCTCTGATTTCATTTGAAAGTGTTTGTCTTCTTTGGCCATGAACTCCTCTACCTGCTCTACCCCTACCTCTCACTCTTCCTCCCCCTCTTATTCTCAACCTCCCTCTTCCTCTTCCTCTTCCTCTCTCTGCAATGTCTTCCATTGTGGTTGTAAAAAAAGGTTCTCACCTGTGGTCTTTTCACAGTGCTTACATCCTGATTGAAGTGTTAACAATTAACCATTGAGGTGTTTGGCCAGGTGGCACATGTAATTGGCCAATTAGCTCATGTAGTGTCATTTTGAATGGCAGTGTTTTGAAATGGCAAACATGTGACTTTATGTCAGATTGTTGTGTCTTATGCAGAGAACTGTGTTCAGTGCATTTAAAAAGTACCATTCTGAAATGCAAAATGTGTGTAAAGCAGAAAATGTGTTTAGACTTTTGGAGACTTGAGAAGAAGTTTTGCTATCTGTGTGTCAGTTTAAATAATTGTGCTGTGCATGTCATTTTAGTGTGTTAGCAATTGGAAAAAACTTTATTATCTCTCTCTCTTGTTCTTGCGTGAATATGGGCCCCCTTCCTCCTTGTCGTTCCCGACCCTCAATCCTATGTAGAGAATAATACATGTAACTTACTGTACAATGTCACAGGAAGGGGTATCACAAGTGCTGATATGGTGCATACAATAAGCGGCTGATTACTGTAACTGCAGACAGATCTTCTTTTACCTGTTTTCCTGTCGAAAAGTCCTTATGACAGATGCCACTGTATATCTGCTAAGATTTGGCTGAACTCTCAGTCCAGCCTCCCTCAGCGTCAATCCGTGGTTCACAACATGGTCCACTAGTGTTGCACGAATGTCATTTGATAAGTTTGGTCCTCTTCTTCTTTGTGCACGTTCTCCTCCTGCTTCAGGTCTTCCTTGGCCTCTTCCTCTTCCTCTACCTCCTTCTCCTCCTCTGTGTACTCCTCCTCTCACCCTCACTCTTCTTCTGACTCCTTCCATTTTGGTTGAAGGCAGGTGAACCTACCTGCTGCATTTGTATAGTGCTTAAACCTGATTGGTGTGTCTACAATTGAGCACTCATGTGTTTGTGCACCTGATGGCTGTGTTTAACAGATTGGCTCATAGGTGTGGTAATTTGACAGTCAGTGCTTTGGAATTGCAAGGAAGTGAGATCATGATATACTTCTGTGTCTGATGTACACAAGTGTGTTTAGTGTTTTGCAAATCACTGTGTGTAATGTTTTGCAAATAGTGTGAAGCTGACAATGTGCTTACAGTTGTGCAAATCTGGCCTTGTGTTTTGCTCCCTGAGTGTAAGGTTTTGCTAATTGTTGGAAAAGTTTAATTTTAGTGTGTAAGCAATCGTAAAAAACTGTAATCAACCACTGTGCCACTTTTTCAGAGTTAAAACAGATAATTATTTTCTTTTTAAAGATTGTATTTCCATTTAAACTCAAGAATATCTTAAGACTTAACCATCTTTCTCTCCACTATGTAACCTCGCAGAACGGGTTCCTCCCCTGTCACCGATTAGCCACTTTGACACTGACTTTTCTGCCTCTTTTCTGGTAATTTGATTGGTACGAATTTTTTTCAAGCTTCCTGTAAAACACATAAAGAGCATTAAAGTGAGATTAAATTCCATATTTAAGCCCTTGCAATAAATAAGCAGTAATCTCCATTTTTACATTTTTCAGGAAATACAATAATGGTATCAGATATAATATTCTATGCAAAAATACCATGTTTAGAAGAGTTCAAACTGTTTTCAAAGAAGTGTTTGCTTTTGCAAGATGTGTGTGCAATCTGTATGTTGTGTGTGTGTTTTGTGGTTTTGTGTGTAGAGTTTTCCATGTAATTTAGGTGGAAAAGCAGCTAATATCCATTTGGTATTTACCAGTTACTTTAAATGTTCACTTTCATTCATGAAGAAGACAGGGAAACAATTGTCTCCTGGTGGAAACAAAGACTTAAAGGGTTAGTGTTATGTCTTCATGTAGACAAGAAGCACAAAATTGTGTATTCCTCTTAGTAAACTTTAATAACTACCATGAACAAGCAGGATAACATGCTCAGCATTCTTTCTTACTCTTCACACTTACTCCCAATCCAAATCTAACTCAAGAGGCTGGAGTGTCATCTAGTGGTGCATTAATGTAAGGACATCACATATTCCCATCTTAGTTAAATTAATTATTTCTGTAACTAACAATTGGCATGAAACAGAAATAAAGAACATCAGATCTGTAATGTATCAACAATTTCACATGTATATGAATTATACACTAAGAAACATATTAACTGAATGCAGTGGAGCATTTAAAACAATAAGCCACATGAACCAAACTACTCAAATACCATTCAGTACTTGAATTTTCATGTGAGTGTATGTAATGTATGTTGCAAAAGTCCATGTCAGGTTTTTTTTTTTTTTTAGTGACTAATAGACATAGTCCAATCTGGCTCACGTCTTTGACGTTTCTCCCGTGGACAAGCATCAGAAGACACTACATTTCCAGACAATGGAACATGAGAGGGAATCAAGTTTTCAGCATTGGTGGTCAGTCCATTATCCAGCGCATTAGTTGGCACGGGTGCGAGACATGATGCATGCCACTTCTTTCCATCATCCAAGAGGTAGGTGTAAGGGCCAACTTTTTTCCTAACTTTAACTGGAGGAGTGAATTTTGGATTGGATTTTTGAAATGAAAAGTGACGCACACGATGCTTGTGGTCAAAGCGAGATTTCATGACATCCTGACGTGATGAAACACGCTTCTGCAGTTGTTTAGGCTCATGACTAGAAGATGAGGGTTTCAGGACATTGAGGCGGGTACGCATTATCCTTCCATGAAGTAATTCGAAGGGGGAAACGCCTGTCACAGCATGAGGTGTAGCGAGATAGATCTGCAGGAAGTCAGTCACTGTTGTTTTCCATGGTGCTGACTGTAGGATTGCTGATTGAATTGTACTCTTAAGAACTCTGTGGAAGCGTTCAATAGCTCCATTTACAGCGTGATGATACACTGATGTGCGAATGTGCTTAATGTCTCTCTCTTTCAGGAATGCAGCGAACTCTGGGGAAGTGAACTGAGGCCCATTATCACTGACCAAAGTGGTCGGGTTGCCGTGTCTACTGAAGACAGAGGTAAGAAATGCAGTCACCTGTTTTGTTGCAACAGTTTAGAATGCTGCCATCTGTCTGTAAGAGATAAACCTAAAATTATTACAGTTTAGGAAAGAAATTGTTTTGTCCAGCAGAGGGCCATAGAGAGCTATTCATTTTACTGGATGTGGCCAACTGCTCTTATCACAACTTTTGTGATACATGTTGTGAATTTATGTATATATAAACATTAGAAAGGACATTAAAAATAAATATTCTTTCAAACAGTAGATTTTTTTGTAGTTTTTGATGCATTTTGAAATGTATGTTTTTACAAAATGCCACAGAAATTTGACAGAAAAATGGCACATAAGACACACCTAGAGGACAAGACTTAGAGTCAGATTGTAGTTGCATATTAATGATTTTATGGTAATTAACCAAGTGTAAAAAAAACAATAATTAACTTTAGAATGTAGATGAAATTAAATCAATAATATGTAAATAAAGCCAACAACAATATGCAGAAATCAACAGGAGTGAAGAGTGAACATCAAATAACAATAAAACATTTTACAATCACATTTTGTGGCAATCATACCTGTGTTTGTGTGTTTGTGTGTGTGAGAGAGAGAGAGAGAGAGAGAGAGAGAGAGAGAGAGAGAGAGAGAGAGAGAGAATTTAACAGAACTTAATACAAGTCGAAGTCCCAGTACAATCATAACTATTTAATGAAAATAAAAGACCAATCACATAAAAGTAAAAATCACATCAGCTTCAAATAAACAACACAAAGCACCGTTACAGCATCAAATACTTTCAAAGGTGTCAAGATCGTTCATATGTTTATAATAATTAAAATCAGTCAAAATCCTTGCTTGTACCATATTTGAAAATAAAACATCTACCTTCTGTTCTAGGTTGTGTTCAACTTTCTTCTTCCTGCTAATATACACAGCCAACTTGGCTTGACCTAATATAAAATTCAACAGTTGACACAACAATCTTCTTTTCCTTACATATTTAAAACCAATAATAAACACTTCCATAGAAAACGTTTCACTACAACGTGTAAAAACATTCCTTAACACCAAAAACAAAACCTCCAATCTAGCACATTTCACAAAAGCATGAAAAATGGTTTCCCTCTCATTACAAAAAGGGCATTCAGCACCAATATCTGGGTTTAAAACTGAAATAAAAGACTAACTGCCCCCCCCCCCCCCCCCCCGATCGCACCATGAAGGATCCTCCACTGCAAGTCACCTGTTCTTTTGATCAATGGTGGTTTATACAGTGCTCTCCATTCAGGTCTTCTACCTGCAACCAGTTTTAAAAAATCACGCCATGGGGTATCAATCCTCTTATCTAACATTTTTTTGTTAAAAACTGATCACACAGTACTTGTACAGTGCTTTCCCAATACAAGATAAAAACTTTACATACAAAGGTTCAGCAGACTCCAAAAAAAATCCAGAAAAACCTTGTACATTCACAGAAAGAAACAAATGAGGGAAGGAGTCTGTGGGGTTAGGCTTTATAAGGCCATCACGAAAGCTAGACAGCAAAGACCATTCCGTTGGTTTGAGGGCAGCCTGCCACTTCAATAATAACTGTGCTACTAGACGAGTGGATCTGAAACCCAACCGTTGAGCAATTGCTTCATCATTTTTAAAATCAAATCCTGCTGACTCCAGTAATTGTCCCAAGGTGATGACGTTGTTATCCACAAGTGCTTTATTAAGTCCTGGGAAAAGTCCACTGGCAGATAGATCCAGACGTGCTCCACGAACTAGGGGTTCCTCCAAGAGCCAATAGAGAGACTGCAAGTCCTCTGTCCGATTAAAAAACAAAAAGACTCCACACCTTAAAAATGTTCCTATAAAACACTGGCAATCCAGAAGTGTTCAGTTTCATGGGGTCCAAAAGAAAAAGAGTTTTGTCCAGCCCCAGATCTTCCAGTTTGTGCAAAATCACATAAGCAACGGCACACCACTTTAACTCAGCTGAACCAACAAGTAGTCTTTGGATGCGCTGCAACCGAAAAGTTGCCAACCTGCTTTGCAAATGTATTAATCCTTGTCCACCCTCCTCTTTCGGCAAAAATAACACACTCTGCGGGACCCAATGTAGTTTATCCCAGAGGAAATCCACTAAAGTAGCCTGGATCTTGGCCAACAAATGAGAGGGAGGATCCATACATGCAAATTTATGCCACAATGAAGACGCAACTAAATTATTAACTATTAAAATACGCCCCCTATACGACATCTTTGGAGACAAACCTTTCCATTTTCCCAGGCGACCTCTGACTTTCTCAAAGACCCCATCCCAATTTTTTTGCACTGTTAAATCATCCCCCAGAAAAACTCCTAAATATTTTAAACCTGTTGTTCCCCAAACTAAACCTTCTGGAAGTTCCGGTTTTCCCTCTGACCATTTACCCAATAATAAAGCTTCACTTTTCTTCCAATTTACACTTGCAGAAGATAAACTTTTAAAAGCTGAAAGTAGTTCTAATAAAACCTGTATATCTCTTTGTTTGCTAATCAAAACGATCACATCATCAGCATAAGCTGACAAAATAAGGTTCTCCTTGCAATCTGGCAAGCATATGCCGTGTAATTTCACCCTTATTTGTTGTAAAAGCGGTTCAATCGCTAAAGAATAGAGCATGCCAGATAGTGAGCACCCCTGCCTAACACCTCTATAAACTTTAAAAGGAGCACATAAACCACCATTGATCTTAAGAATGCTCTCAACGCCACTATAAAGAACTCTGATAAAATCAATAAATTTTTGACAAAAACCAAAAGACTCTAAAACTTTACAAAGGTAACAATGCTCCACGCGGTCAAAGGCTTTCTCCTGGTCTAAAGAAATTAATCCACAGTCCAGATTAAGCATCTTGGAGACCTCAAAAACATCACGAACTAAAGACACATTATCAAAAATCGATCTGCCGGGAACACAGTAGGTTTGATCAGAATGGATGACACAATTCATCACCCCTGCTAACCGATTAGCCAATACTTTGGAGAGCAGTTTGTAGTCGCTACAGAGCAGTGATACGGGTCGCCAACACTTGATGTCAGTAAGGTCACCTTTTTTGGGCAAGAGGGTTAAAACTGCTCTGCGGCAGCTCAGAGGCAGCCGGCCTTCAGCCAGGCTTTCATTCAATACCTCCAGCAAGTCCTCTTTTAGTTCAGCCCAGAAAGACTTATACAAGTCAACTGGCAGACCGTCAATCCCCGGGGCCTTACCAGACTCCATTCCTTGGAGGGCCTTATACAGCTCCCCCTCGCTCAAAGCACCTGCGATTTCAGCATTTGCTTTCTCTGACATCTGCGGCAAGCCAAAAAAGAACTCACTTTCACCCTCATATCCTGCTCCTAGCTCATTTTTATACAAGCTTTCGTAAAAACAAACTGCTCTCCTACGTATTTCTGCAGGTTCCGTCATTAGCCTACCACACTCAGAGCGCAAGGCATGAATGGCCCTACTCTGGCCGTTCTTCTTCTCCAAACTAAAAAAAAATTTGGAAGGAGCATCCATCTGGTTCATACTCTGGAACCTCGATCTGACCAAAGCCCCCTGCGTTTTAAAACCCAGCAAATCAGCCAACTGTGTTTTCTTATTGACCAAAGTGTCAAAATAGCTTTGGACACCAGTTGACTCAGCTAAATTCTGAAGTTTTAAAATATCAGCCTCCAAGGCGTTCATAATTACAACAGTCTCTTTAGTGACGTTTTGAGCATACTGTATGCAGAATTGTTTCATTTGAACTTTCCCAAAATCCCACCATTGTCGTAACGAGTTAAAAGAACCCTTTGTGGTTTTGAACTCCCCCCAAAACACCTTAAACATGTCTTTGAAATACTTATCACTTAACAAGTTTACATTTAACTGCCAGTATGCACTCCTTGGTTTGATGAAACTCAAATACACAAAAACACTGTACCATGCTGTGATCAGTAAAACCCAACGGGGTAATTAAACATCTTTTAACAATATTACATTGATGATTAAAAACATAGAACCGATCCAACCTAGCCAAAGAGATAACACTGTCACGTACATGAGTCCAGGTGTACTGCTTTTGTGCCCCATTAAATCGTCTCCAAATGTCACATAACTCATGTGTCTTAACAAGTTGAATTAAACGATTACGAGAGGGCAAATGAGGCTCAATATGATTTCTATCTAAATTTGACACTGCACAGTTAAAATCTCCACCCAGAAATAAGTATTCTTCCACACAACATTTTTGCATAACAGAACAAAGTACATTTAAAAACACCATCCTTTCCACAGCTGAAGTAGGGATGTACACACAAATAAAAACAAAAGTGCAGTTTTCAAAAGTGGCTCTTACTTTCAAAAGCCTGCCTTTAACAACTTCTTCAACCTGATATGTGTGTGGAATAAAACTTTTAGCGAACAGAATGGCAACCCCTCCACTAAGTGAAGTGTTGTGACTTAAAACCGAGACTCCATCCCACTCCTCCGCCCAGTCAGCAGCATTTCTTAAATCACTATGAGTCTCTTGCAACATGGCAACATCAACTTTTTTTTGCTTAACCACCTCAAACACTTCAGCTCTTTTTTTAATTTCCCTTAAACCATTCACATTCATTGTTGCAATATTCACCTCACACATGTTTGAAAAATAGAAAAAACAAACAAACAGCAAAAACTTGCACACACCCATAACACTCCATGTCATAATACTAAGCTTTCTCACTACCTTCATTAACATCACCAGACGAGAGTCTTCTCACTATCTTTTTTAATCAATATATCTCCTTGTTTGTAAACAAACCTTCTGACATGAAAAGCCTAGTTTTGTCAACAAACTGTTTTTTGTCGGGAAAAAACTCCATTACACGCACCCCTCTTTTGTTTTTTGTAACCCTGAGAAAGAGTTTAATATCAACCTCATAACTACCGGTAGAAAAGTCACTCTGCGACAAACTTACGCTAGAATCAGAGGACTCGCTACCGCTTTCCATTCCATCGTCACTATAGACAACCTCCACATCTGCTTTCTTTGACTTAACAGCTTGTAAATCCCCAGCCTTTTTCCTCTTTGTTGGCACTTTAAATTGGCTCTGTTCCGTCTCCATATCAACGCCACCCCAAAGCAAATCGGACTGCGAGACATTAACCGCTCCATCACCTCTTTGCACATCTATCTCCATAACGGATTTAGAAATCAGAGTATCAGCATTGCTAGCAGCTGAAATGCTTTTCTCACCCACGCTCTCGGGGTTAATTACCTGCGCTGTTACCCTCTCACTCGCAGACAGACTCGAGTCATCTCTCCCCTTTCTTTCCCCTGACTCTGTCTGCGACGGAGCAGCGTCTGACGGTCCGGCCTCAGCCGACTCGCCTCCATTACTCACACTATCATCAGCCACTGACCTGTTTTCATTAGCTTTACTAGGACATGTGTGAATTAAATGACCCATCTCCCCACAATTGAAACATTTCATTTTTTCTGTTGTAGCATAAATAACATAATCACAATCATCAATTTTAAGATGAAGTGACAAGTTGAGTTCTTCATCTTCTTTTAAAATCATAAAAAGAAAACGCCTAAACGAAACCACATGTTTCAAGAGAGGGGATTTGCAGCCAACTGATACCATTTTGATAGGTGACACTAGTTTACCATATCGGGACAAAATTCCCACTAAAGTCTTATCACTTACGAAAGGCGGGACATTAGACAACACCACCTTCTTAGATGGCATAGAAAGCGGGAGTACAGGAGTAAAAAGATTATCGACAACTATACCAGTCTCCACTAACTCATTTGCCTTATCAACTGAACTGAGAAAAACAACCGTGGCACTGTTCATCCTGGAGGCCGACATGATATGTTCATGCCCCACGACCTCACCTACAGCTAAACAGCAGTCTTCCACACTCACCGCGGACGCTACTTTCACCCCATGGCGCCGCGTGAGATTACTCAACACCTGTGACCGTGGGGCCGTCATGCTGCCCGCACAGTGAAACTGCAGCACGCGGCCCAACCAATCAAATCCCTAACCAACACTAAAAAGCGAAGAAAGAAAAAGAAAGAAAAAAAGATTCAAAGATTCCCTCACAACACACTCGCCACGCGCACCACTCACCGATCACACTCGCTCAACAGTCACACGGCAAGTGAGAGAGAGAGAGAGAGAGAGAGAGAGAGAGAGAGAGAGGTTGAAACATACTTTTATTCCATATCACCATTATTACATCATCTTTACACAATCTTCAAATTGTTAAAAAGGTAAAACCAACTCTCCATCACTATCAACAACACAAAGAACATTTCCAACAGACCATTTTCCAACAAAAGCCTGTAAATTGTTGATAAATTTATAATAAACATACTCAATACTGAGGCGAGCTTCTAACATTCCCAGGAAAACCCAATAGACCTCTTTTGACCCTTTGTTCTGAATTGTATTTTTTCTGGAAGGCCATATAGAAAGTTTAGCTACTCCAAAAACAAAATTTAATAAAACATGTTTTTGTTTTTCCTTAGCAGAATACTTTGGTCCAAAAATAAACAAAGGTAAAGAAAAACATTGCCCCCAGTTTAAACACCACTGTTTTAACAAATTAAATAACACCCCCAATCTACCACAACCACAAAACAAATGCACCAAAGTTTCATCTTGAATACAAAACGGACATTCCACTCCTTGAATAGAATCTAAATGGGCTACATGTTTATTAGTGGCTATAGCCCCATGGACTATTCTCCATTGGAGACCTCCTGTCCGTTTATCAATAGGCATCTTATACAGAGATCTCCAACATCCTTTCACTGACTGATCAGGACCAAAAAAGTCAAACCACCTTGATGTTTTCATTCCTTCAAAAGATCTGCTATGGAGTATTTTCACACACAGTATATAAGCCTCCTTTTTACCCAACTCTTCAAAAGAACTCAGATGTAAATTTGTAAATATAAGAAAACCATCTTCTAAACCAATCCGTTCACTCACAGTTGGAAAGATATAAGACATGGGAAAATATACTCACACCCATCCTCCCACTGATTAACCATATCATGATCTTCAGCAAACTCTCTTAGTGACTGTGGTAATGATTCGCAAACATCTACTACAACCCTTTTCATCAATCTTTCAGATCTTATGTTTGCCAATTGTCCTAATTCAACAAGAGATAAATGCATAGCTTTTAAAAGATGGCCTAACTTTGTACACCCAGCCTCTCTCAGTGCTGAGCGCAGGCTAATAGAATTTAAAGAACTTACACAAAGGAATTCATTATAGAATAGTGGCTCTTCAAAGATCCACATACCAGGTAGAACACCGGACTCTCTGGATACTTTCAAAATGTGCCACGCCTGCAAAACTGAATCGTAAAAATATGTTAGACCTGTGACTTGTACCTCTTCAAGTTTCAGCAAAGAAAATTGCTTACTATAACCCAACCTCCCTACCGTCTGTAAAAGCAATTTTGCAGTTTCATGCCATCTCAATCCATTTCCATACAAAAATCTTTGTGCCGTTTTTAGTCTAAAAGCCACTATTCATGAAGATAAATCAGCAAGCCCCTGACCTCCCCCACAAAGGGGGAGATATAGAGCAGCAGCTCTAATCCAATGAATCCAACAAAAATATTAATATCATCTGCATAAGCAGATACAACTAAAGGTGAATCAGTTATACAGCCTGCTAAACTAAAGCCAGTCAAATGCTTTCTTAAAAAATATAAAAGAGGTTCAACAGATAATGAATACAGCTGTCCAGAAATAGGGCAGCCTTGCCTTATTCCCCTTTTTACTGGTATTGGTCGACTAAGGCCCCCTCCCACCTTGACCATACAAGAAGCATTATTATAAAGAAGAGTCACCCATGCTATAAACTTTTCTCCAAAACCAAAAACTTTGAAAACAGAAATTTATGATCTATTCGATCGAAGGCTTTCTCTTGATCTAGGGATAAAATTCCAACACTTTGATTATACACATTACACACATCCATCACATCTCTCATTAAAAACAAATTGTCCATTATCGTCCGGTCTGGGATGCAATAGGTCTGATCCATATGTACAAGTAAACCTATATAAGGCTTTAACCTATTAGACAAGGCTCTAGAGAGCACTTTACAGTCGGTACACAAAAGAGCAACAGGTCTCCAATTCTTAAGTTCAGTTAAATCTCCCTTTTTAGGAAGTAATGTTAAAACAGCCCTTCTACAGGAGGCCTGGAGTACATTATCATCATACAAGCTTATTAAAACCTCATGCAAATCAGATCCAATAACCCTCCAAAAATGTTTATAAAAGTCAATAGTGAGCCCATCTATTCCAGGTGCACGTCCAGATGCCAGTTGATTAACAGCATTCGTGAGTTCTTCCAAGCTTATTTCTTTATCCAGTTCAGCTTGTTCTGCTTCACAAAGTTGAGGAAGACCTTCTAAAAGATCCTGAACACATTGCTCATCACATTGTTCCTTGTCATACAACTTGGTATAGAAGTCCATAGCGCATCTCCTCATTTCCCCTCCATCTGCTGTTACATGACCATCTGAACATTTTAGACATGTCATGCGCTGATCTTTCGCAGAAGTTTTTTTCCAAGTTGAAAAAGAAAGTACTTGAGGCATCCATATCTTTTAATTGAATATATCATGGCCTCATAAGTGCTCCTTTCACTTTTTCTTGCAACAAGGAACACAGCTCCAACCTTTTTGTGTGCAATTCATTGTTATTTCCAGTCTCCTCGCCATTTAAAAGGTTATTTTTAATGCGTCTTATGGCCAGCTCAACCGCTTCTATGGCCTGTTTTAACAAAACAAAAGAAAAAGAGGTATATTTTTGACAAAAAATTTCCCACCACTGATTTAAAGACTCAAAATAACTTTTTTTTACTTTCCACTTATCCCAAAAAATCTTAAAATTCTCACAAAAAACATCATCTTGAAGTAGTTTGATATTAAAAGGCCACTGAGATCTATTAACGTCTTTCTTTAAAGTGATATAGTAGTTACATCTCAGGGTTAGTAACTGGAAGGTTGTCGCACATAGATTGCACTTGACTTTTCTCTGATGAACTGAAAGTAATTGGAGTATGTCCATCTCACGAATGCAGAATCCGTCTCTACAGTCATCTCAATCATCAAATTCCAGCATCAGGAAATAGACAAAATATTTTACCCACAGAAATTCACCACTTAAATTTCAGTTAAAATATGTTGTTGTAATATGTGTTACTGCGATTTTAATGAGTAATTTGCTGCATACTGTACTCCGTTAGGATAACCGAGACTTGTCATAGAACTTGCATTTCATTGGTCTTTTGTTGAGTTTGATTGCTTCTATTGTCATCATTTGTAAGTCACTTTGGATAAAAGTCTCTGCTAAATGACTAAAAGTAAAGTAAGATGAGTAATAATTACCTACAAAAAATTTTTATATTTACTTAAATGCATTATATACTGCTGCCAGCACAAGTAATATACTGCATGTAATTCAGTTAATTTGTTATGGTGTTGACTCCAACACTGCTGTGGTGCCTTTTTTGCAAAGTTTGGAGCAAAACTCTGCAGGACTGTGCTCTCCAGGACTGATGCTGACCACCATCCCAGGCCTACATCAACTTCACTGCACAACACCCTGATTATATAGGTGGTGTGACCAATGCATGATGGCTATTCATCAAGGAGCTGGTCAAAGAGCTTGTCATGCCACATATGAACTTGTCACTTGTGAGGCATCTAAGCACTGAGATGGCACTGTACCCGTGGGATTTTATTTAGTCAATTTCATTTTCTTTTATTTAGTCGAATTCAGTACAATTCACTACAGTTACAGTAGAGTTACATTTTAGTATAATTAGTTATTAGTGATGTGTGTATGTTATGAGTGACAAAGTGTTGCTCTAAATAACTGCTAAAATTATTTTAACAAAATGTATTTATTCTTTTGTTTTATCACACTTGCAATGATGGGTCGCATTTGACCTGTGTGTAAACTTGAAGTAGTAACTCAAAACCTAGGAAAAATTACATACTAATTTGTTTTCATTAAAATCAAGATATTTCGAATATTCTTGGATAATGGAATTCATAGATTCGTAGGAATATTAAATCCTGAAATAAACTGATTTCAAAAGATGAAACAAAAAAAAATAAATCCCAGCCATGCATGAAATAACATAACAAAAAAATGAATATGGGTCATATTAGACCCATGTTGTGCTTTAGAAGGGGTTTGCAAAGCTTGTGCATCAGGAGGTTAAGAGATCAAATGATGAAATAAATGATAGGGTTACGCTTGACGACTTCACCTTCCTTAGACAAACAGAGAGACAGAGATGGCAATTGTCAAGGCAAGAAAGGGCTGTTAAAACCAATGTAAAATCATTCCTATATGGAACAGAAATGTATTTGCCATTTACATGCATGTAATGTTTAGGAAATATTCATTTAATATTCTTTAGTCATAAAACACAAATAGAACAGATCAAAGTTATGTGTGAATTGAAAGAATAGTGGAATATAGAATTAAACAATTCATTGAATTTCATGAATCAGTGTCATTTATAGTCTTTTTTTCCCGCTCCTGTGATACATTAAGAAATCCATCCTGTCTTTATTGTTTGGTATGTCACCATTTTATCGTTGTTTACAGCTAGTTTACTCCTATCAAACATGTATCCTCTTCGTTTATACTCTGGTAATATACATTACATGCATTCAATATGTTCTGTGATTTGAGCAATCATGATGAAGTAAATTAATTCAGTCTGCTTGTAATGGAGAGTGAAAGCATAAAGTTTTATCTTCATCAAATGTGAGATGCTGATTTTAAGGGCTCCATCACTGACAGACAGATATTTCTGCTTTAGTCTCTGGTCAAAGTGAATGTAAATGCACTCATATGGGATGCAGCTGTATTTGTATTATGCTTAGAAAATGTTTTATTACCTCCAGACCAAGAAAAAGATGCTCAAGTAATGATTATGACATAATAATGATAATAATAAACCTCTTAGGTCTAAATAATGAAGTACATTATTTAATAGAAAAATACTTACCTTATTTTTGAGAATAACTGCTTGAGTCTTGAGACTGCTTGGGAGTTTATCATTTACAACAATTAAGCAATATCACACTCATTGATAACTCTGCATCAGGTCAGCAGTAGTCTAGAAACTTTTTGCCACACAAGGTGAATTTACCAGTCATTAATACTTTCATACACTGCATTCTCGTGATTTTTTTCCTCATTGTATATCACCTGTATTGCACATTGGTGTCACAACATGGAGGAAAAGAGGGGAAAACAGTTTTCTTTAGTAGCTGGATTGATTAGATCTGACTTACTGGTGTCACTTTTATCAGTGAGAGTATGACTCATTCTTACAGCTCAGTTTAAATATGTATTATGTAACAGTTCCTTATAACTCCCTTTTTCTTGGGTTTAGTTCTTGCCGTGTAAGAAAGTGAAAGTATTCAAGCTGTTCCAAAGCAGTATATTATGTACAAAATGAACCTTTGATTCTTGGCAACTTTTTATTCGGTTTATGATTCTGTTTATGATTATTTCGGTGAGCTTTAATATCTAGCCTCTCTGGCCTGTTAAGATTATATACGAGTCAAAGGACAGAAGGGGGCCTGATGAACAAAAGGAGAAGTCTGATCAGAGTAAATATAAATTCCCTCATGCAGATGTTCTTATATGGTGCTTAGGAAAATAGTTGCTACCTCCAGACCAAGAAAAACATGACGGACAGCATGTGACAGAGTAATAATACAGCAATTAAATTGCAAATGTTTTGTTGTTAAAAAAAAGTACTTCACAAATAAAATGCATTTTAGAAAACGTTTCATAAGTGGATCAAAGTTGTAGTCAGAACCAGAGTTCGGTAATCTTATCTATAGGATAATTTTCAAGATCAACACGCATCCTACTGATGAGGGCAAAGGTTGTTTTTGAAATATTGGAATGTTTCCTTAACTTGGGTGAGATCATAAGGATGAGTATGATTTCATGTCGGTTGAGCACCTTTTAATGCAATAACGCTTTTTCTGATGATTCGTTAAACAAAAAGTGTACTTTTATAGATAGTTGCCCATGATAGTTGCTGTTGGTTCTCTGACTAAAAATATTTCTGCTTTTCTGGATTATTCCCTATCCTGTCCCAGGAGTGATTTCTCTGAGGAGGTAAGAGAGACTCTCTATAATTCTGTTATGAGCAGTGAATAATCAGTGTATTTACCCTTGATGTGTGATATTTGAAACCATTGAGTACCTCATATCCAACAAACATATTCTCTTGATTTTCAGTGTTAGTATTACATTATAACATTCACAATTTGCCATGCCACCAAAATAGAATTAAAAAGGATTGAAATATATTTTAAATAGATAATTGCCAAGTTCAAGATTAAGTTTGAGTATCATCAAGTTTGCAAAACCAAAAAGGACCACATAGAGATGCCGAAAGACCACTAAACCAGGTTTGACTTAATTTAGGGGTCTATAGGGATCTTGAGACATGCAGACAGGATGGCATATATTTTGCACAAATGATTTTCTATCACACCATGTAAATATCAGTTTATATAATTTATAAAAAACATTTTTTATTATTTTGTGTGTATGGCTCAGGGAGAGCGTCCTCTATTGGCGAGCAGCCATTGATTTGTATACAGTGATTATATTATAATAATGATTATATTTTAAAACAGGCAATTAAGATTTAGGAAATGTTCTTGTACTATAAGATTGATCGGTCACTGATGGTGTAAAAAGTAAATTTATATTTTACATTTTAAATAATTTTGTGAAATAAAATCTTATATACAGCATGTACATAGATAATGTATTCACTTGTGTTATTATCTTAACCCCAGAAACAATGGCATCATCCACTCATCACAGCGGACATAAAAGGATGGAGCAACCTCCCAGATTGATGTGAGAAACTGATGTTATATATCTTGAATCTGTGATCACAATATCATTCCTTACATCCATATAGCGCTTTTTCTGGACACTCAAAGAGCTTTACATAGAAGGGAGAATCTTCTCAACCACCACCAGTGTGCAGCATCAAACTGGATGATGCGACGGCAGCCACAGTGCACCAGAACGCCCACCCCACACCAGCTGAACTTGTGGAAGAGGAGACAAAGTGATGAAGCCAATCAGTAGATATGGGGTGAATGGCGAATTTGGCCAGGATGCCGGGGTTACATCCCTACAATGTGGATTCAAACTAAAGAGCTCTGCATCTGCATATCATATATGGTTATCATTAATAAGGCGTTTACATATAAAAAAAAAAGTACAATATTGTTATAAATTCTACATGTTTCTTTTCACTGGAACTGAAATTATTGGTCTCAAAGATTAATTTATTGAACTCTCCTCAACCCCAGCAGTGCACCGAGAGACTGCATCAGATCATCTGAAAATTTGAAGACGTTTTCAGACATACTGAAGGATCTAAAGATGCTGGAATAATGGCTGTATAGTTGGGGGAGTCACCATAGTTGCAGTAATAGCTTTAGCTCCATTTACCCTTCTGCTGCTGCTGTTGAAGTTGCTGCTGTTTCAGCACCAGGCACAGCTCTGAGCAGTGCAATTATTAGTGTATTCTTCAATGGTAAGAAATAAAGTTCAGTAAAATTAGATAAGACAAACCACTGAACCTGAAATGACGGAATTTCAGGATATAATCACCCCTATGGCTGACATAATGAAAACCATAAATCAGTGTACTGAGAAAATTAGAAGAGACACCTTAACAAATTCAGTTGTTCAACTTTGTTAGTGAATTGGCACATTTCTTGCAGATAGATAACACTGGTAAAGTGACTGCACAGATGTCTGGGTATGTTTACACACCAATGATTGTACTAAGAACGATTTTTTATTTGAGTTTTTGAAAAGTTGAGTGTACAGATGACAACATTGTCCAACATTGTAAAGTAAAACTATGTGCCTGCGCACATACTTGTAGACTGAAAACGTAACATGCGTGATGGTACAGTTTTTACAAATTCATATTTTTGTTGTTTACACTGTGGTGATAAACATGTCAAAAGCTTTAATTTTGAAATCCATTTTCAGGTTCCCAAACCCCTGTTGTCATATAAATGACTTTTGTTGTCTGCTTGACTAAATTAATAAAATGATTTGACTTTTACTTGTGAACCAACTAAATTTCTGACATTTGCCTCCATATTTATTTTACAGACAGCCAAGTCTTCCACCACACAGGCCAACTCTGTTTCATGAAGGTCCTCCAAAACGATACCATCTACATACAGACAGAAAAATGATTGATGAAATTGGAAAAGTCAGAAAATGGACTTTTGGCAAAAAAGACACCAGTAAACCAAACAAAATTGTTGTGCTGGTGGGAGAGACTGGAGCTGGTAAGACGACTCTCATCAGCACAATGGTCAACTACTTACTCAAGGTGAAGTTTGAGGATGAAATATGGTATGAAATCACAGAAGAAGCAGCTGGAGATCAATCAAAATCACAAACCTCTGAAATCACCATGTATGAGGTCTTTCCTGTGAAGAGTCCCATGTCTCTCACCATCATTGATACTCCAGGCTATGGAGACACTAGAGGACTGGACAAAGATCTGGAAGTCGCTGAGAATTTAGCCACTCTGTTTCAGAGCAGTGATGGAGTTCGTGAAGTCGACGCTGTGTGTTTTGTTACTAAAGCGTCTAATAATCGTCTCTCAGACAGACAGCATTACATTATCAGTTCAATTCTGTCTTTGTTTGGAAAAGACATTGTGAACAACATTGTGTTTTTAATCACACACTCTGATGGTCTGCCACCAAAGAATGTCATTGGTGCCATTAATAAAGCTCAAATCCCCTGCAGACGAGACAAAAATGGCCAACCTGTTTATTTCTCATTTAACAACCGGCAAGCTGAAGAACGTCATATTGAGAGACGTTACATTCGTGCACAAAGAGACGCCTGGGAAGACAGTGTGGAGGATGTGAAGCAATTCCTTCATTCTCTGGATGAAAAGAACAGAAGAAGTTTAGAGTTGACTTCAAGTGTCCTGATACAGCGCATTCGATTTGAAGCAACCATCTGCAACTTACAACTGCGAGTTCAAGAGAAAGAGCTGAAAATAGCTGAAAAACATCAGATTCAAAATACAATAAGACAAAACAAGGAAAAGATTGACAGGCATACAGACTTTAGCATTCCTTTCAAAAAGCCTGTCAAAATGAAGGTTCCCATTGAGAGCAAGTCATGGAAGCACAGGAAGGCGATGACCTGCACCGTCTGTGAGGAAAACTGCCATGAGTTTGACTGCTGGTGGGGTTCTGATCCCAGCAAATGTGAAGTCATGAAAGACGGCTACTGCACCGTGTGCACAGGGAAGTGTCACCACAGCAAACACGTCAAAGAAAACAAGAAATACGTCATCAGCACCTTGAATGAAACAAAGCGGTTTTCAGTTATAAATAATCTTGACAGAGAGCTGCGGGAGATTGAGGATCAAAAGTCGGTTCTTCTGTTCAATGCTTATAGGACCATCAAACATCTGTCTCGGATCGCATTAAAACCAGACTCTACCTTCACTCTTCAGCATCTCGACTTCTTCATCCCCAGAGTGAGGGAGACTGGGAAAGAAAACTGGGCCCGAGAGCTGGAGGAGATGAGGGGAAACGCTGAAGCTGAAGAAGCCAATAAAGATGCTTTGAGTTACTTCAAAGCAGGAATAGCAAAAGTGAATAGTTTCTTTAGTGGACAATAAACAAATGCTTGTGATAAAACAATGAAATTAATTAAGAAGACTGCTTATAATGAGAAATCATTGCTGGTGATCTGAAGATATCTTTGTACCAAGTTGTACCAAACTCAAGGGAACACTGAAGTTGATTAAGCCAATAAAGATGCTCTGATTTATCTTAAAGCTGTTCTGACAAAACTTTTCCTTGGTAGACAATGAACAAATGCAAATAAGAAAAGATGAATCAATGATAATGAATAAGACTACATTGAGAAATCAATGCAGGTGACATTCTGTAAATCTAAAAATTTGAAATTGAATTTATTCATAGTATCAAGCCTTTTTAGTGTTTATTCTGTAGTGTAGGCCACTCTAATTCAATCTATTAGTTTATGAAATATACTAATAAATGAGTATTTGTAATATTTTGGGATACTGGATTTTAACAGAAAATGTTGTTTCTTTGAAAGTTGAATGTTTACTAGTGTTAATCCTGGTTGAACTCTTCTACTTCTTATCTTGTTGAAGTCTTTTTATTAGTTTGATTTTGTTTCCCTTTTTGATATGATTTCCCCTCAGACTGTTTGTCTTTCTCTATATCAAAATTTTTGTTTAATAAAATAACTAAAATAAATACAAAAATATATGACATTTTATAACCTTCAACCCTTACTTTCCTGACCAAACTAGAATACCTCCTTATCTTACGGTTAGTGACAAATGATTAGTAAGAGAGTATGCAAAAAATAAATACACACACACACACACACACACACACAAGCACAAGCACACGTATGTGATGTAGGAAAGATGTAGAAAAAAAAACAATGCATTAAAAAGTGGACAGCAATGCCCAAGTGGAAAAACAAACAAACAATAAAACAGAGATTAACCTCGGTTCCCTATCTGTCTGTCACTATGGGTTATGTCCTGATGAAACTAGGGGTTTACTTGGGAGCCACAATCATCTCTGAGTTTAAGAGAAAATGCCAATGAAAATTGGCTAGTGGATTTTGCATGCCAAGCCACTCCCCGTACACAGGTATATAAGGCAAGAGCGTGCATCCACTCATTCAGATTTTTGCTTCAGAGCTAAGTGGTCTTATGTTGATTCATTGCCACAAAGCCATTTCATCTTTGTGTTGGAAGAGGGCTGTCCTGGTTGGTGGTATGATGCAAACAGCGATCTCCCTGTCTCAGCGATTCCCCTGAGTGCTTCAACTTTGTGAACAGTTTCCTCTAAAAGAGCAAATCACAGACGGCTCACGTCTTTTTAAAGATGCCTTTCCGTCCATGTCCTCTTGGTTGCGGTCATTTCCTGTCCTCTGTCGACGGCCATGATCGCTGTCTTCAGTATCTGGGCATTCACCACATTTAAAATGTTCTTGGATGGTTTATACCTCTACAGTGAGTGCACGACCCTGGCATCGCTGCAATCACGTCTCTCTCTTCTTTATAGGGAAGGGAGCAGACCCCTCTGTCACTACCCATCCTGGTTTCTCTGCCACGAGCAGGGGACCGTCAGCTAGTGCTCTGCAAGGTCTTAGGGTTACAGTGAGAGCTTCTCCACTAGGCCAGTCCCCACGGACCTCTCATTCACTTGTCCTGTTTTGCTTCTGAGTAATTTTGCTGGCCCTTCTTGTGGCGGTCCCAGTGTTTCATTTGGAGCACCGCCGGAGGATCAGACATCAATAGCAGCACCGGGGGATGGGCTATCGTTCTCTGAGGATGAAGATTCGGTGGGCTGCAACCCTTCGGGTGTTGTCGCCACCGCCGAATTGGACCCAGAGCTGATGGCCATGCTTGCCCAGACAGCCGTGAGCATCAGGCTGGAGATGAATACAGCACCCAGCTCTGAGTGTTCGCGGCTGGATGATTAGTTTCTCAGCGCAGATGTTATACCCCTGGTAACATAAACTGTTAATGAGATATACACTTTAGTTACCTATAATCAATAATACATAAATGAATTCATACATATCTTACGGCATTGCAAAATTATCTGAAACTTAATTGTTATTTTTAGCAAGACTCATAACTAGTGCAAACCATTAAAACATAAATATTCTTTCCAAATAATTAATATATCTATAAAATGTTTAGATGTCTCAAACAATCTGTGATTCAAACAATGAACACTAAGCGAACAGAATTAAATGTTCATTACAAACATATAATATAAATATCAATTCAATTCAAGTTTATTTGAATAGCGCTTTTCACAATATAAATTGTTGCAAAGCAGCTTTACAGAAAATTAAGTTTCTACAATGTATTTAGTAGTAGCTTGTCAGTGGTGACTATGTCAAATTGAAGTAAACATTTCATAAATGTATGGAAAAATAAATTAAAGATGTAATCAAACAGACAATGAACACTATTAACAGCAATGATTATATGTTGCAATCAAACTTGTAGCAAAATTAGGTAGTTTGTTGTTTCAGGGTTGGCATCATCTGAGGTCCTCTGAGGGGTCTGAATAATCTTTTCTCAGGTGTTCGGTCATCTCAGGTCTTTGTAAGGGCTGGATCCAGACTGAAGCTTGTGTAATTCCTAGTTACCACGGGATGTCAATCTAGATTTAAACAGAGAGAGTGTGTATGAACCCCGGACGTTATCAGGAAGGCTATTTCAGAGTTTGGGAGCCAAATGCGAAAAAAGCTCTACCTCCTTTAGTGGACTTTGCTCTCCAATGTACTACCAAAAGTCCAGAGTTTTACGACCTTAGGGAGCGTGATGGATTGTAGCGTGGTAGAATACTAGTTAGGTACGCAGGAGCTAAACCATGTAGGGCCTTGTAACTACGAATAATAGTTTGTACTGTACAGAACTTAATAGGAAATGGACGTAGCCAGTGCAGATACTGTAAAATTGGGGTAATATGATCTTATTTTCTTGACCTGGTAAGGACTCTGGTTGCTGCATTTTGGACTACCTGTAGCTATTGAAGATTTAGGACAACCACCTAGCAGTGCATTACTATAGTCCAGTCTAGAGGTCTGAATGCATGAACTAGCTATTTTCTGCATCGAGACAGTAACATGTTTCGTAGCTTGGCAATGTTTCTAAGATGGAAGAATGCTTTTTTTGTAACATGGGAAATATGATTTTTCAAAAGACAAGTTGCTATCTAAATATAACACCCAGATTTTTGACTGTAAGAGGAAGTAATCGTGCATCCGTCTAGTTGCAAATTGTAGTCCAAGAGATTCTGTGTACTGCTTTTTTGTCCAATAAGTAATATATCTGTCTTATCCGAATTTAATAGGAGAAAATTATTGTTCATCCATTCTTTTACATTTTTAACACATTCTGTTTGCTTAGATAATTTAGAAGTTTCATCTGGTCTTGTTGAGATATATAGTTGAGTGTCATCAGCATAACAATGGAAACTAATTCCGTATTTTCTAATAATATTACCAAGGGTAACATGTATATTGAAAATAGCAGAGGACCTAGGACAGATCCTTGCGGCACTCCATATCTTACTGGTGATAATTGAGATCACTCCCCATTTAAATAAACAAAGTGGTAGCGATCGGACAGGTAGGATCTAAACCATCTTCAGCCTGCCTTGAATACTGTATATGCCTGAAACCTTACTGAAATTCTTCATAGAGATCTTTTTTTGGGAGGAAGGAGCACAGTTGAGCAGACAACGTTTTCTAAAATTTTAGACAAACTGAATATTTGAAATGGGTCTGTAATTTGCCAGTTCATTAAGATCGAATTGTGGTTTCTTAATAAGAGGCTTAATAACCGCCAGCTTGAATGGTTTTGGGACGTGACCTGAAGATAACGATGAGTTAATAATATTGAGAAGCGGTTCTTCAGCTACAGGTAGTAACTTTTGCAGTAATTTAGTGGGTACAGGATCTAATAGGCACGTTGTTGGTTTAGATGCAGTGATAAGTTTATTTAGCTATTCCTGTTTTATAGTTGTAAAGCACTGCAGTTTATATTTTGGTGCGATAAATTAAGCTGAAGTATTATATGCTGTAGAATATACATTTGTTATTGTATTTTTGATGTTATTTATTTTATCAGTGAAGAAATTCATAAAGTCATTACTATTAAACTTTGAGGGAATATTTAGATTGGGTGGCGTCTGGTTATTTGTTAATCTAGCCACTGTGCTAAATAAAAACCTAGGATTGTTTCGGTTATTTTCAATGAGTTTGCGGATATGCTCGGCCCTGGCAGCTTTTAGAGCCTGTCTATAGCTGGACATACTGTTTTTCCATGCAATTTTAATAAATTCCAAGTTAGTTTTTTCTATATTTGTGCTCAAGATTACGAGTTTCTTTCTTGAGAAAATGGGTATCTATGTTGTACCATGGCACGTACGTTTTTCTCTACCTTTTTCAATTTGCTGGGGGAACAGCTTCTAAGTATTAGAGCAAGATAGTGCCCATGTTGCTATTCATTTTGGCTAGTTCATATGTGTTTATTCGGTACCCGAGCCGTTGAGATAATCTCCGGGTTATTTGTGAATCTGTCTTTGGTAGCGGGAGCAATAGTTCTGCCCGGACGTAACACGAGCATATATTTACTATCAGTAATAAGCAGCATAGCCCGAAAAGGAATGGTCAGAATCACATCACTTTGAGGTATGATTCTTTATCATTAGATCAGTCATGCGCTAAATGTAAATCTAAGCGTATGATTAAAAGATGAAGTGGGCCCGTGACATTTGCTTGAACTCCAAAAGAGTTTCCTACTGCATCATTTTTATTAATCAACGGAATGTTAAAATCTCCGACAATTAATTGCTTTATCACTTTCAATTGGTCTAAAAAATCTGAAAATTATTTTAGGAATCTTGTATAATGGCCCTGGTGTTCCTATACCCGTAGCCAGAGCCCAAACTGAAAAAAAAAAAGTTCTTTTATTTTTTTGCATTTTTTTTTTTTTTTTTCCGTTTAATCACAATCAGTTTTTTTCCAGGAGACGACGTGCCTGCTCGGGGTCGAATCCCACAGCCACAAACCCGATAAATGGTTCTCTGTACTGGAAAAAGCACACTTTTCTTGGCGTTTAGTCTTAACCCCAGCTCTTTCATGTGAGTGAGAATGACATCTTGATGCGAAACGCCATCTGTTCTAATTGAGCTAATATCAACCAATTGTTGATGTGGTTGGGTATGTGGATGCCCTGGAGTCACAGAGGAGCAAGAACAGCATCTAAACACCTCGCGAAAGTGTGGGGTGAGAGTGCAAGGCAGAAAGGAAGAACCCGGTAACCTTTTGGCCCTCCAAAGCAAACCCCAGAAATTCCTCCTTCTTTGGGATGATGTGTAGCGCGCAGTAGAGCCCAAACTGTCTGTCGAGAGATGGACAACGTCGATGGCCTCCCTTCCTCAAGAGAGTGTTAACTTTGTTCCTTACAGAAGCCTTGCTTGGAGCCCTACCATGAGTGGAAAAGACCCCATTGAACCTAGGCGGAGAATAACCGAACTGATTCGGTAGCCTGCTTTCACTATATGTGCAGGACCCACTCAGACCACATTTGGCAGATGTTTCCACCTGCCAAAAAGGTTCTACACGGGAATCAATCTCCGGGATTGAGATAATGAATAATGAAATCATCTGGTGTCATCATCAGGGTAGTTCGTCAACGGTGGCCATGAAGCGGCGAACCGGCAGGGGACGTCCGTACTAGCTGCTCTAGAGATCTCCGTAGAGGTAGTGAGCCTCTTAGTACCGCTATGTTTCCGGTCGGTGACTGAGAGAAGCACTCACCAGAGACCGCTGCGCCCTATAGCACCGTGGGTGGCAGGGTTGGCAGATTGATCTCCTGAGGGCACTGAGGAGAGAAGGGCACCATGTAATGCGGTGTACACCCCTCTTCTCCAGAGGGAGCTGGCCCTCCGGAGTCCTGACCATTGCTCAGGGACTCTCTAAGCTGATAGTCTCCTATTGAAAACGACGGTCCCAGACCCCGTCATCGCCTAGAAGACTATCGGATATAACTAGAGCCTGCTCGGGCAGGACCCCAATGACAAAGACAACGCTTGGCGGGGCTTCCCACGCCACAGGTTACCTAACTAAGGGAACCATCTCCCGAGACTGGCCTCCTGGTCCTTAGAGCAGCTAGGTTTTTGCCCTGAAGCGGCAGACGGCATGGAACGGCCAGCTCCTAGCTGCCCTAGAAACCTCCCCAAAGTAGCGAGCCTCTAGTAACCGCTACATTTCCGGGCTGTGACTGAGAGAGTTCCGCCTGAAGACCGCTGTTCGCCTGAAGCACGTAGTGGAGGTGCAGGGTTGGCAGATCGATCCCTGAGAGCACTGTGACGCCACCCGTATAATGAGTGTACACCGCTCTTTCCCCCCATATGGGGCCGGCCCTCAGAAGTCCTTGGGCCTTTAAGGCAATCAGGCTGTTTTTAGCTGAAGAAACTATCTACCAGTGGGAATTACTGTCTGCAGATCCGCTTTCCGCTAGAAGCCTTCGGCCCGGGAGCACCACTCTGACTCTAAATTCTGAGGAGTACAAGAAGTGACGCTCCCTATATGAGGAGCTGGAACACAGTTGGTTGGGGCTGCTCCTGCCCAGCAGCCCCTGTTGACCACCTCAACCTCCTCAGAGGAAGAGAGGTAAACACATGCTTCATATCAGATTGATAAGATTCATATCAAAATCGAAAATGATATATCTAACTTCTCATGGTCAGATAAATACTTAATTTAATTCTTCAGAATTAAATGCAGCCAAACAACCAATTGAGTAAACACGGTCTGGTGTGGTAAGTTTCACATCAAAAACTGAAAATTATGTATTACACGCGTTGCGGCGGCCCGATCGGCAGCGCAGAGCCGGCCTGTTGTCTCACAAAACAGTCACAATATCTGTGCTCGCTCTGGAGAAAATAGGCTGCATACTGATGACAGTGTGTGTGAGACTACGAAAAACACCAAGAGCGAGGTGCAAGAGGTGGAACTGAGCAAAAACCGCAGCGCTCCCCACCTAATTCTGCTCATAATATATAGACATAATGCTGTGCGACTGTAAACAGCTCATCGACTTCCTCCACATCCACCTCCTCCTAGAAGACAGGTGGATTCGTCCAAGCCCCCTCTCCGGGGGGAAGAAACCGCAGCTTGGGCTTCCGAGCCTCGAGAGAGAGCGCTAGATTTAGGGAACGCGGGTGGAGATAGGGAGAGCCCTTCTCCAACCCGTCCTCCAGATCATGTGCGATCCCCGCGATCTCAATCGCCGCCATGCCTCAGCAGCAGCGGGACCATAACCGCAAGATCACAGGCATGGACACACTCCTCGGAGCGTGCCCAGCGAGAGCGGAGCATTTAACAGCGGGAAAAGCCCAATCAGCCCCCTCTTTTTTTCAAGAGCTGACTGCGCGAGCTCCGCTCCACAGTAAAGCTGCTCATAATATTAGGCATTAGCTTTGTGTAACTGATGCTACAACTGACGATCTCATCGACGCCCTCATCAACCTCCTCGGAGGAGGACAGGCGGAGCGTCGAGCCCTCTCACAGGGGGGAAAGAACCGCAGCCCGTCTTCCGAACCCCGAGAGCGGGCGCTGGATCTGGTGGGTGAGGAAGAAGATAGGGACTCGCCCGTCTATTCCCTCCACCGGATCCATATGCCAACCCCACGAGCATAGCCGCCGCTCTGCCTCGGCGAAAGCGGGGCCGGCACCACGAGAAATGCCGGTGAAGGCTCCCTCCTCAAAGAGAGCCTTCTGAGAGTGAAGCAAGGCAGTAACAAACGCTCGCCATGCGGGCAGTCAGCTCTCCCCTTTTCTTTCGAGAGCTGACTCTGCGTGCTTCCAATCCCAACAGACAACGAACACAAACTGGTGTTGTGCCCCACCCCGAAAATATAGTGCTGGCAGGGAGAAACACAGCCCTGAATGTGTCTGGCTCTCGCCCGCCCAAATATGCTTCTTTTTTGCTGAAGGCTTGGCATAATGGAGCTTATACGTGGGACAGACAACACTAAATAAGACTCACAAACGGATAGCAACAGACACACACACAAAGCGCTAGTGTGGTCACAGAAGATGGGGGTTCCTGAAGGGGAAATGAAGTTACAGCGTAACTTTTTTGTAATTATAGAGTACCTATTCAGTACCTCCGTATTATAAGGTAACAATATGCGAAGTTTGGGGAATAAAGGAATAATAATCTGTAAAATTACAAACATTTATACTGTAAGTATTTTGAAACTAAGAGGTGCTTATTCTAATATTATGTGGTATGTATGTCTAAACAACAATCTTATGTTTGGGAGTGATTTAGAAAGACGATATTCTTTTTATAATTTTATATTGGTATTTCATTATAGGCGTATAGGTATTTTTAAACCATGGGGTACACATTCTATTATTAAAGGATGGACATGATGGAGATTACTGAACAACAAAACTGGATATCTAGTGAAATGAGTTAATGAGTTTGTGCTATGATTTATAGTTCACGAGTCTACTTACCTTGTGAAAGCTTATTTGTCGATTTCAGCAACTTCACACCAGCTACTTCTCAACACCACTATCACCAAATAACAAAATATACCATCAAGGTTCAATGCAGCTCAAAACAAGCTTACCTCTTTCCACCAGCTGTTCGCAGAAAAAATACATGATACAACATTTGTATTTCAGTGGATGTATACAGTGGTGTTTTTATAGCAAAAAAAAATGTAAATGTTTTTTTGGCCATCAAACAGTTAAATTAAAACTAGTGCAATATTTTTCTCTGTAATTACTGTGCAAATATATACTTGTTCTGTGTTTAAGTCCAACTTGTTCCTCCCTTGTTCCATGTAGTTACAGGGTAAATACAACATCTGTGGGCTGTAAATTAAAGTGGTGCTTTCTACCCCCCTTGTTCCATGTAGTTACAGGGTAAATACAATATTTGCGGGCTGTAAATTAAAGTGGTGCTTCGTCAATGTTCAATGTTGTGCTGCTCAATGTTGTGAGAACATACTCGGACAAAACCCTCCAGTTTTAAAAGAATAACATTCCAGTCAGTTTTAAAAATCTCTCTCCTCTTCGTTTCGATTAGTTTTTTTTGTATTTTCTACACATATTCATGTCATGAGCGCCGTAAACACGGATAGACTTGTCTCATGCGCCATTCCAGCTGTTTCCAGTTCGCGCTGACCACATTCACTGCTCCAGTTTTAAAGGAACACACTCCAGACAGTTTCAAAGTTGTCCCTCGTCTGCGCTTCGATTAGTTTTCTATTATTTTCCACACATGTCCCCGTCTTATTAAGCACCACAGTCACAGATTTTGTCGCACACAGAACCGTTCACGTTTAAACTCACGTGACTTGCTGCATGCTCTCATTCACTTCCTCTACATTCATAACCCAGCAACGTCGGGTTACTTATTACTGGTATCAACCCAAATTGGCAATCAAGCCAGCTTCCTCAACCGAGCGTTTGGATTGAAACAATTACCGGCGTGTTTTATATGTGTAGGCTATAAAGAAGTACACAGTGTATGTTTTTGCTAAATCACAATCATACCCATGACAATAACCATTAGTTTAAAGCAAAAAGTCTACTGAAATTTTTGTGTCCTCGTCGATACGTGGGAAGCGGTCCTGACATGATGATCGTCGTGAAGTCCCCATTCAGCGTTTCCGTCTGCCGCAGCTTGGTGTCGTTAACCCCCCCGTGCAGCACGACCGCTCTGATGCTCTCGTCATCCTTCAGGATCGCAGGTATCTGCGTAGAAACATCGAGAACACGAGCACCAGGGAAACAGTGAATGTGCACTTTACATTCAGCTAACATAGCACGGACGTGCCAGACGATAGAGTCTCCGACGATCACAGCATCGCATTCCATCTCGCGGAGGGAAGCGAAGCAGTTCCGGGTGGAGATCTTGAAGACCAGAGTCGGGCGGAGGGGGAGAGTCGTTGCCGGGCCTGGATCCGTCTTCGCTGCGAGTGGGGGCACCAGGGTCCGTGGTGTCCCGGCGCCAGAGTGAAGGACACCTGGGAAGATCACGCTGGTTGCATGGGGCCTGTGCAGAGAAACACATGGAGTAGAGGTGGTGGGAGAGTTAGCAGCACGCTGTATACTTACCCCGGACTTGTGAGCGTCAGCCCGGGATGTTTCCAGCGTGGCTCTCTGCTGCCTCAGCTGGGCCTGCTTCTCCACCAGGTCACGGATCTGCTTCTCCATGGCCTGCAGCTCGAGCAGCACCGAATGCAGCTCGAATGTATCCTCACCTTCACTCAAAGGTAGACACACATCCGCCTTTAATGCAAGTAACAGTGAGTAAAACAATGGTAATATGTGTGAATAGAGTATTAGCAATGTAAATGAGATTAGTGGCAACCACGCTGGTGATGCTAACAGGCTAAAAGTTAATAGCGAACCCGATAAATCAAAATAAAACTAGTGATAACAAGGCGCTCTGATTGTTTTTGTTGTAGAATAGGATAGGGGATATATTCACATGTTATAAAACTGAAAAAGGATGGTGTATAAAATTGATTTTAAGATAAAAATAAACGATAAAGAATTAATTTGACGAAGCTCAAACTCAAAACACGCGGTAGCAACAAACAGCAGTCATAAATATGTACGACTCATTGCTCAACATGTGGCCTTGTGCCATTATGTGGGCCTTTTGGTGCCGGCTCAGGGCGATCCAAACTCCTGCCGTCACGTGAACCTAATCACCTTTTTAAGCCTTTTACTCAACATTCACCCCAGAGTCTCTACACTAAAATACCTAGAGACACCCTCAGTGCACCGGGGCTCTTAAACAACACTATTTAAATGAATAATTAAAAGGCATACCTGGAAAAGTGGAGAGAATTAATCAGTCACACTCCCTGATGCTTCTCCACTGTGAACTTTATGCATAATGGAGAAACACCGCAAGCTCTCCCCTAGTGTTTGAAAAGGCACCAGTAATCGATTGCACAACTTGTTGGACTAAATTAATTGATCACAGATTAATCAACACTACATAAATAACATATTTACATTTGATAAACATACTCAAAATAGTGAATTGTAGATTATTTTCACTGTTTTGCAGATTCATGAATCTTTTTAAATACATATTTCAATCTGTCACAAATATATTTCAATCTGTCACACAGAGTGAGACTCACAACTGCATCCTAGAGGTGTGTGAGAAAGTGATGAAGTTGTGGACAGGCCCTTTTACGGCCAGAAGCCACTGGTCTCCTTTCTTCATCCTCACTGCCCTCCATGGCGGTAACCTGAGCGTTCCCTTTCAGACGGTCTCTCCCACTGCATTAACACACTTATGGAGAATGCATCCAATAGTACTGTGCTATAAGCAAGTGCAGAACAAAGGCCCAGTCCCAGAGTGTCCGTACTGAAGGCTCCTGTAAGCATGAGCCAATAATGAGACCCAAGTAATTTTTCCGGAAAGTTTACTTAGGCAAGCTGTTTCAAACTCCCACAACGAATTCCAAACAATGCCTGCCAAAAATTCCAAACAAACTTAATTTTGGCCTGATTTCATTAGAAATGACGTCACACCATGACCCATACTTGGAATTAGTGCTCTGCATTTACCCATCCAAAGTGCACACACACAGCAGTGAACACACACAAACCGTGAACACACACCCGGAGCAGTGGGCAGCCATTTATGCTGCGGCACCCGGGGGTTCGGTGCCTTGCTCAAGGGCACCTCAGTCATGGTATTGAAGGTGGGAGAGAGCGCTGTACATTCACTCCCCCCACCTACAATCCCTGCCGGTACGAGACTCGAACCCACAACCTTTGGGTTATGAGTCCGACTCTCTAACCATTAGGCCACGACTTCCCCCTTAACACACCTGATTCAGATAATTCGCTCATTAGGAAAGACTGAACTGAACTGAGGCTATGTCCACACGAAGCCAGAGCTTTCCCTATCTGATCTTTTTCCTCATCTCAAGAAATATCTATGTCCACACAAAACTGACACAAAACAATGTAGTATACATGCCAGACCAGTATGTGGTGCTGTAATTCTGCCACAGAGATACACTAAAAACGGAGAAGACTTGGACCATGCACATAAACCTTGCACACGGGAATACAAATGAAATGCACGTATACAGCGTTTATTAATCTGTGTTAATGTTAGTTAATTAAAAGACAATCGTTCCGTGTTTGTTCATGTTTTTGTTACTGTTATGTGATGTAGCGGTGTCTGACTAGGGGCAAGACGTAGGCTGATGACGTCATCGTTTCAGAAAATATATGGATTCGCTGTCCACACGAAAATGCAAGGGCGACGTTTTCAGATTTATCCACTCTGGAAAACGGTTTCAAAAAATATCGGATTCACTCTCCTAAAACGCCGGATCCGTCTGGACGAAATGCATATGCGATACAAAATGTATGCGTATACAGTTAAATGCGTCTTCGTGTGGATGGGGCATGAGTGTGTCAGATAAGGGAGACATACAAAATGTTCAAAGAATGTGTTATATTTGCAGTTATGGCTAAAATGCAATGAATTGGTTAATTGCACAATATTATAATACCACCTTCTCAGTACGCATTTATTTCTTTTTTACAGTCCCTCTTTCACCAGCAATGCAAAATAGTCTGCTGGGCAGAACTCCTCTTCATGCTACCTATGCTCTGCTCTCCCAGTTAAATGGCAGTCATGCACCACTCAACGCTGTGCTGGGGAAAGTGTGGAGCAATATTTGGACATTACCAATTTGTGCAATGGAGGGACTTTAGTATTTTTAGTACTGATTTATTATGACAAACTCACATTAGATTCAGAACAACAATGACAACAATTAATAATAATATTAATAATAATAATAATAATAATATAATGTTACAAAATGTATCAGCTTGTGCCCCAATCAGTTTATGACTTCTGAGCCAAGAATGATTTTGAATGTAGCTTTCATTTGAACTTTGACTGAGCCAGAGGTTGGGCATGCTCACTAGTCATGTATCAGAAGAACTGTTCAGTGTTTCCAACCATATATACTAAGATACACACAGTACTAAAAACACTAGCATTTACAGTTTGTAAATTATGTCAAACTGGTGTCTATGCAAGCGGCAATAATAATCCTTTCAAATATAGTATTATGATGTGTTTTATTGATATGGGGTACACATTGTGTAGGTAATCATAATGTTTAATCTGTTCTTCTCCCAGTTTAGCAGTCATTAAACTTTCTTGCCACTCAGGAAAAGTGAATTATTTTACGTGTTGTACATCCTACTCTGATTCTCTGAATTGCAACAGTGCCCATCGCCAGTTATAGATCAACTAACATGATCATTTTAAATCAGGTCCATGGAGTGTAAGAGGGCCTGGAGACTGTGGTGGAGCAAGTGACCAGTGTGGAGCAGGCAGAGTGGCCAGCCAGTGTGAAGCTGGCAAATCTGGTGGCCAGGGTGCAACCGGTGCATCAGACAGCCAGGGCGGGGATAGAGACCACCACGGCAGTGCAGGCGTAGCTGGAGACCACCATGATTTATCAGGCGAAGCTGAAAGAAAGCAAATGATACAAAAAGCTAAATTATATTCTGTAGCGGTCACCACTGGGAGCTGAGGATGCAAGGTTTGAGAGCACTGAGGATGCCAGGCTTGAAAGTGCTGATGATACCAAGCTGGGTATCCACATTTACTGGAGCTTGTGGAGCATAACTACCCCCAAAAAATGTTTAAGGGGTTCTAGAGCAGCCATGTTGTAATCCTCCTCCACCTCCCCCACAGTGAAGGAGGATCCACTGAATTGGACAGCGAGCTCCACAAACTCACAGAAGGTCCCTCGAGAACCATCACTGATTAGTTGTGATTTTAATGGTTCATTGAGTCCAGTACGGAAGAAGGTAATGAGTGAACCGTCTGGAAAGTGAGTCAGGTATGCCAAGTCCAAAAACTCACAGGTGTAGTCCTCGAGGGAACGCTTGCCCTGGCACAGGAGAAGAAGCTGCATACCTGCTAGATCCATAGTTGACGGTCAGTTGTTCTGTAATGTGCTGGAAAAAGCAGGCTGAGATGAGGATCTAGTTGCAGGAGTTTAATGGAAGTAAACAAGAGGACAAACAGGGAACACAAGGAACAAACAAAACATGGAACAGAAACACGGGCAAAACAAGCACAAATACATTTAACAACTGGCAAAGCACAAGGGAAACACACAGACTATTTATACACAAGAGAAAAGAAGGGATGAGTGAGTTACTATGGGAACTAACATGTAGATGGGTAGTAACAATCTCATGAGTGTAACTATGGAGACAAACAAGTCACTGATTTTGCTAAGTTAGATGTGTTCCTAGGTCAACACATTTTGTTGACCCTGGAACAACATTTTAATCCAAAGATTTGGTCTTGACCAGTGTTGGGGGTAACTCATTACAAGTAACGTGAGTTACGTAATCAGATTACTTTTGTCAAGTAACTAGTGACGTATGCCTACTTTTTTTAATACAAAACATCTCCTTGAGTTACTTTTTCCAAAAAGTATGCCAGTAACTTTGTTTTTCCCATTTATTGACTGACAAGTCATATTGGGAGAAATCGGAAGTGCAGACGAGTTGTGTGCGCTGTGTGAACATGATGTTACTGTAGTTCTAGACTTTGATGTGAAGGTTTATCCCCTCACAAAAAACAGATGTTTGTTTTAGTAGTAATCAAAATTAATTAAAACAGTGAAATGCAAACTCAGAATATGATGCAAACCTGCAATATTAAATATGTTAAATAACACAAATGTATCTAATCCCATTTTATTAATCAATGTCTTTACTGACATTTGATGATCCAATTCAACCTTACTAATAAGCAAAAATGACTTTAGAGCAACTAACAATTGTGCTTCGTTTTTTTATTGCTGAAGAGTGTTGAACTTTCTTCTGCGTTCTACTGTACGGACGTAAATTTACTTTCCGTTCGGCCTGAGGTTTATTCATTTCACTTTTTGGTGTGAAAGGGTTTTTATATTTGCTATAAATAGAACTTCTTATATTAAAAACATTCAAGCCCTGCTCATATTTAAAAAGTAACGCAAAAGTAATGCAACTCATTATTTTCCATAAAAAGTAACTAAGTAATGTAATTAGTTACTTTTTTAGGGAGTAATGCAATATTTTAATGCATTACTTTTAAAAGTAGCTTTCCCCAACACTGGTCTTGACCGTATATCTACACCTAAACCTAAACTTAACCATGAGTAATCCCTAAAATCAGAGGAAATTATAGATGAATGACACTGATGTACAAGCACATTATAAGCCTACATTTTACAAAAACTTTAAACTGGTTCTTCAAATCTGATTGGTTAATCACAATGTTGTTCCAAGGTCAACAAAGATGTTGATCCAGGAACCTGTCGCACTTGTACAACAGTTCTGCCCCAAGGCACACAGCAGACAAGGGCAGGACACACACAGGGAACACGCAATGATATATGTTTAAACCTTTACCTATTTGAGAATTGGACAATTCATGATAGTTAATAATTTTCAGAATATTTTGAATAAAAAGGAAAAATTAAATAAACCCAAGAGGCTACATCAGTCTTACTACATAAGTGGCTGCAGTGTGTCACATGATGACAAACATGACATGTTGCCATGCCCCCCCCACCCATTCACCGGTGCCTCCTCAAAATTACTAAGTGCATGAAGCCCGATTAAACATAGGCACCATCAACACATGAAGAAAAAGAGTAAAGCCCTTGAGCATTTTAGATAAAATTCTGATGGTAAATTTGTGAGATGATGCTTTCTTTAGATGGTTTGATGTGATCTGATTTACTTTGATGTGTCTGACTGTCATTCATACAGCTCAGTTCAAATATTTATTATATTGCAGTTCCTTGTAACTCTCTTTTACTTATTTAGCTCTTTGTGAGCTTTAACTTTGCACCCTGTATGAAAGTGAAAGCTATCTTTCAAAATTAACCTTTGATCCTTTGGAGGTTTTTTATGATTCTGTTTATGAATATATGGGTGATTGAGCTTTAAAATTTAGTCTCCCTGGCCTGTCAAGATTATAGGAGTCACAAAATGGGTCTTACCAAAGAACAGAAGTGTCACAGTGTTTTGTTGTGGTGGCCTGGACTGGTCACTTGAGGGCGCTCTTCTGTTTTATGTTGTTTGTGTTAAACTCCATTTCCCATAGTCCCCTGCTCACTAATCCTGGTCTGATCGGTAACACCTGTTCATCATTTACTCATTATCCCAGCTATATATATCATGCCTTCTCTGTCTGTCATTTGCGTCTTGATTGTATTGTCTTCTCAGTTTGTGTTTTCTGTGGTCAGGTTTTGGATTACCTTTTGCAATGTTTTTGTTCTGTTTTGTTCTGTTGTTACTTTCAAATAAACTGCACTTGGAACTTACCTTGTTTTCTCCTGGCATTCCGTGACAGAATCAAGACGCCATTACCAGTTCCAGCAGTTTGTTTTTGTTACCTTTTTGTGGATCATGGACGTTTGGATTGTTCCTCCTCTTTCGAAGGAGCACAGGGCTCGGCTCCGGATGTTGGTGGATCTTTGCCAACGGGGGATGGAGATTGGAGGTTTCGCTCAGACCTTTTGGAACCTTGCGGTAGGGATGGGACTTCATGACTCTGACTTAAAGAAGATTTTTTAATGATTGTTTAGACAATCCCGTGCCTCCTCGGGAGATGGATGGGCTTAAAATGCTTGACTTTTGGGGCCTCATTGATTATCTTGGTTACCGCAACTTGGTGATCTCATGTCGGTCTGAGTCCCTTGTAGGGCCCCGGGAGATGCAGGAACCCGCTCCAGTCGGGGAGCTCGCTGATCCCACTCCGGAGCCCGTTTCAGTCCAGGAGCTCGCAGAACCCAGTCCTGAGCCCGCTCCAGTCGGGGAGTTCACAGAGTTTACCACCTCTGTCCTTCCGACTCCCACTAAGCGGCGGAGGGTGAGAAGGAGGACAGGAAAGCCCAGTCCAGAGCCCGCTCCAGTCCGGGAGCTCACAGAGCCCGCTCCAGAGCCTGCTCCAGTCGGGGAGCTCACAGACACACAACATGCCCTTATGTTAAAATTAAATAAAACCACTTCTCATAAAGAACAAGAACATGGTCTTCGTTTTAATGAAATACCAATGGTTATACAGGTTAATTATGCATTCTTTATAGCAACTTGTTTACCATATTCTTTCAATCAGACATATTTATTTCTATAAATAAATTTAGATTAATCTTTAGGGCTACTAAAGTTTTTTTCAGTGAAGAGCAGTGTGTGATTTTCTGTCTTTTTTTTGTTGCTTGATTAACATCAATGACTAAACTAAATTAAGCTGCTGTCCCTTTAAAACCGAATGCACAGCTGCAATAGATGCAATGTACTGATACACGTTCTTCCTACTGTTTACGTTCACTTAAGACGTAATCAACTGTGTTTGTGAATACTTGTTAAAACTGACAATTTTACATCATTTTGTTTGTAATTCTCAGTGTCCTTGCGGACGCTCATCGAAACCTGACCAAATTGAGTTCTCTCTTGCATCGTCAGATTGATCCATATGCTGCTCTTCTCTTATCCCCACATTGACATTTTTGAAACGTTTTTGAGACGGTTATTGTCCATATCTGGTCACCGAGGGAGTTTGGTTCCTTGCCGGCCGCTGTCAGCCCTCTGGCTTGCTTATTGGGGGCACTCTTCATTCCCGCGATATCGTTGACTTGATTGCACAGATACTATTTAAACTGAACTGAGCTGGATTCAATGATGAACTGCCTTTAACTGAAAAAGGATTGTTTATTATTATCACTTTGCATTATTGCCACACTATTTTCCTAATTAATGCTGTTCAGTTGCTGTATTGTTCTGTATTGTTAAAAGCGCTATATAAATAAAGGTGACTTGACGTTGACTATGCAGCAGTGTATTTTTAGCTTATGTCCCGCCCGTTCATATGTACGCATCTAACCTCCTAACTATGAAGCAGATTCGTTCTGAATGAATCTCTTCCCAAATTGTCCCTCCCTTACATTTTCGTCTTGTTTTTATTTGACGAAAATGTCAATACATTTCTGTCATAGTTTTTGTCATTCAAAAAGAGTTTGTTCGTTATCGTCTCGTTGTTGTCGGTGAAAAAAATATAATTGTAGTCTGAACAGCACAGCGAACTGCTGACGTTTAAATCATGTAGTGTGAACTTGGCTTAAGTTCACACTACACACTACCCCCCCCCCCCCCCTTAAAAAGACAGTAGTGTGTTTGCAATTACATTTCCGAAGTAGAATGGATCAGTGGTAGTTGAAGTCAGAAACAAAAAACAAAAAAAAATACAGTCATGACTGTAAAATGTGTGTTGCCTGCCAGGTGAGGGCGCTAACAGTTAAGAATCAATTTGAGAGCAGAGCCGAATAAAGTTCAGTTGTTATTGACATACATGGAGTGCAGACTCGTTTATAACATTGTGTCAGAAGTATCGAATTCAAGCCAAATATGGAAGGATTGAGGCCACCACAACCACTGCAATTTGAAGGCAACACGGCAGAGAACTGGAAAAAATGGAAACAAAAATTTTAACTGTACATGACCGCATCGGGCATAGAAACGAAAGATAAGGAAAGATAAGATATTATGAAAGCATTGATCAGTTCGTCACGAACCTCAAAACTAAAGCCAAGTCATGCGAGTATGGACAATTATGCGACAGTCTAATAAAGGACAGAATTGTTGTAGGCATTCGCGACGACGCACTCAGGGCCAGGCTGCTGAGGGAAAATGATTTAGATTTGCATAAAGCCATTCAAATGTGCCGCGCTGCCGAGGCGAGCCGCACGCAGCTCTCTCAAATTCAAGTTACAGCAGACGCAGAAGTTTACGCTGTGAGACAAACGCGAACAAGGCACGGAACACAATCCAACGATCCAGTCACGTCCCGTTACATCATACGGAACTGTAAATACTGTGGAAGGGATCACAACAAAGGTAGATGTCCAGCATACGGAGAAAACTGCAAAAGATGTGGGAAAAGGAATCATTTTGCTAGTAAATGCATGACAACCAGGCCTCAGAAAAATATAAATAGTGTATCTGAAGAGACTGATTCAGAAAATGAATTATATGTGGATGCTGTGAATGCAAGAAATGGAGATGATTGGATGGTAACCATCAGACTGAATGGACATAAAACAAAATTGAAGATAGACATGGGGGCTCAATGCAACATCATTCCACAATAAATACACACTCTAGGTTGTTCCAAGATGGAGAAATCAAAAGCAAGATTGGTGACATATAAAAAAGGAACAGAGCTCTACATAGCTGACGCTTTAAGCAGAAATTATCAGTCCCACACAGATGTTGACACAGCCGATGATGATATACAAGTATGCACCATTGCTTCACTGCCCATCGCACCATCACGTCTGTTGGAAATAAAAACAGAAACAAGAAATGACTCCATTTTGCCCATCGTTAAAAGTTTTGTCCTAAATGGCTGGCCTGAAGACAAATGTGACTTACCCGACCAGGCGAAACCTTACTGTGGGATTATCATGATGAACTGACTGTCGAAGATGATGTACCTCTAAAAGGTAACCGCATCGTCATTCCACAAAGTAAACAAAGATTCATGTTACAAAAACTCCACCCCAGTCACCAAGACATTGAAAAAACCAAATCACTCACAAGAGACATAATGTTCTGGCCTGGCATGTCGATGCAAATCACTGACCTGATTTCCAAGTGCCCAGTAGGCGATACATTCAGGAGAAGGAACTGCAAAGAGCCCATGATAGGGCATGACATCCCACAGAGGCCGTGGCAAAAGGTGGGCTCTGATCTTTTTGAATTTGATTCGGAACAGTACATTGTACTTGTGGACTACTATTCCAACTTCATCGAAGTGGAAAAGGTGAAAAACATCAAAAGCACAACCATCATTAACATCTGCTAGCAGCAATTCGCTAGATATGGTATACCTGAAGTGATGATAACAGATAATGGCCCAGCTTATGCATCAGCTGATTTTACTCTTTTCAGTCGGTCATATGGATTCAGACACGTTACATCATCACCAAGGTACCCACAAAGTAACGGCAAAGCAGAAAAGGCTGTCCAGGTGGTTAAGTCACTATTCAAAAAAGCAAAGGCAGACAGACAAGACCCATACATCATGATCCTAGACTACCGAAACACACCCCTGGAAAACCTCCCATCTCCGGCCCAAGTGTTAATGGGGTGTAGGACTCAGACACAGCTACCCACTGCACAAGCACTGCTTACGCCGCAATGTTTGACTGGCATACACGGACAACTCAAAAGCAACCAGCTCAAAACAAAACTGTACTATGATAGAGGTGCCAGACCCCTGCCAGATCTTAAGCTTGGTGATTATGTGCGCGTACAGGAGAATGCACAGTTGAAGCCAGCAAAGGTGGTTGAAGTATGTGAAGCACCACGCTCTTACATCGTGGAAAGTAATGGACAACAACTCAGATGGAATAGAAGACATCTCATACAGACAAGAGAACAACAACAAAACAGCATCACCCATGATTCAGAACAAGAGTGCGTTACCCAATTACCACCAACAGGAGAAGAGGGAAGTAATGAACTGGATGCACAGTCCAGGGCAGTTACAGAGCCCAGTGTCAATGTCCAGTCCAATACAACAGAGCCCAGCAGCACAGAAGCGAGATATCCCGAAAGAGTTCGTAAACCACCTATGAGATTAGATTTATGAATTGAGACTCTTTGATTATGCATAGTACTGGTAGCTACTGTTTACAGTTAAGTTTGGTAATCCTTAATTGTTAGTAACTATGTCCCCAGTTATGTATTAAATACTGTTATGTTCTGTTACTATTTAATTTTAGTGAAAAAAGGGGAGATGTAATATGTGTGTTGCCTACCAGGTGAGGTCGCTAACAGTTAAGAATCAATTTGAGAGCAGAGCCGAATAAAGTTCAGTTGTTATTGACATACATGGAGTGCAGACTCGTTTATAACAAGGACTTCTCTGTAATCTTATCTGTAAGACAATTCTCAAAATCCATGTGCATCCTATGAGTACAAAGGTTATGCTAATCAAATATTAAAACGTTTTCTTAACATGGGTGAGAAGGAGTTCTGAAAAGTCATTAAAAAGTGTAAAAAAATAAATAATAAAACTGACTGAAAATAGCTGTTTTTCTGGATTATCCCGTTTTCTCTGAGGAGGTAAGGGAGAATGTTTGCATTTCGTGAGTTCAGTACTTGATATATGTGGCATTGAAGCCATACGGTAGTTTGGATTTTATGAGACTCTTTCTGAGTGACAAATATGAACTTTACTGTTCATGATCATTGTTGTACTGGTTGTCAGTTTTGCTTTGTGTTTTAGACCAAGATTATTCTCTCTTTTTAGATGCTTTATAAAAAACAGCACTTAGTGAATGCAGTTGTTCAAGTAAATCAGCAGCATTTGGCATTATTGAAGCTGTACTGGGCAACTCAAAAGTCAGATAAAGGTAATTTAATAAATCAAATACAAATGTGCAGATGGATGAATTACTCAGATCCAGAAACATGTACTTCATCTCTAGTATGTGAATTTTGTTTGCAAGGTGTCTTGAGCTCATTACAGCATACACTGTAATATATTTTATTCTATGTAGAATAAGATCAAAGATTAGTTTACAGACACTCTGTCCATTTGACTTAATTCAGACTAGAGTTGGAAAAAAATATTCCCAGTTGTGTTTTGACCAGTTTATCCTGACAAAATGATTTATTTTTCACTTGATTTATTATTCTACAGACCACCCCCCCAGATTTACATTTCTTTTTATAAAATGATTAACTTAACTACATACATCGCTGTGAGAACGCTTTTTAAGCACTTTATTGTTAAGAGTGTAGGCACCTTTCAGCATACTACACCTAAGGATTTCATAAAGGTACATCAGCACCTTGTTCACAAAGTAATTCATTGTTTTGCTGTAAGCAGACTGGAGAGTGATCCAATCTGTTGTGAGGTGGACACATTCATTCCAGCAATCACCATGAGTTTAAGGTGAGTCTAAAAAGTCTGCACTTTCTACAGGAATGTGAATTACTATTATATTAAAGGTAATTAACTCTGGGTTATTTGAAGATTCAGACATTTCACTTCAAACAAACAAACACACAAATAAATAAATAAAAGAAATAAGGTCGTTGCAATCAATTTTGATACCATATAAATTCCTACTTATGTCACCAGTGTCAATCACAAACAATATAGGCAAATTCAATAAAAAAAAAAAATCGAGGAAAGTAAACAGTCAGAAATTAAGTAAGAATAATTACGAGCAATAGGACTACAATAGAACAAATAAATAAGAAATGCTACATACATTGTATGAAGTAATAAAATGTTTTAAAATACGGCATATTCTTCACTGTGCAAATTAAATATATATTTTGTCTTATTAATGTTACAAAAGTGATTGAGTCAAGAGCAGATTTTCTCTCTTTTGTTTTGATTAAAGGGGTCATATGCTGCGATTTAAATTTTTCCTTTCTCTTGGAAGTGTTACAAGCTCTTGGTGCATAAGAAGATCTGTAAATTTAAAAGGGTCAATTCGACTTTGCTATGACAATCTGGCGCTACTGAATCAGCTACTGTAAATATGTTTTGTTATTAGTTTAAATAGTTGCTATTGACTGTTCAAATGCGGAGTTGGCGCAGCGACGGGTAACGCGTAGTGTGTGTGTGTTGTGGTGTGGTGTGGTGAGGGAACAGGGTCACATCCAGGAGAGTGAACTGTCTGTCAGAAATCATAGCACGTTAGCTGTCTTAACCGCGGCTTGTGTACTGCATCATCACTGTGTCTGTCACGCGACTCTGTTGCCCTTTCGGGCTTGAACTGATGGTAAAACTAATGACATTATTAACTGTCTTGAAATTTACTTCGAAAGCTGAAGCTCATGATTATGGTAAGAGGCGTTACATTTCCAACACGTGCTTGCGGTGTTCGGCCAATCACAAAGCACTAGGTCAGCTGGCCAATCAGAGCAGACCACGCTTGTCAAAGGAGGGGGCTTTGTAAAAAAACGAAGCGTTTGAGAGAGGCAGGACAAAGAGGACCTACAATAATGTACAGTATATGAAAAATAATGTGTTTTTGAACATTACAGCATGTCAACATATTCTGTTACACCAAATAATGATCTTTAAAATAGCATCATTTGACCCCTTTAACAAGAATGACAGATGATGCTGTCACTTTAAGAGCTGCCTGGATTCAATATACTGTTACACGTTTTCTTTCTCAGCTGTTTGCTTTTACTTAAGACCTAAATTGCTTTGTTTAGAAGGATACTTGCAAAGACGGGCATTTTGACATAAAAATGATAAAAGTTTGTGTTTTAACTGTTCAAGGCCTATAAAGTGGCAAAAATAACTCTGTTCAATACTCCCGCGCTCTATGAGCAGTGTCTTCACATGTGTACACACTTCGAAACAGTCTCTCAGACAGCACACACATATGACATGAGTTCTCTTTCACTGCTGATTGCATTTTAACTGATTAAAATCACATTTTTAAACCACAGTGCTTAAAAACGCATGCAAACGATAAGTTTTCGGGACAATGTGTCACGACAGCAACGTCATGTGATTGTGTAACTGCGATAGAGAGGATAGTCCAAAATCGCTACCAGCTGTCAAATTTCTACCAGTTAATCATGTCTACCGATATATTGCCCACCCCTACAACAGTGTAATACAGACAAAGTATTTCAGAGCGGAGCAAAACTAAATAAACAATAAGACTCAATAAACTTTATTCACAGGTTCACAGAGATGGCCTCCAATGGAAAACCATTGAAATTTCAAAACGCTTAGAAACATTTATGAAATAACAATGCCTCGTTTACTGAAATAACATGACACATGGCAGTTTGATATACACGCTCCGAACCATTGTTTCGAAACAAATGATTCGCATAGGTTTCAAAGCTTCACGAAGCAGTGCTTCAAAAGCACCCATTACTATGGTTGATTCCCTGCCTGTTATTCTGGATTACCCTTTGCCTGTGTTTATAGTCCTGTTGTTATGGTTTGGATTGATTACCTGTGTGTATTATCTTTTGCCTGTTTCTGGATTGTGTCTTTGGATTACCCTTCATTAAATACTGCATTTGGATCCTCAGCCTTTGTGTTTCCGTGCAGTTCATAGCACAGCCAATTTAATGTAACATGTTTAATTATTGTATACTATCATGACAAACTGAGTATTCTGTGGATAGTATAACAGTGGGGCAAAAAGTATTTAGTCAGCCACCAATTATGCAAGTTCTCCCACTTAAAAAGATGAGAGAGGCCTGTAATTTTCATATCATAGGTATACCTCAACTATGAGAGACAAATGAGAAAAAAAAATCCAGAAAATCACATTGTCGGATTTTTAAAGAATTAATTGGTAAAAAAACTCGGTAAAATAAGTATTTGGTCACCAACAAACAAGCAAAATTTCTGGCTCTCACAGACCTGTAACTTCCTCTTTAAAAGGCTCCTCTGTCCTCCACTCGTTACCTGTAATAATGGCATCTGTTTGAAATTGTATTCATATAAAAGACACCTGTCCACAACCATCAAACAGTAACACCCCACGGGGTCAAAATGATCACAAGAACTGTAAGCAAAAAACCCAGAACCACACGGGGGGACCTAGTAAATGACCTGCAGAGAGCTGGGACCAAAGAAACAAAGGCTACCATCAGTAACACACTGCGCCACCAGGGACTCAAATACTGCAGTGCCAAATGTGTCCCTCTGCTTAAGCCAGTACATGTCCAGGACCGTCTGAAGTTTGCTAGAGAGCATTTGGAGGATCCAGAAGATCAGATGAAACCAAATTAGAACTTTTTGGTAAAAACTCAACTAGTCGTGTTTGGAGGAGAAAGAATGCTGACTTGCATCCAAAGAACACCATACCTACTGTGAAGCATGGGGGTTGAAACATCATGCTTTGGGGCTGTTTTCTGCAAAGGGACCAGGACCACTGATCCGTGTAAACGAAAGAATGAAATCGTGAGATTTTGAGTGAAAACCTCCTTCCATCAGAAGGGCATTGAAGATGAAACGTGGCTGGGTCTTTCAGAATGACAATGATCCCAAACACACCGCCCGGGCAAGAAAGGAGTGGCTTCGTAATTTTTCTTTGCTTATTAGCATTTCAAGGTCATGGAGTGGCCTAGCCAGTCTACAGACCTCACCCCATAGAAAAGCTTGGGAGGGAGTTGAAAATCCATGGTGCCCAGCGACAGCCCCAAAACATTACTGCACTAGAGGAGATCTGCATGGAGGAATGGGCCAAAATACCAGCAAAAGTGTGTGAAAACCTTGAGAAGACTTACAAAAAACGTTTGACCTCTGTCATTGCCAACCAAGGGTATATAACAAAGTATTGAGATGGAATTTTGTTATTGACCAAATACTTATTTTCCATCATAATTTGCTAATAAATTCTTTAAAAATCCTACAATGGATTTTTGGATTTTTTTTTTTCTCATTTTGTCTCTTCATAGTTGAGGTATACCTATGATGAAACTTACAGGCCTCTCTCATCTTTTTAAGTGGGGGAACTTGCACAATTGGTGGCTGACTAAATACTTTTTTTTCACAGTAGATGGGCACAAGAGAAGAAGAATCTGGTGAGCATCACCTCCCTAGACCTGGCCCTACGCATAAGAAGCGGCTATACAGGTTGCGATGCTTCGTGTATTGATTGAACCATGTGCTCTTAAAACAGCGTGTCAAGTTTCAAGTTCAGGCTTAAAGTTCAAGTTTCGAGATGCTGCACTCTTTACCATTTCAGTGTGCTGTGACAAATGGTCAAGCCAATGTTATCACCTTGTGGAATAAGTATTAAGCACAAAAAAAGTGCCAGCTGGACACAGAGAATTGTCCATGCCAATCGAGGGGGGTGCATCGTCATAAAGTTAATAATTTGCATTTCTTTTAATTCCTTGCCAGTGTTGCTCACTCACGCACACACACACACACACTAACGCCAGGTCACACATACCAGTTTGCAGTGAATCTTTTTTCATGCTCATGTTAACGGTAGTCATGGGAAGTCCGGCTCTTTTCAAAGATTCGGCTCTTTTGACTCGGCTCCCAAATGGCTCTTCATTTAGTATCACTCGGAGCCTTCTATTTTAGCCCAATTTAGCATTTGTGAATGGTTTGTGTGTTGGTAAGCAATATTTTATTCAGTGTTTTCATAAAAGCCTTATTTTCATGCATTTTTCGTTACAAAAAAAAAATACACAGATACTATTATTTAACATTTTAATAAAACTTTCATTGAACAACTGAACACAGAACCACAGCAAACAAATCAAATAAATAAAGGCAAAAGTCTTAACATTAGGGCCTTTCGCACCACGGGAACCTTTTCATAGTACCAGAACTAATTGTGGAACTACCCACTTTTTGCCGTTTTCGCAATGGCGGAACTGGGTGTGATTTTAGTACCGGACTGCCTTTTTCGAGAACCAAATTAGCTCCTACTCCGGAGCAGGGTCTAACCAGCACAACTGGTACTAATCGTGACGTAAGTAGCATTGATTGGCCAAACGCGTATGAAAAAACCCTCACCCGCCATGATTTAAAACACAGTGTAAACATACTGTAAACACTGTCTCAACTTATTTCGCAAGTATGGAGAAAAGCGATAGATGGACGGACGCTGAAGTGCAGCCACTTGTAGCAAATGTAGCATTGCCAGTTGCCGTTGGAGATTCTTATTCCTCCTTCCCGTTCTTTCAATCGCTTTACGTAGCCTATACGTTGACATTTCATGTCCATTATTGTGAAACCCGCGAGACAACAAAAACACAGCTCAGATCACAGCGTCCTCCATCTTCCTGTTGTTAATGTTGTTCTTTGTTTTTGTTGTTGAACGCCGCGCACAAATGATGTCGCTGTCGACCGGTTTTTAGTACACACTGTCGGTGCGAATGCTACCCTTTAAATGGTACTTGGAAATAGTTCGCGCAAAATCATCCCAGTATTTTAGTACTGTAAATTTAGTTCTGGAACTAAAGCGGTGCGAAAGGCCCTATTAAGACACTTTAGTCTTTAGTGCAGGTTGACATTCAGAAATATCAGATGCCTCAACTTGGGTGTGCTGATGCGATTTCTCCTCTCTGTGATTATTTGTCCTGTTTTTGAGTAGACTCTCTCTGAGGGGACCGATGTTGCAACAATGCAGTGTCTTCCTACCATTACCACCCGCTTGGTAAAAAGGGTGATGCAATGAGCTATAATGTCAAATATACAACCATGAATGAAATCAGTGATTTGAGGTAGAAAGAAAAGTTCACTCAATAAGTAGAGTCTGTAATAAATTTTTGGCAAGTGTAAAATGGATGGACGCGGATGGCAATCAGTTTTCGGCAGGCGATCAATTTTCGGCATGACACTGGATCCCCTGCATCTCTCTAGCTGTGTCCCAAAGTTCAGTGCACACACTTCGAAGGGCACGGACTTCGAAGGCCACGCCTCCGAAGTGCACGAAGGATTCCGACATTCGAGGATTCTAATTGCGACACCGAGGTTCCCGAATAGCGCTCTGTCGCTGCAACGGTGGGAGAGGAGAGCTGACGAGAGGACAATATGCCAGGATAGGGGAGCCCAGAATGCCTCATTTTCGTTTTATGTTTTACGTCATAATGGAGGAGACAGTGGTGTACCTCAGGCTTAGCCAAGACCGAGGCCATGTAAGTTACACTGGTTTGCTGTGTCCTTTGTTGGATTACAACTTTAAATGCAGGAATTTGCTTGGAGCTTACTTGAATAATGTAATCATACATATGAAAAACTACGAAATATACACACATAGCAGTTCAAATGCTGACTGATATCTTACAAAGGTGCGATTTATATAGTTTGTCTTGACCATGGTGATCATATGTAGACAGGTTAGCAAAAATAAAACTGTGAATAAAAAAAATAGGGCATTGTACAGCTCAATGTTCAGCGGCGGCTGTCACAGCTGAACAGTGCTCTGTTTGGCTGGTCCAAGTCCTTCAGATGCAGCCTTTGATATAGTTAGCAAATATGTGTTAATATTCTGACAAAATGTTGATACTTTCATTTTCAAAATAATCAGAGGTGGACTCTAAGGAAGTACATTCGTTAAGTATTCTCGAAAAAATATTAAGTTTTATTTTTTTGTCACAGACCGCAACACTAAAAATATGGTCTTTTACAACATGATGCATTGTTGTAGATTAAACTACTCAACAGTATATTTAGTAGGCAACTTTAAATTTAATAACCTTGAACACATTAGTGCAGCAGTAATATTAATGCAAAACCATCCTAACAAATGATTTTTTAGAACAATACTGTATACCTTTAATTTTAATCCAATACCTTAAAGTATTAGAGTATGCAAGATAATACTTTTACTTAAAGGATAGTTCACCCAAAAATGTGAACTGTGTGATTTACTCAAGTTGTTCCAGGTTTGGAAATTTCATTTTGTAACCCCAGTAACGATACCCGCTATGTTAAAGCTGGGGCCTGGGTAAGCATTTATTTACTGTTATGATTAACTTTAACAGTCAAATATAATCTCTCTCTTCCTTCCAGCAGCAATAAAGACTATAGAATCCGATACTCTGTAACAAATCAGTCCACTGAAGGCGAGCATAGTGAGAACCCAAGTGCAGTTTATTTACAGTGATCCAACCATCCAAACATAATCCAAAAAAGATACACAGACTTGACTCGTTGTCTTACTTTATTTGTCCCTCAAGAGGGAAATTTGTTTTGGGCAATACAGGTAAAACTGCACAACAAAGTACCAACATCAATAATAACAATCACACAGTTGTGTCCCCTGAATCAGAGTTTAACAGCCGTGTAGCCAAAGGAACAAAATAGTTTTTATAACGGTTATATCTAGACATCGGAATATGAAAAAGTCGACCAGATAGAAGTAATTCAAATTCTTGCCAAAGCACATGAGAAGGGTCCCGAGTCATTTTCATTGCCTGTTTAATAAAAATAAAAATAAAAGTCTGTTTAAAAATAGACTGAAAATTGGGGTAAACCCCCAGACCAACCACTTTCATAGCAGTACACACCAACCGGTTCATCTGAGATCTAAGAGTAACTTTCAAATTACCAAACCAGGCTGCTATACCATACAGTAAGATGGATTCAATACAGGCATGATAAAACAGCAACTTGACCCTCTGAGCCCCAAATAATCTAAGCCTCCTCAAAGTGTAAATTTTTTGTTGCACCCTTCTACACAGATTATCCACATGCACCTCCCATGAAAGTTTATTATCCATAAGCAAACCTAAATATTTGTATAATGCAACCTGTCTAACAGGCTTGTTGTTAATCATGATAGGTGAGTGATTGCCTACTGATTTATAATCAAAGATAATTTCCTCTGTTTTACTAACATTAATTACAAGACTATGTTCTTTACTCCATAACACAAAGTCAGCAATCTCTGTAGTGTAACACTGAAGGTCCTCATCCTTGTAGAAACGACCAAGAATGGCAGTATCATCTGAAAATTTAACGACAATATTTCCCGGATGGTGACTCCTATATTCATTTGTGTACAATGTAAATAAGAGTGGTGAACAAACACACCCCTGGGGAACACCAATACTAATGGGCCGACATCTGGAGAAAGTCTGCTTGATTTTAACGTGTTGAGTCCTATTCGTAAGAAATGCATGGAACCATTTAATGCTATATGGATTAACAGCCATACTATTTAGTTTGGAGAGCATAAGGTGTGGCTTTACGGTATTAAAAGCAGAGCTCAGATCGAGAAAAAGCAACCTGGCATAAGCCTTTGGATCCTCCAAATGTTTTAAAACATGATGCACCACGGTAAGGATCGCATCATCAGTGCCCCTGTTGATTTGATAAGCGAACTGATAAGGATCACGATGGTCCTTGACCTCTTCCTTAAGCCTCCCCACCATAATCCTCTCCAAACACTTCATTACAATACAAGTTAAGGCAACTGGGCGATAATCGTTGTACTCCTGAGGGCTAGTTCTCTTTGAAACTGGTATAATAATCGATTTTTTTCCAAATAGCTGGTATAATATGTAGATCAATAGACCTCTGAAAAATATCCACCCATGCTTGGGCTAGTTCCTCTGCAAAAGTTTTTAAAATAGAAGCAGAAAGTCCATCCGGCCCAGTTGCCTTTTCAATGTCAAGACCTTTAAAAACCTTAACAACATCAGTCAGAGTCATTTGAGGTTTTGATACAGAATCATCAATCCGAATAGCCTCCAATACATCACTACAATCATAAGAATCCACATTGAACCTACAGTAAAAATCATTGAGCTCATTTACCATTATTTGCTCATTGACAGCATGCATGCTCATCATTTTAGGAGTCATATTTGTTAACCACCTTACCTTAGACCACAACTTTTTTGAACTTTTACTCAGATCACTATCAATTAAATCTCTAAAACTCTTACGAGTTTCTCTTAATTTATAATTAAGCTTTTTCTGAGCCAATTTCAAAAGTTCTGGATCCCGTTGTTTAAAAGCCAAGTGTTTCTGATTAATACACTCCTTAACCTCCTTGGTGATGTAGAGCTTATTATTTGAATAATGTTTAAACCGTTTAACTGGTATTACAGAGTCTATACAAAACTTAACATATGCAGTCCTGATTTCATTATGTCTGTCAATATCTGAGTCATACAGCACCTCCCAGTCTGTACAAAGAAAACAGCCCCTTAATATCTAAATTTTCTCCTGAGACCAAAGTCTCACCACCTTACCTACAGGCTTACACGACTTCAGCAAGGTGCGATACACAGGAATAAGCTGCACTGTATCATGGTCCGAGTTTGCTAACGGTGGTTTAATTTTCACAGTGTATGCATTTGATATATTCCCATAACACTTGTCCAAAATTTTGTTATTTATTGTATTGCAGTTTACATATTGTTGGAAACCAGGCAAAAATCTTTCAAGGTGACATTGCTTCATATACACCCAAGACAATTATATATATATATATATATATATATATATATATATATATATATACACATACGTGGGCAAAAACGATTTAGGTCAGCCACCAATTGTGCAAGTTCTCCCACTTAAATAGATGAGAGAGGCCTGTAATTTTCATCATCGGTATACCTCAACTATGAGAGACAAAATGAAGAAAAAAAAAATCCAGAAAATCACCATGTAGGATTTTTAAAGAATTTATTGGTAAATTCCTCGGTAAACTAAGTATTTGGTCACCTACAAACAAGCAAGATTTCTGGCTCTCCCAGACCTGTAACTTCTTCTTTAAGAGGCTCGTCTGTCCTCCACTCGTTACCTGTATTACTGGCATCTGTTTGAACTTGTTATCAGTATAAAATACACCTGTCCACAACCTCAAACAGTCACACTCCAAACTCAACCATGGCCAAGACCAAAGAGCTGTCAAAGGACACCATAAACACAATTGTAGACCTGCACCAGGCTGGGAAGACTGAACCTGCAATAGGTAAGCAGCTTGGTGTGAAAAAATCAACTGTGGGAGCAATTATTAGAAAAGGAAGACCTACAAGACCACTGATAATCTCCCTCGATCTGGGTCTCCACGCAAGATCTCACCCCGTGGGTCAAAATGATCACAAGAACTGTGTGCAAAAATCCCAGAACCACACTGGGGGGACCTAGTGAATGACCTGCAGAGAGCTGGGACCAAGTAACAAAGGCTACCATCAGTAACACACTGTGCCGCCAGGGACTCAAATCCTGCCGTGCCAGAACGTGTCCCCCCTGCTTAAGCCAGTACATGTCCAGACCAGGCTGAAGTTTGCTAGAGAGCATTTGGAAGATCCAGAAGAGGATTGGGAGAATGTAATATGGTCAGATAAAACCAAAATAGAACTTTTTGGTAAAAAACTCAACTTGTCGCTTTTGGAGGAGAAAGAATGCTGAGTTGCATCCAAAGAAACACCATACCTACTGTGAAGCATGGGGGTGGTAACATCATGCTTTGGGGCTGTTTTTCCTGCAAAGGGACCAGGACCTGATTCGTGTAAACGAAAGAAGGAATGGGGCCATGTATTGTGAGATTTTGAGTGAAAACCTCCTTCCATCAGCAAGGGCATTGAAGATAAACGTGGCTGGGTCTTTCAGCATGACAATTATCCCAAACACACCGCCCGGGCAACGTAGGAGTGGCTTCGTAAGAAGCATTTCTAGGTCCTGGAGTGGCCTAGCCAGTCTTGAGATTTCAACCCCATAGAAAATCTTTGGAGGTAGTTGAAAATCCGTGTTGCCCAGCGATAGTCCCAAAATATTACTGCTCTAGAGGAGATTTGCATGGAGGAATGGGCCAAAATACCAGTAACAGTGTGTGAAAACCTTGTGAAGACTTACAGAAACCGTTTGACCTCTGTCATTGCCAACAAAGGGTATATAACAAAGTATTGAGATGAAAGTTTGTTATTGACCAAATACTTATTTTCCAAACCATAATTGTCAAATAAATTCTTTAAAAATCCTACAATGATGTGATTTTCTGGATTTTTTTTTTCTCTTTTTGTCTCTCATATTTGAGGTATACCTATGATGAAAATTACAGGCCTCCTCTCATCTTTTTAAGTGTGATAACTTGCACAATTGGTGGCTGACTAATACTTTTTTTCCCCACTGTATATATTTAAGTATATATATATATATATCTATATATAGAGTATAATATATATATATATATATATTATTATTATATTGCCAAACTCACGTGGCAAATAGAATGGTTGCAGGCTAATGCACAGCAATTCCACATCTCTGTCACTGATAGTCTCCCTCACAGTAATACAACCACACCACCGATCATTGATATAAAGGCAAACCCCACCTCCGCAGGATTTTCCTGTCCTGACTAGGTCTCTGTCCATGCGCACCTGTGTGAAACCGTCCACCTCAACATAGGCATCGGGGACGTCGGGCTGAAGCCACGTCTCTGTAACAGCCATGACACATGCGTCTCAATATTCATAACAAAAAGTTGAATTGATCCGCAGTTCGTCCATTTTATTCCGTAGTGAGCGGGCATTGAACAGGATAATTGAGGGCAAAGCTGGACGATTACCTCTCCTTCACAAGCGCTGCCGTACACCTCCCCATTTGCCTCTGCGCCGAACTGTACCTCTAGCTCGTGGCAAAGCAAACATCTGCTGCTGCGATGGCCTTCGCAACTCCTCGGGTAAGCTAGGCAATTCCGCGGGTATTGCAAAGCACGTACCAACGAAGCGCAGTGCCATAAGCGCCTCCCTGGTATAAGAGATGGCGTTCTGTTCATGACCACATACCGCCAAAGTTGTCTGGCTCATAAAGAGGAAAAACAAAAAGATCCCCCCCAAAAGACACGCATGATCGCAGACATCTTTCCAAAATCTTCCAGTCGAACAATCATAATCATTCGAAGAAAGACAAGTTTTCCTTTCTTTCCTATTCCTTTCTTTGCTTTTCAGTTATGTAGTTACCAGTTGCCCAGGTCGCCTGCTGAGCAGCACCCCGGAAGTGTGTGCTTGACTTGACTTGACGAGGCATGAACAGACTTGGGGGCGGCTAACCATAACAATGCTTTCTTCTGGGTGCACAAACATACTAGAGCTCACCGACGGCGGTTAGCGTCGGCGTTGCAATACAACACTTAGACTAGACAAAAAAAATTAGCAACACACTGAGGCGCTACTTATAGAAAACAAGGAGGGTCACATGACATGAACAAACCAATGGGAAACAAGACACATGACTACGACAACCAATCAAAACATGACACAATGAACTAGAGAACCAATGGCATGAATACATGAGGGCAAGGGAAGCATGACACAAACAGGGAATTAAACTACAAAATAAAAGACATGAAAACATGAACAAGAAACATAACCCAAAACACCACATTACATACTGGTTGCATGAGGTTTTGTTTATATATATAAATAACCCAAAATTATAAAAATAAAAAAACATACTTTTTAAACACATATACTGAACTTGCACTTTGCCAGATCTGCATCAATGTGTTTCAACTAGGAAATGACGCCAAAAATTCAGCTTTGAAATCACAGGAAAAAATTACATTTTAAAAATATATTAAAGAAAGACCTTAGTAAAATACTTCAAATGGTACAAGTTCTTTTGCTGTACTTTCTCAATAAATTCAGCTTTTGATGATAGAGGACTTAATTAAACACAAAAAACATTAAAAATCTACATTCCAAAACTGTTGATAGTAAGTGCATGTTACAGTTTTGAGGTCAGATATTATTAGGGTTAGTTTAAAGTTTATTTGACATTTCTTGTTTGTATGAAGTGCTGACAGAACAATAAACATGATTTAATTTGTGCCACTTTTTTTCAAATATCAGTTTTTATGATGCACGTTTCATACACTTGGCAATTAAATTTTTCAGAATTTTGTAGGTAAAGACATCTGTTTGTGGGCCTTCTTGGCAGTTTTTCCGAGGCTTTTAAAAATATTTTTCATAAATTGATAGAATTTATTCGTATCGACCGAAATCAAGAACTGTAGAAATTTTCCATGTTGTGGCGATGCTGTGTGTTTCGTTGTGAAAGCAAAAAAACTACTTTGTTTGGTCTTCCAAAAAAAAGTACACGACTAGAAATCAGTGGATAGTTGTATTTACAACACTGTTCAGACCTCCAGTTCAAACCAAATATTCAGAGTTTGCAGCGCATTTTTATGGAGACTGTTTCCTGACCGGGAAGGCACATGGCAGTTTCTACAGTTGGGCAATTTCCAACTTTGCAAGGACGTCGGGCGCTCGCGTCACGAGACTGTAGATACTTTTTCAATTAAAGATTGGCCCCGATTATTTCAAACTGAGTTTTGTGGCCAGTGTGAGTAGCGCTTTGTTTTTGTTGTTTGTCATTTCTCTGATCACCAATGCAGACAGGGTTTTATGTTTACGCAATGCAACGCAATGCATAAAAAGACAGAATAAGTCATTATAATCAATAATTATGTACCCACTGGATGCAACAAAATGCCTCGTTTATAATGGGTTTTGTTCTGGACTCTGCCTCACAACGAGTGTTACGTGGTTAACCAAATTTTCCGTCTCACTCTTGAGGTATTCGGCCAATCACGGTGCACTGGATAGCTGGCCAATCAGCATATACCTAGCTTTTTCAGAACGATGAGCTTTGTAAAAATCGACGCGTTTCAGAAAGGCGGGGCATATGAGGAGAACCATACTGTATTATGTGACATAATTGTGTTTTTATTAATATTACAAAAAACCACCAAACACATGCTTACCCAATAATGTTCTTTTTAGCAACGTCAATGACCCTTTAAAGATTATCGACAATTATCAATTGTTTGATTAATTGTTGGCATCCCTACAATCAATACTAGAATATATTCAAAAGAGCATTCAGTTCAGTGATTTATGGAGTTTAGAGTATGTACTAGGGCTGGGCGGTATATTGAGTTTGTATGATATATCGATATTTTCTTTATAAGCGATACGATATGAGGCAATGCTGTTTATATCGATATACAGTAGTTTGAAATGAGCGTATCTGAAAATATAGCGGAGGACAGACTGCGCTTCTGTGGAGAAAGTGCATAGTACAATTTGTTCTAAACATGTGACAAACTTTATATGAAGGGCTTTAAAAAAAAACTCGTAAGATATAGAAAACTATAGTTTAGTTCCAGTTTAAAACGGCTCTGACAGAAAGGCTGCGTGTGCCGCTGAACAAAGCCTCGCGCTGTTTAATGTGTTTGGTATGCTGTTTTCCTAAATACATAACTTACATTTCACAGGTATATTCTCCATCTGTAAATGTTAGAAAGCCATAGAAATATTTCCATTTGCTGTCCGAAAGGTCATGAGCTCCTGCTTTGAGATTCTCCCTAAACTTTCACGGGCTTCAGGAACGAGCCCGCCACGTCGCATGGCGCCAAACATAACAACTCAATACATAGGAGCGCAATAATTCTGACTAAAATATACATTTTGCTGAAATATTTGTAGTTAATAAACAATAAATGTGACATATGTAGAATTTTAAACCTTTAAGTAAGTGTTAAAAAAAAAACATTTTTTGTATGATAGCACTAACAGTGAAGTGACCGTAAGGGTAATCAAAACAGCTCTTTATTAGTCCCATTAGTCTGTGCTTTTTTATTATTTTACCATTTTTAGTTTAGTAAATGTAACTTCTGCTTGAAAAATCATTAATTTTGTTTTTTAGATTGCAATGTTGTTATAATGTAATGTGATTTTAACCCTTTTTTAACATAACATATGCCTATGGTTACATTCACTTTATTTGTTTAATCCAAATACAAAAGTGTATAAATACCGAGATATATACCGTATACCACAAATCAGCCAAAAAATAAGGAGATATGAATTTTTGCTCCTATCGCCCAGCCCTAATATGTACAAATTCCTGAAATCATAACACACCTTATGAAAATCTACGAGGTGATCCACGGCTTGACGTGCACTGATCTTAGTAGTCCTCTTTCTTCCAGCTGGTTGAGGTGACAGGATGTGCAACAGCAGAAGTAAAGTAGGCATATCACTGTCCCAACATGCAAAAACAATTGATTCAACTACTAAAAACTAGTATGTCATACAAATTTAATCAATCGACAACAAAAAAAAAAAATAATGAAAATAAATTATGCAAATATATAAATACTTTTCAAGATGTCTTCACAGGATTCCCCTTACTCCTCTCTGGCTGATTGTAAAAGCTGTTCCAGATACGGTGTCGATGCAAGCATTGATGCCTCCTTTATCAACTTCGGTTTGTATGATGGCCACCTTTCTAGAAGTCTAGCAGACGTTTCAGGTCCAAAGAGAAGGCTGAAGTCTTGAAGAATCTAAAACATTAAGATACATAAGGGAGAAAAAAAAAGTAAGCAAGGAGCAGAACATTATTTAAGGGAGAGTTCACCCAAAATGAAAACTTGCCACCCTGATGTCATTCTTTGAAACACAAAAGATATCTTTAATACTCACTCTCTCAGCTTCGTGAAATGCATATACAATGAAAATCAACAGCTACCAACACTTTGAAACTCCAAAACGTAAAGGTAGCATGATATTAAACATCAAAAACTAGAATGGGAATGATCATGAATAGATGTAACTTTTAATTAAGCTGTTAATGCTTTCTACATACTGTAAATAAACCTCTCCTTCCTCACATCTGTAACACCTCGTTGTCCATGCACGCTCTTTTAGACAAGGTATGCTCATCACTCTCACTATCCTCTCTACTCAACATGGAGAATGTGTCCAAGTGGCTTGATGAAATTTTGGCAGATATATCTATTAAAGGAGAAAAAGGAAATATCTTCATAATTACTGACAATAAATAAAAGCACCACACTGCATTCTTTCTGTACAGATTAGCTATATGAATGGGTGATTCAAAATCTTAACATCTGGCAACCTCTAGCATGACATTTTGTTTGTTTGTTTTCTTCTTAACGCCATTCCAGCATCTATGGCTATATTCATGGTGAGAACCATTTAATCCATACACAAGTCTGTCCCAATGATAATAGTATTTTTGCTTAAGATAATCTCAAATCATGATCATTAATGAAATACAATTGATCATGTAGCCCTAGTCCTATGAGATACAATGAGAAAACTTGTCAGCATTATTTGTTTTGTCAATTAAACTAACAAACTTTTAAGACTTTCATGCTGAAACACTGTAATAGAGACATGCAATAACATACAACAATCCAAATAACTGTTTTTAATATTTGAGCTAATTCTGGCACAAGAATTTTCTTTATGATAGCCTACAACTTTGTCAATCTAATCTTATTCTTGCACAAGACATACCTTCATTAGAATCACCATGAATGACCAAGCACACATCCTTGGTCACCAACTCTGGAAACACATCAGCATCAATCTCTATTCCTCCATCGTCCGTCACTGTCAGGGTCTTGTCTTGTTGTATAGAGAACTTTTCTCTGGCTATTGAATTTTTTTTTTTTTAAATAGTAAAACATTTATCAAAATGTAGTTAACACATATGCATAACCTTTTCATTTTTGAGGAAAAAAACCTACCTTCAGCGATGAACATCTCAAAGCATGCCTCCCCTATCTTAACATTCTTCTTTTGGCTCAGGTATTGAACCTTGCAAATCATTCTTCCCCACTTTAAAAATCAAACCTGTAAATCATATTCTAAAGATGATTATCAGTTGCAACAAAACGACAAGCAAATTTAAAAAGTATTTATATACATTTGTTAGATAACTATACAAAGGCAACAAATAACACATTCAAATTGAATTTTTTTTGCTATATCACAAATAATTTAACTAACAATACATGCTGACATGTATTCTTCAATACACAAAAGTCCATAAAATGCAACACTTAAAGGTTTGATGCTTTTTTAAAGACCATTATTTTGTGTATTTGGTGTAACAGAATATGTTGACATGCTTTAACGTTCAAAAAACACTTTTTTTTTTTTTTCAAATACTGTACATTATTGTATTTCCTCTATGCCCCGCCTCTCTCAAATGGTTCGTTTTCTACAAAGTCCCTCCTTGACAAGCGCAGTCTGCTCTGATTGGCCAGCTGACCCAGTGCATTGTGATTGGCCGAACACCGCAAGCATGCGTCGGAAATGTAACGCACCTTACCATAATCACGAGCTTCATCTTTCAAAATAAATGCAAAGACAGAGCCCGAAAGGGGAACAGAGTCTCGTGACAGACACAGTGATGAAGCTGTGTTTGGCTTGTGTTTGCAGTACACAAGCCACGGTTTAAGACAGCTGACTCCACTGTGATGTGATGTGACCCTCTCTCTCTCTCTCCCTCTCTCACACACAAACACACACACAATGTGCAAAACTCCGCTTGAACAGTCAATAGCAGATACTTAAACTAATAACAAAACAGTAGCTGATTCAGAAGCGCCAGATTGTCATAGCAAAGTCAGAATGACCTCCTCTCCTAGATTCACAAAACGGTCGTCCATAAAATGCATTGCTGTTCTGTTGTAAGTAATCTTAAAGGTTCCTAAATGCATCTACTTTTGGAAGGGCAAATAAAGTGCTTTTGCTTTTCGCCTAGAAACACACAGCGTCTCTCCCTGACATGCTGCTTCAACACTAACTGCGTTACTGAAACCACGCCTTCTTTCTTTGCGTGAACATTTGGGCGGCATTATGCAAATTTTTCCACATAGTGATGTAGATATGTGGGGCGTGTTAGAACGAGCCGTTTTAGGGGGCGTGGCTGACTTTTAACTTTTATAAAGAATATTTCTTTGGTTTTGAGATTTTAGTCTTTTGCAACTTCAGGAATCTTATCTATGCACAATCAGCTTGTAAACACTCCAAAGAGAAAGGAAACGTTGGAATCGCATTTCCAGTATGACCACTTTAAAGGAATAGTTAACCCCAAAATAAAAATTCTGTCATCAATTACTCACGCGTAATCATAGTTCGGACAGTAACTAAGTACATTTACTCGAGTATTGTACTTAAGTACACTTTTTGAGTGTCTGTACTTTACTTGAGTATTATTTTTGCTGGGAACTTATGACTTTAACTTCACTACATTTGAAAGACAAATATTGTACTTTTCACTCCACGACATTTCTATCAATGTCCTCAAAGTAGAAAGTCATTACTATGTAGCAGCTCTGAAAGTCAGAGGGTGATTTTTTTCTTCTCTAAAACGTAACTTTCTTTCTTTTTCAGACAGTTTATCAGTAATCACTCCTGGGGCTACATGAAGTGATTTCCCAGCATTTGTTGAGTCTCACCTGTGTCGGGGTTAGCAAATGTGATATTTATTTATTTACAACAATTCAATAATAATAATAAATTAATATTGTGGTATATATTAGACACAAGATTGTCTGATTTTGCTAAATTGTGTAAATGAAAATATTACCTATAAAGCCACAGAATAACTGTTGTGCGTCTCCTAATAAAACCCAATAGGTGTTGGACTTGAAGCAGCACACTGCACAGACTGTTTTTCTTTGTGTGACATTAAGTACAGCGAGAGCGTTAGACAGCAGGTAAAAGGTTGGTTTGATGTCAAATAGTCACTGCTGTTTGCTTTTTTTTGGTTAAAGCAGATGTTTATGTTGTGTAAAGTTGTACAGCTACAGTATGTGTTGGGCTGGATTTACAGCGAGTTTGATTTTTAATTTTTTCCTTATCCTCTGTATTACAGGATTTTCACTGTCCACTTCTGTTCAAATGTGTGATGAATGTGGCTACACATAGATGTGTGCCACACTGCTCAAGTTCGGTGAGATCACTACCATACTGCGGGTGGGTAGGGGTGTTAATTTTTTTTTTCCCCCCATAGGTTTTTAACACTCTAAAAGCTCTTTACTCCAAAGATACTACAAGCTAGTCAATGTATTGTAAGTTGCTTCAGAAGTATTGCAAGTATTACGTACAACAATAAAACGGTGCATTGACATAAAAAAGGAAATTTGCTTTTGGTACTTAAGTACTTTTTAAAAGCAAGTACTTCTGTACGTTTACTTAAGTAACAATCTGTCTTTCCAACTTTTACTTGTAATGGAGTAATAATTGACCAGTAGTATCTGTACTTTCACTCAAATAATGGAGTTGAGTACTTTGTCCGCCTCTGGCCCGTAAGACCTTCGTTCATCTTTGGAACACGATTTAAGATATTTTTGATGGAATGTGAGAGCTCTCAGACCCCATTAATTTTTTATGTTGTATGTACACTTTGATTCGAACGAAAACAACGTATCCGTGTGGTGCAGCTGACACAGAAAAACTATGCTGTTGGCTGTTCAGTGGATATTCTCCAAAATGGCAACAGGGTGACGTGGAGGAGACAAATTTGATACAGGCTGGTTTTTTTTGTTGTTGTTTTTTTGCACTCAAAAAGTATTCTCGTAACTTCGTAAAATTACAGTTGAACCCCTGAAGTCACATGGATTATTTTACAGATCTCCTTTGTTACGTTTCTGGACTTGATCGTGGTAGTAACCTTGCTGTCTATGGAGGGTCTGAGAGATCTCAGCTTCCATCAAAAATATCTTACTTTGGGTTCCCCGAAGATGAACGAGGTGCTTCGTGTTTGAACGACATGAGGGTGATAATTACTGACATACTTTTTCCTTTTTGGTGAATAATTTATGTACCCTTTAATTGCTTTACCTTGTATCCAGAGAAGTTCTTTACTTCTAAATTGAGACAATGGCGTCTGGAAGTACTGCAGAGCAGAGGCAGGGCTTCCCCTTCTAGGTTTCACCTCCGCGCTAAATACTATTAAATTTTATTTTTGGGTTAACAATGTCGAGGACGAGCAAAGCCGCATTTAAACACCTTATGTACATTAAATTACTTTTTATTAAGTTACCCCTCACCAGATATGACTTCAGCAAAACCTCTCTGACAGCAGATGGGAAACTGGCGTCTGAAGAATTGTCACCAGCGAGACTAGCTCCCCTCGCTCGTTTGTTGCGCTAAAATACAATTAACGGAAACATGGATTTGTTTTTTTACAGACTGGTGGCGTAACAAGCGCATAAAATAGCCTTTCCGGAGACAGAAATACCATTAGGATCTATGTCTCACAACGACCCCACCTCATGAGAACACACATCAAACTCTCCACATTCCATTGAGACAAACTGAGGAGTACCCTATGCAGCCATCTGCGGTTGTAAAACTCATGCAGGGTCAGTGAAGGTTTTAAGCATTTCCTGGACTGTTTGGCTATCTCTCAAGATACGCTAAAAAAGACAGTACTTTCACAGTGCTTAAAAGCGTTTTACGGGCTTTCAAGGACCAGATAGGGATACCCCTGACCATTGGACGCATAAATTGCTAAAATCCGATCAACAAAAGAGACAATTTTATAGCTCCCTGTCCAGCAGGAGATTCTCCAGCAGACTCTCAGATCTGACCTGTGAATGACCGCAGGACCCTTCCCTTTTTTCCCTGCATTCCAAAGGAAAGAGACAATATTTCTTTGACAATCGTTGCTAATCATAGATAGTATGAAAATATCGGAGCATAGAGTCACAAATTATATGTTGTATGTCTTAGATATATATATTTGATGTGTTCATTTAATCGGTGCAAGGTTAAGCAGTGTTTATTACCCCTTTTTAGAAAATTAGGATATTAAAGATGTGTGTAATATGTGAAGTTTAATCTTGAACGAATGGAAACAACAAATGCAGAATGCTGAAATGAAGTAAACTTTAATAGTATGTACAATGCTTGCTTTTAAGAGACTTTGTAGGAGTATTAACACAACTTTTATAGATGGTGTCCTCATGTGATGAATTAAAACCTCTTGTTAATGTATGCACGCTCCGCCTTGCAAGAAGCCGATTGGAAGGCAGCGTCAGGGTACGGACTTATGCCACAGAGCAAAAACCCAACGCATGACAGATTAGCTTGCTTGCTGCTTCTCCTGCTCTCGCCTGTCGCTGTGTTAGAGCACCCCACGTGTGCTCACGCACTTACCATCAAAAGCGCTTACCACATCTCAAACTCAAACACTTCAGTGATACTTCGTTGAAATCTTCAAAGAACTTAAAGTCGTGAAACTAAGACTTTCAACAGAACTGTTCAAGCCTCTGCTTCCTCAAAGACCAACCAATTCAACGAGGGGTTTTCCAAAGGACGTCACAGACCAATCAGTAACGGGGTTTCCCTCAAAGACATCCCGGAAGCCCACATCAGTCACCTCAGCTGTCAACCAGCAGAATGCAAGTAAACGAACAACTCTCTAATCGCTGAACTGGTGAATTTAGATAGCAGTAAATTTAAGACAAATCTCCTCTCTGTAAATTTCTTAAGGCGAATTGACATCACATCGTGAAAACGAGTAGAACCTACTGAAACTCAGTAGACCCGTTAACAGACTCTCCTTAGCTCTGAACCTATGTTTGTGTGTATGTTTGTTTTAGCTTAGTTTTGATGTAATCTAGAATGGCCAATAAAATTCATGTTTCATTGATACCGAATCGTTGTTTGGTGTCATATAATTTCAAGGTCAAATCTATTGCCAAAAAAAGATCCCTTGCTTGCTACCTAGATCCTGGCTTACTGATAATAATTACCTCTTTAACAGCTTACAAATGATCATAATTGTATTTCACCCGTGGCCAGGGAGAATACAAAATTTACATATTCAATTGGTAATATACACTGACATCAACTTCTCGCTGGCCGAGTAGCTGATAAGAGTGTAAACTATCAAATTTAGAAGCAATGCGAATCCAGGTGGCATTAGGCTCTGCAACTCCAGAGTCCTACTATCAAAACCTGAATCAATAATAATAATTAATTCCCTTACAACTGAGTTCAAATTCCTTACAACCATGTACATGTAAATGTTATGCTTTTAGGCACCATGCAGGAGAAAAAAAGTGCAAAACGCGGCCATTTAAACACACTCACGTGCATTCAATTACTTAAAATAACATTCTAATAGCGGTCAGTATTGAATAGAAGTCAAGAAAGTACCGTTTAGTTTGGCGAACTAACTACACAAACAACCACGATTGAACCACCAAACTCTCACTTAAAACTCTGTCTTAAGTCTTTTAACTAACAGTACATTTATAACTGTATTTCCATACAGAAAGTCTATAAAGTACAAACACTGAGGTAACTTGACTTACCAGTTGCTATTCTGAAACTGAGGGAAAATGGCATCTGGAAGATTCTTCAGTGACAGCGCTGCATAAATACCAGCATGTTGGAAATAACATTGGCAAGTGTTGGTTACCTGTAACACTGTGATTTTACACTGAATCAAATCAGCTTCTATCTCTGATAGTGTTAATTTCTCAAAATCTAACTCTATAACGTCAACACTTTACTCTGACATGCTTTAACACTGGGAATTTAACACTGACGAATTTGCAGTGTACAGCTCACGAAATCAGGCTTGTGCTGTGTGTAAGCTATTGTGTAAAATTGTGTAAGATACTGCTTTCTGTGATCGGCGATCGGCCTCAAAAATCCTGAATGGAGCACCCTTAAAAATATTCGTTGTGCTTTAAATGATATAAAACATCCAACCAATTTAAAACTAACATGAGAAGACATTCAATTAATGTAAACGGCATTTGGATGGCCTTTATTGTTTGTGTTTCTTTACTTTTTGTTCATGTTAAAAATGATTGTAAAATGTCTGTATTTTCATGGGTATTTTGAATCTTAAATTCTTGCTACACAAATATTCTGACAATAATTTCCCTCCATATTTTACAGACAGCCAGGCATTTCACCATGCAGATCAACTCTGATTCATGAAGGTCCTCCAAAACGATACTGTCTAGAAACAGAAAGAAAAGTGCTTGATGATAATGGAAAAGTCAGAAAATGGACTTATGGGATAAAAGACACCAGTAAACCAAACCAAATCATTCTGCTGGTGGGAGAGACTGGCGCTGGTAAGACGACTCTCATCAACACAATGGTCAACTACTTACTGGGAGTGAAGTTTGAGGATGAAGAATGGTATGAAATCACTGAAGAAGCAGCTGGAGATCAAGCAGAATCACAAACCTCTGAAATCACTGTGTATGAGGTCTTTCCTGTGAAGAGTCCCATGTCTCTCACCATCATTGATACTCCAGGCTACGGAGACACTAGAGGACTGGACAAAGATCTGGAAGTTGCTGAGAATTTAGCCACTCTGTTTCAGAGCAATGATGGAGTTCATGAAGTTGATGCTGTGTGTTTTGTGATTAAATCATCTAAGAATCGTCTCTCTGACCGACAGCATTACATTATCAGTTCAATTCTGTCTTTGTTTGGAAAAGACATTGTGAACAACATTGTGTTTTTAATCACACACTCTGATGGTCTGCCACCCAAGAACGTCATTGGTGCCATTGATAAAGCTCAAATCCCCTGCAGACGAGACAAAAGTGGCCAACCTGTTTATTTCTTATTCATCAACCGGCAGGCTGAAGCCCGTCACACTGAGAGACATTACATGCGTGCTCAAAGAAATGCCTGGAAAGACAGCATGAAAGAAGTGAAGGATTTCCTTCAGTCTCTGGATGAAAAGAACAGAAGAAGTTTGGAGTTGACTTCAGATGTCCTGATGGAGCGCATTCAATTAGAAGCATCCATCAGCAACTTACAGCTGCGAGTTCAAGAGAAAGAATCGAAGAAATCTGAAAACCTTCAGATTCAGGAGGTAATGAGACAAAACAAGGAGAAGATAGAGAAATGTAAAAACTTCACCATTAAAGTAAAAAAGGCTGTCAAAGTGAAGGTTCCCATTGAGAGCAAGTCATGGAAGAATAAGAAGGCGACGACTTGCACCGTCTGTGAGGAAAACTGTCATGAGTTTGACTGCTGGTGGGGTTCTGATCCAAGCAAATGTGAAGTCATGAAGAAAGGCTACTGCACCGTGTGCACAGGGAAGTGTCACCACAGCAAACACGTCAAAGAAAACAAGAAATATGTCATCAGACACTCAAGCATGACACTTGAATTTGATGATTTTAGAAAAGAATGTGAAAAAGCCCAAGAACAGTGCAAGAGGTTCTCAATGGGTCATCTTGACATAGATCTGAAGGAGATTGAGGACCAAAAGTCCAATCTTCTGTCTGATGCTTACGGTAACATCAAGCATCTGTCTCAGATCGCATTAAAACCAGACTCTGCCTTCACTCTTCAGCATCTCGACTTCTTCATCCCCAGAGTGAGGGAGGCTGGGATAGAAGACTGGGTCCGAGAGCTGGAGGAGATGAGGAGAAACGCTGAAGCTGAAGAAGCAAATAAAGATACTCTGAGTTATCTTAAAGCTGGTCTAGGAAAACTTTTCCTTACTGGGCAATGAACAAATGTGGACAGGACAACAGAAGAAACAATGACAATAAAGAAAACTGCTTACAAAGAGAAATCAGTGATGACGACTCTGTAGATCTGAAGATAATAAGAAAATAATAAAGCTAATTTACCAATAGTATCAAGTTAATTTTCACCCTGGTGTTCAGTGATTCTTTAAAGATAGGCTCTGTATGATTTTAATATAGCTACAGTATATGATATCTAGCCAACTGACCTTTTTCAGGTTAGTGATGAATATACAGAAATCGTAAAAGACAATAGGAAAAGTTTTGTATTCCTGTGAAAATCTTTGTGTTCAGTCACAATCAGGGGGCGAACCGTATGGGCCCTCAGAGAGGGCCTAAACTATTGTAAAAACAATATTTACAAAATGTAAATACTTTTTCTTTTTTAAATGACAATCTTTTAAATATTGTTTTTAATAAAAAGTTATAATTTCTCATTTTAAGCAATTCATAATTTGACAATCATAATCTAAATTAAATAAATACAGTTTCTGCAGAAATAAACTCTTCAAATCTGCCTATTGAGTGGATGGGTTAAGTGAATTACACCCATTTTCTTCTTATTAGAATGTTTCCACGTTTGCGGCTCTGTGATTGGTGGTCCAGCTGTGAAATTACAGAGGCCCAAGCAATAGTAAATCAATGGGAGCGTAATTTCAAACTGACAGAAAAAAATTGACCAATAAAACATTTCCTCTAAATGAGCAGGCCTTGTTATCACTAACTTTATTTATATGACTTATATGACAAGTTCCGCCTGCTGTGGGATCTCTATTGAGAGAAATATATGCTGATAAACTAACTAAATATTATTCACATCAATATGGAAGTCACAAACAACGTAGGTGAGGACATTAGTCAATTATGAGGACTACTAACTATGATATGTCGGCTTACATTAAACACTCATTACATTTGTTGTTAAAAGAACTTGAGCTAGCTATTAAGCAGCAGGAGCTGATGTTCCAGTACCAGGCGTGCCGTTGATATGGGGGACAGGGGGGTCATGACCCCCACAATTTTTGAAAAGACAGCAATCGACCCCCGCACTTCTGATAAGGCAAAATAGCCTGTGCTATTCACTAACTAAAACTTCCAACAACGAACATCACATTCATTGTAATTCAAGTCATACACCAAGGTTAAGTTTTAAAATGTTTATTTCAGACATCTTTTAGTGACAAGAAAAAATAAATTATGATTAAGTTTGGTTTTTGCCTACATCTATGAAGCCTATTCCTATTTGACAGTGAACGGTACGTTGTCTTCTTCTAATGGTGCTTCTGATAGCGGTCCTAAACAGGCAGGGTGCAGGGAATTTAGTAGTCTTACTTGTGCCTGTCTCAGCTTCAACACGAGTTTCTTGTAGTCTGCCTGACACAACTAGAAAGATGAAGCCAGCGAAACAAAAAAGTATTGCCTCTTTTCGTCAAAAGGCAAATAAGGGAAGTTGACATAAATTTTATACATTGCCCAGCCTATATGAAATGCCAATTGTCATGATTCCCCCAGTTGCCATTTAGCCATGTTTGTGATGTCCTTAAATTCTAAATGATTTAATCAAATATATGATTGTTTAAGTCAGTACACCCCTCTTGTGGTACGCAGAGGAATCACTAAATTAAATATAAATACACGTTAAAACACAATACATTTTTAATTAATCTTTATTTGAGTAAAGTTTTTTTTTTTTTTTTTACATTTAAGTACAGTAGTTTTTATTTAACCTTTTATGTAAAACACATTTAATTGATCATTTTTTAGTTTTTTTATTTACCTGTATGTAAGCACATTGCAAGCAACAGTGTTAATGTTCAAACTGTGTATTTATAATGTTATTATTAGGAATAAAACAACAGATGAAAGAATTATTCAATGAAGGCCGTGTGCATGTTTAACTGTATAACGATTTTCACAGAGGAAATTTAACAAATCCTGATAATTTTTCCAGCTTTGAAGCATAGCCTACTGCCACATAAAACTCCATGTGATCGCATACATAGGAGCTGCTGTGAAAACTGCTCAAACACAGCTAGTTTTATCCAGGCCGGTTCCATAATTAAATACTAAGGATGCTTTAGAAAATGTGCTCTAGCTTCAATGTACATGATTTTTCACATATATTTTTGTCCAGTCCATTACTCTTTCGAGTTTGAATCCCGCATAAATATGTACATGTCATTCCCAAAACTTTGCAGTGTCTATGTGACCGAAAAATAAAAGTTTTGTAAAAAGTCTTGTTAAATATTTAAATCCCTGCCGCCTCTGTCGGTCACGGATCACGGAAAGTGAAACTTAAATCTGTCACATGGGTGGTTGGATTTATTCACGCATGTTAAAAATATTAATTAAAAGCATCTTTCATTTCACATTCTTATTTACATCATTATCATAATAGACTGTGTATTAACATATTGGGAGAAAACCGGTAGTTGAAATCAGACATTGAGCACCCCTGTATAGCCAAAATGGCATGATCCTTATTTCGTAGCACCTCTGCGAATATTCGACTGTGAGATTGGTAGTCGAATCAGGCTCATCCTATCGAAGCATTGAATCTTCGATTATTCGTGGTCACCCCTAGTTTCCACATTATATTTAGGAGTATCTTATCAGTGGTGCCTATGTCAACTTGATGATATGTCCATATCATGCAGTTAGTTAATGACATTTAATCAAACAGACAGTGAACACTATTAACAGCAATTATTATAATATGATGCAATCAAACTTATAGCAAAATTTGGTAGTTTTGTATGTTGGTTCAGGGTTGGCATCTGAGGTCTTCTGAGGGGTCGGCATCATCTCTTCTCATGTGTTTGGTCATGTCAGATCTTCGTAAGGGTTGGATCCAGACTGAAGCTTCTGTAATTCCTAGTTACCTCAGGATGCCAATCCTGTAGCAAAAACAGAGAAGCAAATAGAGACAACATTAACATATCTGCTATTCCAACCAAGCAAAAAAATGTGCATTTGATGAGATATAATTGAAGTACAAGGTTATGAGATACATTATGTGAATGCTTGGCTAAAGAGATGTATATTTAATCTAGATTTAAACAGAGAGAGGTGCGAACACGAACGTTTCAGGAAGGGCAGGTTTGGAAAGGGCCAAAATGTGGAAAAAGCTTAACATCCTTTAGTTCACTTGGCTTCCTAGGTATACCAAAGTTTTGCGGACCTTAGCGGAGCGTTGATGGAGTTGTAGTGTGGGGAATTTAAAAAAGAGATAGGGTTGGTAAGCAGCTCTAACTCATTTGAGGAGCCGTGAAAAGTATAGTAATATTTGGAATGAATATGGACTGTAGGTTAGCAGGTAGGGGTACTGTATAAATTGGGGGAATGAAAATATTTTCTTGACCTGGTAAGGACTCTAGCAGCTGCATTTTGGACTATCTGTAGCTTGTTATTGAAGATGCAGGACAACCACCTAGCGTTGTAGGGATTTTCTTAAATACCCAAACCACAGGACTGTGAGTCTGCCACTGAATCGGGACTCATTCATGAGGCTTCGAATTAATTCCAACAGAGGAAAATAAGGCTGTCTTTGTATCGGACTGGGAAAGTTCGGTCAAAAAACAATAGAAACCCGATGATTGGAGACACCAAGGAATGAACGCTTACATCAAAGGAAAAGGATTGAAGTAAATTTAAAACTAACATAAGGCCAACGGATATATGACGTGGATAACACATGCTTCCCATGACATCTGAATTCCAAAATAACAGACGACGAACATTGGGCATCTGGAAATGTTCCAGCGACAGACTCGCCCGGACCCCCTTGACCGTTTAACACATAAATTGCTAAATCCAATAAACAGAAAGCGACAGATTAAGAGCTCCCTGTCCAGGAGAAGAAGGGCAGACACACACAACTCGTGACATGGGCATGACCTCAGGACACCTCCCCTTCCCCCCCTGCATTCCAAAAAAGGGACGCATCTTTTACTACTTCCCAGAAAAAGCGCGCGTTTCTCCTGTCACAGACAAAGGGACATAAAACTTACAACAGACAATTTCAAAAGACAATCATTTAAGTATAAAAGTGCAACTATATTCACAAATAATATGTTTTATGTCTTATATATGTTTGATGTGTTTCCTGTAATCGGTGCAAGTTTAACCAATGTTTTATAACACCTTTTAGTAGATACGATTATTAATGTGTATGCAAACTACCCAATATTTGAGCTTGAACGAAAGCTTGTTTTATTTCCAGAACATTGAAATGAGTGAAAAGCTATTATTTTGAACGGTGTGTGTTGTACGACACTTTATAGAAGTTATTAACAAAACCTGCAAAGACATTTACCCACGTGATAAATTGAACAGCATGTTAATTTATGCACGAGAAGGTAACCACACAGGGCAGGCTCAGGCCTGCAACAGGTCCGATGGTGGACAACGCGTTGGGATGGACCAATCGGGCTTGCTTAAAAAAAAAAACACAATCCTGAAACAGGATGCTTGCGTGCTCTTTCGCACTCAAGGACCTCTGCTTTCACTTTGGTGACAGCGCTACAAGCGCTCCCATGCCGCAACAACGCACAGCGAGACTCCAGAACTCAAACACTTCAGCTGAAACTTTGTGATCTTCAAAGAACTTAAAGTCTTGCAAACTCAGACTTTTAGCAGAACTGCTCAATCCTCTGTAACCCGGCAACCAACCAATCCAACGAGGGCTTCCCCAAAAGGGACGCCATTCTGACGTCAACCAGCAGGAAAAAACCAAGCGTGGCAACGGAATTTCCCTCCAGCAGCCATCCAGGAAGCCTGCATCAGCAACGAGAAAACCTCTCAGCTTCTCAGATTTCAGCAAAACACAAGTACAAACAAATCTTATAGCTGCTGAAATGGGTGCTGAACTGGTGAATTGAGTTAAGCAGTAAACTTAAGACAAATATCTGCTTTGTGATTCTCTCGGGTGAATTTAAAACCACTCGTGGAAACGAGTGTTAGAACCAAGAAAACTTCATGCAACTCCGTTAACTCATTTTCTTCATTCTTTCGAGCTGTATTGTGTTTGTGTGTATGTGTGTTTTAGCTTAGTTTTAAAGTTATCTAGAATAGCTAATAAATTCTTGTTTTCATTTATAAAGAATCTTTGTCTGGTGTCGTATAATTTTAAAGTCAAACATTGCCAAGATCCTTGCTACCTAGCTTGTAGCTTACTTATCAAATAACGCATTATCCTGTGGCCAAGGTGTGACAGTCAGATTAAGATACATGGACATTAACGGCTCGCTGGACGACCGTTGATAAGGTGTAAACTATTGAAATTTGAAATCAGTTCTAATCAGGTGGACGTCGAATTTTCAGATTCGAGTCCTTTCAAAACCTGAGCTAGAAATAAAATTAATGATTAATTCCCTTATTAAATTTAAATGAGTTAAATTCCTTACAACTAACACAGGCAGTACAATAGTTCCAGGTCTAGAGGTCATGGATGCTGAATTGCGTTCTGCATCAGAAAACAGGTACATGTTTCGGAACTTGGCAATGTTTCTAAGATGGAAGAATGCTGTTTTTGTACCATGGGAAATCTTGGCAATGGGCAAATTGCTGTCTAATATAACACCCAAATTGTTGACTATAGAGGAAATACCTATACATCCTTCTAGATGCAAATTGTAATCTAAGAGATTACTGTGTACTGTTTTTTGGTCCAATAAGTAATATCTCTGTTTTATCCGAATTTAATAGGAGAAATTATTGGTCATCCAATCTTTTAAATTTTAACACACTCTGTTAGCTTAGATAAATTAGAAATTATTTCATCTGGTCTTGTTGAGATATACAGTATAGTTGAGTATCATCAGCATAACAATGGAAACTAATCCCATATTTTCTAATAATATTACCAAGGGGCAACATGTATATTGAAAACAGCAGAGGGCCTAAGACAGGTCCTTGTGGCACTCCATAATTTACTGACTTTAATTGAGATGATTCCCCGTTTAAAAATAAACAAAGTGATAACGATCGGCAGGAGGATTAACCATCTTTACATGCCTTACCTGAAGACCGGTATAGTTTTGTAAAACTGATCTATGAGCATGTATGATTATAGCAGGGTTCCTCAAATCTTGCCATGGAGGGCCAATGTGCTGCAGTTGTTACCATGATCCAAAACTCACCAGCGTCGAACTCAGCACTAAGATCAAGAAAACTAGCAATGAGATGCAGCCTTGGTCCAACGCAAAGAAAAGAAGCAAGTAATTTGAAATTTTAACAAGTTAAGTTTCTGTGCTATGATGCGACCTGCAACCTGACCTGTCCTATAGCTGTAAAGCACTGCAGTTTTTCTTTGGGTGCGATGAATGAAGCTGAATTACAAGACGCTGTAGATTCTACATTTGATGTTGGATTTATGATGTTATCTATTTTATCAGTGAAGAAAATCATAAAGTCATTACTATTAAACTGTAAGTGAATATTTAGATCGGGTGGAGTCTGGTTATTTGTTAATAGCCACTGTGCTAAATAAAAACCTAAGATTGTTTTGGTTATTTTCTATGAGTATTTGTGGATATGCTCGGCCCTGGCAGATTTTAGAGCCTGTCTACAGCTGGACATACTGTTTTTCCACGCAATTCTAAAAATTCCAAGTTAGTTTTTCTCCATTTACACTCAAGACTACGAGTTTCTTTCTTAAGAGAATGGTTATTACCAGTGTTGGGACAGCTACTCTGAAACTGTAGGAGACCAGCTACAAGCTATCATAAAATTAAGTAGTTAAGTACATTCAACTACCCTACTGAAAAAAGTAGCTGATTACACTACAAGTACAATCAAAAAGTAGCATCTAATGAAATACTGTTAATTAAACTAACAATATTTTTTTTTTATTATTATTTTAATGTTTTTTTTTACATTTAACATTACAAATAACTGAATAATTGTTAATGAAGAATTCTAATAAAGTTATAAGTAAAATATAATTAAGTTATAAGTAAGATATTTGGAGTTTAAAACAACATATTGTAATGCAATCATTATTTCAAAGAGTAGGGTGAATTCAGGATGATTTGAACATTTTTCCAAGCCATTTCAATGACAAAAAAATGTCCCAATAATTTGATTTAGTAAACTATTCGATACACACAATAATAAAATACTGCATAGTTATTTAGGTTACAATTATCTCAAACTGACTGTCAAAAGTGCAAATTGCTACAAATGTAACAATCATTGCAAGAAACAAAATGAATGCAACTTAAAACTGGGATACGGGAGGATGTGAAAATAAAGCAGGTAAAAACTCACAGGCACATGCGGTATTACGGACTGGACTGCTTTCCATTTGGGACATCACTCCTCAGGCTGGCGAATGTGAACACTGTGCTTTGCGTGGAAACCCACTGAAAAAAACCATACTTTGACAAAGACAGGATGACAGATTGTATTTCTGGTTCCATTAGTGTCAGTACAAAACTGGGGGGGGACAGATTGTATTATGATGGTTCATCATTGCAAAATAGACATTTGATAGAGTGCAATAAAGCAGGAAAATTAATCAGTTTAAAAAGGCTAGTATTAACCTCCTGTGTGTGCTTTATGTCTTCGACGTTAGACCGCATTTTAATCTTTGTTTTGCTTAAATTACATTTGATTCCTGTGAAATATCCACTCCTGTACATCCTTTGCAAAATCATCAGACGATCTCTTGTTGGTGAGTGGACAGCTTGTAAAGATGCGAGATGCGTGATATCACAACAGATGGCGGAAATGAACAAATTTAGTTTGTGATCTAGTCAGAAGAAGACACTGCGCTACTTCAATGCATTACAGGCTTGTGACTCGTCAGAACGCAAAACGGAATGTAGTATTTGGTCGTGCTACACCGCTACTTGCTGGAAAAAGTAGATAGCTATTGAAAAAGCTACACTGTTTTAAAAGTAGCAGATCTACCGTCATGCTACTGAAAAATTTAGTTACGCTAGTATCGTCGCTACTTGTAGCTAGCTACTCCCCAACACTGGGTATTACTGTTGTACAATGGCGCAGTACATTTCTCCTAACCCTTTGTAATTGATCAGGAGGGCAAAACAACAGCTTTCTAATGTATTAGAAAAGATAGTGCCCATATTGCTAGTCATCTCGTCTAGTTCATGTGTATTTATAAGTACACAGAGCAGTTGAGATAAATCAGGCAGGTTATCTGTCTTTGGTGGTTGGAACAATAGTTCTACCCGGACGATAACGCGGAGCCATATAGTTAATATCAGTAATACACAGCATGCACGATACAAGGTAGTGGTCCATAACATCATCACTGTGAGGTACAATATCTATATCAGACTGCACTGATTGGAGTGTTTTTGAAGCTGCATCCACTGATCTGGATGAGCTCACAGATACTGTAACTTCATATATCAGCTTCTGTGAGGATATGTGCATCCCCATCAGGACATTCTTATCATTCGATAATGATAAAACATGGTTTACTGGTAGACTCAAACAGTTTTGTCATGCCAAAGAGGATGCTTAGAGAAGTGGGGATACACTATTTTATAACCAGGCCAGGAGGAGATCAGATCAGATCAGAGTGCCGAAAAAACTACTCTGAAAAGCAGAAAAACAGTTTTCAGCCAATGATCTGGAGTCAGTATGGACTGGTCTGAAGAACATCACCAAAGACAAGACACCACCCCCACAATCTGCGGAGAATCAACAACTGGCTGAAGATCTGAATGTGTTTTCCTGCGATTCGAAAAGGCCAGTCTACCACCCCCCATCCGCTCTGATCTGCATTTCACACATTCACCTACCCCCTTGCAACCCCACTCCCTTCCTCCCTCCTTCCCCCACCATTCAACTTGTGCTTAAGTTCTGTGTAGAGGATGTGAACCGGGTCTTCGGGAAGCAGATGACTCAGAAAGCTTCAGGCCCAGTTCGGAATTACGCAGGGATCTAATTGTGGACTTAGTTCAGGCCTTCAATACCAATCAGGGCATGGACTGGCTCCAGACAAATGACCCAGTTCTCCGTTTGCCATCCCAATCTGTCAGTGGATCATGACAGGACAAGGCAGACGCTAGTGAGGAAGGCAACACCCTCAATCCAGGAATCTCCCAATCTGGTGCCCCTCAGGGATGTGTTCTCTCCCCACTGCTCTTCTCCCTGTATACTAATGAATGCACTGCAAAAGATCCCTCTGTCAAACTTCTGAAGTTTGTGGACAATACTACAGTCATCGCCTATTCCAGGACAGAGACCGCGTGCTTACAGACGGGGTTAAAGAGCTGGGCTGTCTGGTGCAGTCACAACAAAAACGGGCTCATCGCGCTCAAAAACAGTGGAGATGAGAATGGAAGTAGGACCAAAAAACCCCCTGCACTCCCCCCACTCACAATCATGGACAGCACTGTAACGACAGTAGAGACATTCAGGATCCTGGGCACCACTATCTCTCGGGACCTGAAGTGGGACATTCACATAGACTCCATTGCTAAAAAGGCGGAGGTTGTACTTCCTTCGCCAACTGAGGAAATTCAACCTGCCACAGGAGCTGCTAAAACAGTTCTACTCTGCCATCATTGAGTCTGTCCTGTGTTAATCCATAACTGTCTGGTTTGGTTCAGCTACCAAAACAGACATCAGAAGACTACAACGGACAGTCAGGACTGCTGAAAGGATTATCAGTGCCCCTCTGCCCAGCCTCCAAGATCTTTACATATCCAGAGTGAGGAAAAGAGCTAAAAAAAAAATCACCTTGGACCCCTCACACACAGCCCACTCTCTCTTCGAACTGTTGCCCTCTGGTCAGCGCTACAAAGCACCGACCACCAGAACAGCCAGGCACAAGAACATTTTTTTCCGACAGGCTATATTCAGCCTGAACAATTAAATCTTTCATAACTATACATTGTCCATCACAAAAAACTTGACATTATGTTACATAGAAGCCAAACGTGTTTTTGAAAAAAAAACTGCACACTTTGTAAATAACATATTTGCACACTTATAACATATCTGTACATTTATTTAAGCAATTACATTTTTTCCTATACTTCTATTTCTGTATATAGTGCATTATTTTTTATTTTTTATTTTTATATTAGTGTTATATTCCATCCCTATTGTGTTATTCTTATGTATGTCTGCACTATCATGTATGTTTTGAATATGTCTGTTACTTATTCTGCACTGAAGCTCCTTGTCGTCTAGTCAAATCATTGGTGTTTAAAAACCTACTTGGTAACAAAGCTTGGCAAATTCCCGACTCCTTTTATTGGCTAAAGGTGTTTTTAAAAGGTTATTTAAAGTTTTGGCAAGTGCCATTTACGCATTTTGGGTCTGAGATTTCCTGGCTTCAATACTCTGTATGGACTTGGGAATGTGGCCAATGCCCCGCCTTGTTTCCCACAGGTTTATGCAATGATTGCACGGATGCACAATCAGCCGCGTGCAAACAAATGGCAAGGGTACTGATGTTTGCCTACCAAGACAAAAAACTAGTGCTGCACCAATCTGAACCGAAACTCGCTAGTTCAAACGATGCACCCTCCAGGAAGCTTGCGTTCTGCAAGTGAATGACGACTTGTGGTGCCATCCCAAAGAGGCACAAAATCAATCTCACGGATGTTTTCCTGGACTGTTCCCAGCTGGTGGAATTATCTGTTAATCTCAATTCGAGCAGCTGAATCTGAAACCATTTTAAAAAAAAATGTAAAAAGTTTCGCCAGCACCTGACCAATTAATACTAGCACTTACGTATCCTATCCTATTCTTCTATCAAAACAAAACAAACACCTAAAAAAACTCGAATATGTACTGTGCTAGACTAACTGAGACTTGTCACAGGACTTGTATACTGCTGCTCTCTCGTTGGTCAGATTGCTTCTATTGTCCTCATTTGTAAGGCGCTTTGATTAAAAGCGTCTGTTAAATATAAATGTAATGTAAATGTAGAAAGCAAAACTCGTGTTGCCAGGAATCCTTCATTGTGAAGGGGGGGGGCCTACTGCGATGATGTAGTGGTTCCTTCTACACTTTGGAAGAGCAATCGAGTGGCCTTGATCCAAGGTTTTAAGTTAGTGGTCAACCAACTTCAATAACCCATACTGCTCTAAAGTGGAGTTTGCAAAAAAGCAGTGGTTCCCTATTTTTGTAAAAAAGGTAGGTCAGGTGGTTCAAGTCACGTTGGCCAGAAACTAGATGCGATTTAACTTTCTACATAAAATAATTAAACAACTTTTTTAAAATCTACATACAAAAATGATGAATAAAAGAAGTTTTTGCTTTGTTCTTCTTTTTTTATTCAAAATTTATGGGAAGATTGATTTGTAAAACGGAATTATTAACATTAATGGTAGATATACAATAATATAAATTTGTATATGTAAACTTATTAGTTTTTATTTACATTGCAAAAAAAAAATAATTAATGTGCTTCATTTCAACAAATTTAGTTAATACAGGGGGACGCTGCATTACTATAGTCTTGGCTGTGTTCCAATTGCATCAAACTGTTTTTTTTCACTGACCACGCGCCCTTACTCGGAAAATTCGGGGGGCTTAAAGGAAAATTTCAGTTTACCCACTCGTTAATAATGACTTTGTGGTGGCATTCTGTGCGTTCAAATCGTAAAATAGGTATCCAAACCATATATATATAGGATATATATAAATCCATGATAGTCGAAAGATAGATAGATGATAGATTAGATAGAATAGAATAGAGAGATTAAATTCCAGGCCCTAAGCGTGTGGTGTGGTTTAGCTGGTTTACGCTGGAATATGGGTTTTTGTTAGCTGGATGTTCCAGCTGGGTCTCCCATGCGTAACCAGCTAAGCCCGCTGCCCAGATAAGGAAGGGTCCAAAAAAAACCCTCTAAAAACGCAGCCTGCTGACCAAGCTCGATGGACCAGTTAAGACCAGGCGGATGACAGCTCACACCAGCCCCCCTGCTTAGGCTGGTTTTAGCTTCTTCTTTTTTTTAGCAGGGTATGTATACTATAATGTGCTACAATATAAAAACATTATGTAAGTGTTCATACTGTTATTATTTTGTTGTTGTTTGTTTAGGTTAGTAATAACACATCACAGTTATTATTAATAAGAAACAACAAACTACCAAAAGGTAAATTATTTTTACCTGACCTGCTTTCTGTTGTTCTGGCCCAAATATTTATAAAAAGTTTTTTTTTTTTTTTTTTTTTTTTTTTTTTTTTTTTTTTTTTTTTTTTTTTTTTTTTTTTTTTTTTTTTTTTTTTTTTTTTAGCATAAAAAAAAATTGTAAGTTGTAAGTAGGTGTTTTTACAGCTGCCAGTAACATTCACGCGGGTTTATTTTGTTGACTGTCGCTATAGAAATGGATAATCCCCAGTCTGAGGACGTGAACAGCACTGAGTTGAACATCACTTGTTATCATCTCGGAATTACGGTAATTACGACGGTAATTATGGCGTCAACGCAGCATCTTCTTATCTTTTATTGTCATTGTCATAATAACAACAATATATCGTTAGAGCATCCCCACTGCATAGCAATGGTAACAAAGTGCAAATTGATGCAAAATCCCAAAACCTAGATTCCATAAAGATCCCATAAATAATAAAGATCACATAAATAATAGACATATTACATAGTGTTGTGAAATTGCTGCGGCAATGCAACGTCTAGTCACAGTTGTTTTAGTGGTGGGATATGATGTGTGCCTGTAGATATAGGCAGAATGGGGGGAGATTGTCTGTTCAGCAGCCTCACTACCTCTGAATATAGGCTGTGGACCAGTCTGGTTGTTCTGCTGCGTATGGACCTGTACCTTCTACCTGAGGGCAGCAGGTGGAACAGGTGATGTGCAGGATGGTGCTGGTCACGCAGGATGTTTTGCACACGTCTTACACTGTAAAAAATAAGTGTAATTTTAACTGTAACATTTTGTAAAAACGCTACGGAAAAAAACTGTTAATAGGTCAACAGTAAGTTCCCGTACTATATACAGGGAAAAACTGTAAAATATCTAACCAGACATTTCATGTAATTTTACAGTAAAATGCTGTTAATTTTACAGTTTTTAGAAGTAAAAATAACAGATCAATGTATAATTTACAGTCAAAAACTGTAAACTGATATTCCCAGAATTCCCTTCATGACACCTTACATTTGAAAATATCTTGTTTAAATAATTGTTTGAAAAAGTTTTGTTTTAATATGTATATATTTGGGCTTTATGTTACATCTTGTTGTTTAATGAAAGCTGAATGCATTATTTAGGTATCATTTGTGTTACCATGATGGTGTTTTGTGTGTCCGGGAATTAATCTGTGCACCTTCTATGTGTTAGTATATACTTCAGCTTGTGGAAATGCTACTTGTGATGAACTGATTCTTCACATTGCTGTCTCTTTTACCAGCTGCATTATTATGGTGGTTGTCAATTCATGTTAAAGATACAAAACAGATTTTAATAGCAGTGTACATTGTTGAATTTACCGGTTTACATTCAAACTTTCTTGTTTTTAAATTACAGTTGTATACTGTAAAATTTACAGTTTATGGCCGTAAATGTGTTTACAGTTTTTCTGTATTTTTTACAAATTATTCTGGCAACCACAGCTGCCAAAACTATTTTGTAAAAACTACAGAATTTTTTACAGTGTAGGGGGCGCGAGTGGTGAAGATGGTAAAGGATATGTAAGAAATAATTTTCACAGTTGTTAACCAGGCTTATTAATGAGAGGTTTTGATAGTGCTTGAAACTCTGGCTAGGATTGTAGGTCCAATGATAATGTTCGTTGGACAATGTATTATGTATGTGCGGTCTTGTTCAATGTAAAGTGTTATTAATAAATTACAGTTTTAGTACATTCAAGGAAATCCAAATTAGTATAAAATTTTAGCGCGCATGGCCACAAGGGCTGGACGGGACAAAAAAATCGGCCTGGCAGTTTTTTGGGTCCAGGCGGCCCATCACCAACTTCGTATACGTAGATAGAGGAAACCGCAGCAGTCAAAAGTTGTTGAACAGTAAGATTTTAATGTTTTTAAAGAATTCTCCTCTGCTCACCAAGCCTGCATTTATTTGATACAAAATAAAGCAAAAATAGTAATATTGTGAAATATCATTACAATTTTAACTGTTTCTATTTGAATATATTTTAAAATGTAATTTAGTCTCGTGATGGCAGAGCTGAATTTTTTTCAGCTCATTGTCCAGGTCAATGATCCGTCAGAAATATTTCTAATATTCTGATTTGCTGCCAAAAAAAAACATTTATATTATTGTTACTATGTTGAAAACAGCTGAGTCATAATTTTTCAGGTTGCTTGATTAATAGAAATTCAGACGAACAGCAAATTATCTGAAATATCACGTAACAATTCAACTACTCTCTCTTATTCTAAGAAAAGACCGTTTAGGATGATTTCTTGGATGGTACAGTATTATATTTTTCATTTAACTGTTCCCTCCTGGTGGAGATGACCTGCCAAACTACATTCCCAGCAGCTGAGTCCTTAAACCCATCTTTCAAAGGAAAAAACGACTAAAAACACCTCTTCCACCTTACTTGACCCTCTAATTCTAGCACTTTCTATTCTATTTTAATTCTACTGTATCTATATTTATCTTCCTTTTTTTATAAAAAAAACACTAGCTTTCTATTTTTTCTATTATACTACTGTTTTTCTGTGGGTGTGGGTTGTTTGGTGTGTTCCAATTATGTGTGTGTGGTTTGTGTGCCTAACCGTGACTTGTCATTTGCACTTATATATTGGTGCTCTTTTGTTAGTTTTGACTGCTTTTATGGTCCTCATTTGTAAGTCGCTTTGGATAAAAACATCTGCTAAATGAATGACCTAAATGTAAATGTATTACTGGATCTTCTGTAATAACTTTGCTACAGTAGTCAGTAGTACTGCCAGAAAGTTTGTATGGTCCTCTGAGTGTGACTCTTTTAATGCAGCCAAAGGTCTTTAAAGTAGTGCTGACTTGCTGCTACTTGTTACACTTCAGTAAGATTTTTTAATGGTTTTCAAAGAAATATCTTATGCTCAGCAAGACTGCATTTATTTGATCAAAAATGCAGCAAAAAAAGAGTATATCTACTATTTGAAAGAACTGCATTCAATTTTAATATATTTTAAAATGTATTTATTCATGTCGGGCTAATTGCTAAAGTGCCATCCAGCTTTCGGTGTCACAAGATCCTTCAGGAATCATGCTATTTGCTGCTCACTTAAAAACTATTTATGATTATTATTATTATTATTATTATTATAGCGTTATAATCTGAGGAAAACAGTTATGCTGATCAATAATGTGGGGATATGTTTTCTTTTTGTTTTTGATGAAACAGAAAAGTTTAAATTTGAAAAGAGAAACAGAAAATACAAATGTATATTATTTGAAAATGTATTTAAAATGGAAAACTTTAGTGACAATGCTGTCTTACTGTCAATTAAAAATTGTATTGCACATTTTGAATATTTTATTGCACATATATGGAACATATAAACACTGTAAGGTACACCACACTGAATAAAAAAAAAAATAAAAAATATATTAACTATAACAAAGATATAAATCAGGACAGCACTAACATAGCAGCTATTTTGATGAGGAGAATACGTTACCCATCTTTATGCTTTAAAAAAAAAATATTTACACCCACCCACGCCCCGTATTTGAAAACCCAACTTCAAAGTCTAAGAAATATATTAAGGGAGGATTTAACAATTCTCCATTTACATGTTTTTTTCACCTGAAAGCAATTTTGAAAAAACAAATTCCCCCCCACAATTTCGGGGTAAATCACAGCAGTAAAAAGGGTGTTTAAGATTTTCAGGAAAATATATATATTATTTTTTTTCACCGTTGGGGCAACAGGGTCACTGTCAGATTGAGAGTGAACAAAATCTCAACATCACAAAACCTATAGCACTGAACATTACCAACATGTTTAAACTCTGTAAATTAATGTTCCTACTTTTTATTTTATTTTTTTTGATAGGGGGCAGTAAGGGACCCGAATAATGGGTGGGGGGGTCGCTGGCCCTTTGTTTTATGTGATCATCGTAATTTGTGTAGCATTGTGTGTGTTATTGACAAGTAAGTGATTTGTAAATGTTAAATGCTTAAATTATAAGTAAGGGTCCCAAGAGCTTTGACACAAATCGAAAATTGGTTAAATATAACATGATTGATAATGTAATTGCATAAAATGTTTTTGTCTGTCTTTTTTTCTTTTCTCATTGAGGGCCTCCGACTGTTTCTTTGAAGCAGGCCTCCAAATTGCAAAGGTCACCTCTGGATTTAACTCCTGCTTTTTAATACCACAACTACACCATCTGTCTGTAAATATAATCTGTCTACATTGACTTGACTTTCATAAGTAGTGTTTTTTTGGTATCTACATGGGAAAATAAAAAAATAAATAATATATATACAGTAGTCAACCTTTGAAGTGGATCAAAAAGTTCAACTAATATATATTATATATAATGTATTGGGCCTTTCGCACCGCTTTAGTTCCAAAACTAAATGTACGGTACTAAAGTACTGGGTCGATTTTGCGCGTACTATTTCCCAGTACCATTTAAAGGGGTTGCATTCACACCGAGAGTGTGTACCAAGAAGTGACGTAAGCCAGTCGACAGAGACGTCATTTGTGCGCGGCGTTCAACAAAAAAAACAAAGAAGAACAACATTAACAACAAAGGATGGAGGACGCTGTGATCGGAGATGTGTTTTTGTTGTCTCACACGGGTTTCACAATAATGGACATGGAAAATCGACGTATACGTAAAGCAATTGAAAGAACAGAAAGGAGGACTAAAAATCTCCAACGACAACTGGCAGTGCTAAATTTGCTACAAGGCCGCACTTCAGCGGTTCCGCCATCTATCGCTTTTTTAAATCATGGCGGGTGAGGGTGTTTTCGTATGCGTTTGGCCAATCAATGTCTAGTTATGTCACGATTAGTACCAGTTGTGCCAGTTATACCCTGCTCCGGTGTAGGAGCTAATTTGGTTCTCGAAAAGGCAGTCCGGGTACTAAAATCACTCCCAGTTCCGGCGGTGCGAAAACGCCAAAAAGTGGGTAGTTGCACAATTAGTTCTGGTACTATGAAAAGGTTCCTGCGGTGCGAAAGGCCCTTATGTGTGTGTGTGTGTGTGTGTGTGTGTGTGTGTGTGTGGTGTGGAACTATGTAAGTATTAACTATGTAAGTATATAAACTATTTAAAATGCATTATATACTGTAGATCTTTCCCAAGTGCCCAACCTTTGGAGGATTTTTGCATCATACTGCAGTTATACTGCATGAAAGTTATACTGTAATCAGAACCGGGAAGACTATACAATCAGGAATCAATCTTATCTGTAAGGTCATTCTTAAACATCCATGCACACCCTAAGAGTTTAAAGGTTGTGTTCATCAAAGATTAAACCATTTAATATGAGCGAGATTGTTAAGTACATGGTTTCTTGTTGGTTGAGCTTCTATTTTCATTATCTAATACCTCTCTGAAGATTAATAATAATAATAATAAAAACAAAACAAAAAAAGCAACTAGGAGCATTTCTCTGAAAAGGTAGGGACAGTCTTTGTCATCTGTGTTGATTATGTTTTTGAGTGAAAAATATAAACTTTGCGGTCTATGATCACTGTCGTACTAGTTGCCAGTTTGGATTTTGTACTGTAGATCGGACATTAGACTTAATTTTAGATCATAATCATAATTGTAATCGACATAACTGTTAAAAAATCTAAAGCCCTGAGCCACAGGAGTCAATAGCAAAACCCCTGGGAACTGTACAGTTTCTAAGGTGATTTATTTCCTTAGAAGTACCACCAGGATTTCACAGGACTATTTTCTTATTTTGTGGCATGAACTGACTGAATTTGCTGCAGCTTTTCTAAAAATTGTGTTAATATTTGCGGTAATATTTGTGTTGTTTCGCAGTGAATAATCATGATGTACTTATGTAATTAGTGTTAGTGACAGTAAGAGTACAATTACACTCTCAAAAAAAGGTACAAAGCTAGCTGTAGGTCTTTTTTTTGGGGGGGGGGGGGGGGACATTAATATGAAAAGTATGAAAAGGTACTAAGGTTACTACAATAAATAAGTTACTGGGATGTACCTTTTAGCTTTTATACCACAGGGTACTGAGAGAGATCACTTGGAAATATGAAATATTACCATGTTCCTCACACAAATGGGCCTCATGTTGAAAACTTTCTTTCATTAGGTCGTCTGTGAAGTGAACATATAAATCCAAGCAAGAATCATAATTCCATGTGAGTTAAAAGGGATCTGATTGTAGTATTATTATTATTATATTATTATTTATTCTATTACTTCAGCTTCCTTCTTATAAGGGTAATTGATTTTTACATCAAACATTGTCATTAATTTAGAAATAAAATGATTTGAACACTCTTTTGGAAGACTGCTGTGAGACGTCAATGTAAATGCCCACTGGTATGATTGGCTAACCTGTTTGCATATTGCCATATCTTTGCAACTATTGCAGGTCGAAACTCGCCGAAAACTTTTACTTTACACATTTACTATAACAGCTGCCAAGATTAACTAATTGTGAAAAGTGTTGATTATAGCATTATATTTAGATCTACTCCCATCGTATGAAATGTTGCAGCAATGAGCATTGTAGCCGAAGACAGACTGTTGAGCATATGAATGCAGTGATTGCGTCATTGCAGCTTGTGTTCAGCACTATATAATTTAATCAATTTAAATAACAGATTATTTTCACATAAAATACTCACATTACAATTTTGAAATATACATTTATATTGCAATAATTCCACATTAAATCTTCAAATTAATCTAGAAACAGCATAAAGACAATATATTTTTAATATTTGTTTAATGGCAGCTTCTTTTTTTTTTTTTTAAGACTGAAGGCGAGTATCACTGATACCAATACTACTGATGTCTATGAAATTGTTTTCCCCCCCTAAAATTTAACCATTGACTATAGCCATTCAACATTACAGTATAATTGAGAGCTATCAATTTTAACATTAATTAGACTTTTTAAAAATAACAACTTTTAATTTAAGTGAACTGCTTCACATAAAACTAAAAAATCTTCACATAAACCCATTACAATAAATGCCATATTTACCTGTGCCCTTCAGCAAGCAGGAAATAAGTTATCAAACACTAAATTCTAAATTAAATATAGATTAATCTTTAAAGCTACAAAAGTTATTGTCTATTAATAATTTATTTATTTTGTTATTTGATTAACAGACATCACATCTGGGTTATGAGGTTATTGTGGCTGCTTTAAGAGCTGCTGCTGCTGCTGCTGAACAAGACATGGATCTGACACACATCTCAATAGTAGAGCAGTTAGACCTGAAGTGGGTCACAACTCTTTACCTTTTCTGACCCACTTCAGTTCTTAATGTCTCTACTAATGAACTGACGTGTTGAATCGGGTGTGTTAGATGAGGGAGGCAGTGCTGGGCTGCTCCAGGGGCCTGTTTCAGAAAGGATGTTAAGTGAAAACGAGACATCAGGGTACGTATGTAACCATGTTCCCTGAGTAGGGAACGAGACACTACATCCTCTAGGGGTCGCTATGGGAAACGCCTCGACGTGACCAGTGTCTGAAGCATTCATTCAAAAAACACCAACAACATGTTGGCGGCGACAGCCTATGACATCATCGGTGCGACCTTAGTATAAATAGCACAGGGAGACCAGTAATCCGCTTCTTTGCGCTCTGAAGTTTGCGTCCGAGCATGGCAGGAAACGTAGTTTTCCCCCCATGCTGAGGGGAGTGCATGCCAAACCACTGGCGAGCACTAAGTACCAACTCTACCATATTGCTAAGGGAGTCGCCCCTGGGACGTTAGACGACTGCCAGTGACGTTATTCCCTACGGCAAAAGGCCTAGGCTACATACCCCAAAAAAACTTACCTGTTAGGGCCAGAATTCCTGGGCCCAGGGTAGAGCTCAAAGGCTTGGAATCAGGAATAGATTAATTTAAGGGGATACGACCAAGCTTCTAGAATCGTAACTAAGTCTTGGCCTGTCACCCAGGGGGCTACCGCTTGCTCTGCATGAGCTTGCTGAAGGAACTGTCTCAACAGACTCCTAGTAGCAACACCCTGTTAAAGTAGGTATCCTGAGGATACATAGGAGGAGTAGTGTCCAAGGTGGAACCGGGGCCTAACAGACTCAAGAAAGGGCACGAAGCCGTCGCGGCGCGTAGCTCTTACCATACAGAATTTTAGAAAGAACGCAAAAAGCTTAATGTGCGAATTTACCACAGTGTGGATTTTAGAAAGTATACAAAAACTTCACGTGCACACTTACCATAACATGGATTTTAAAGATACCGTCCTAAGGGCTCTCGTGGCACTCTGAAAGAGCAACCCATAGATGGAAATGGCGCATCCCAAGAACAATACATCTGAGAAGAACCAACTCATCCTCATGGTATAATGCTGGAATGGCTAGCAGTAAGTAACCTAGCTGAGGGAACATAACACCCCGCTCTCAGCGAGGAGGGGTTCAAAATATAGCATGTTCATTAGAAACCCTGAAGGGTAAGCTTACTGCAAGCTTAGCCAAAAACTCAGTGCATCAGGAAGGCAGAGGAAGGGCCTAGTTCGCATGATGTTGCCGGTTCCAGGTGCTCTGAGAAAATAGAGAACTCAACTCTCCACGTGAGGAGAACTCCGAATTCATAAAAGGAGTAGCGTGCTCATAGGCAACACTGCTAAGCACCACCACGAGAACAGCCCATGGAGCGGGGAATTCAACTCCTCAGAAGGGGAGAGAACTCAAACGCTCGTAAGAAAGCACCATGCTCATAAATAACCCTCTACAGTGAGGGGAGCAATGCTTTACAAGTGTATCAACAGAGACACACTGGTTGAGTGGAACCCAAGGCGAGTATCCGGGTCTAAGCCAACTCAGAGAAAGAGAACTAGGCTACCAGGGTAAACTTACCATTCAGGATTTTAGAAATGCGGCAGAGGTGGTCAGAGTGCACTCTTACACTAGGTGGATTTAGAAAGTGCAACAGACGCATAGAGGGGGTTTGTTGATGAACTGGCAAAGAAGGTAGCCAAAGATGGAATCACACAAACCACAGCGTATTTTATTATCTCAAATGGATCGTACTCACCCACCATGGTTACCGGAAGGAGCACGTTCAAGAAGCGAAGCCCGAAGAAGCCTATAGTCTGGACCATAAGTAAGGTGGTATATGTAAGGCACAGAACAACCCCCCCCCCCCCCGAAAACATCATAGATCCAGAAGAGGAGACTGCAATGCAGGCGCGGAGGGGTGCTACCTAACCTCGGTCAGGTGAAGAGATGGTGGTTACAGGGGAATTAGGAAAGGGAAGATAAGGGCAGATGTAAAACCCCCAAAGGAAATGAGTAGATACTCAGGTATCACTCAGGGCGGACGAGAGCTTTGGGAACGCCTCATCTGGATCACCTCCCTCAGGTCTTGCCTACCTCCCTTTGACCTGTGATTCCTCCTCACCCTACCCGCAGGTGGGGGAGGAACGCGAGCCGCAACACTAGCCTTCTGTGACCGTCTCTGATCCTCAAACCGAGACAGGCCAGGACCCCTGGGTTGTTCGGGCTCAAACCTGGACCTTCGTGGAATGAAGGTTGTGAAGGTTTTTTGCCTCCCTGAACTTCTCAACCGGAGCATCGAGAAGAAAGCCCTTCTCTTTCTTCTGCCAGGTTCACCCACAGATGTCTATCCGTTACCACCATAGCCGCCATGGACCTGCCCATAGCAGAGGCGGCCTGCTTAGTAGCATGGAGAGCAAGATCCATGGTGCAGCACAACTCAGCTACCTCATCAGGAGAAAGGCCTTCCCCTTTATCCAGGTCTTTCAGTAGATCAGCCTGATATGCCTGAAGCACCGCCATTGTGTGCAACAAAGCGACAGCCTGACCTGATGCTGCGTATGCCCTGCCGTTTTTTTAGCGAGATGTATCATGAAGGGGCTATATGCAAGGAGGGGAAGTCATGAGAGAGGAGTCCACCCAATAAAGAGATAGCTAGCCAGAATCTCTTATAGGTGGGCATCTCATAGCAGCTGACGCGCATCGCCTTGATGTTGGCATAACTTGTATGCTGGAATCGATAGATGCGAGAAGGAAATGGCCTCTTCCATTCCTTCTCGATCTCCTTATGGAGATCAGGAAGAAATGGAAGGCTCACTTGAGCTGGGGGGCTATGGTCAGACAGATAACGCTCGTCGAGACGACCTCGCGGTGCCACCTTCCTGGCCCGCTTCCACGAAAGTAAAAATCGCCGTGGACCAATCTAACTCAAGTACATCATACGCAGGGCAAGAGGACCTGGGGGGCCTCAGCTCAACTTCTTCACCATCATAGACATCTCTGCCTTCCTGGGCCAAAACCAGCAGAGCACTGGCCGCTTGATCAGACAATGTTAGGGAAATCACATCATCATCCTCCAGCGGCTCACCCTCGTCCATGGCCGAAGAGCGCGAGAGGGAAACCCCCTCTTTAAATCATCGGCCGATAGTCACCTGCGATACCCAAGCCCTCATTCTCTCGTGCCGCAGAGCGGCTGGTCCTGAACGCGGGAGCACGGCGGCTGCCCCTCTTCCTCGAAATGAGAGACAAATGAGAGCTAAGCTTTTTCATTGAAAAACGCTCTCAGTGAACACAGATTGCCCCCTCGAGGACACCGACAATTAAACTTCTGCCTGAATATCACCTCATGTCGTTTCAAACCCGTAAGATGAACGAAGGTCTTACGGGTTTGAAACGACATGAGGGTAAGTAAATGATGACAGAATTTTTTTTTTTTGGGTGAACTAACCCTTTAAGTAAAATGATCTGCCAGTGTGGTAATAAAAATAATCTTAATGCAAACAGAAAACAAGATTATTCGGAGTGTCTATTACTAAGTGCAAATGTACAGTAGCTCCACCCTCCAATGTCACACAAGGTTAAATACGACGCATATGAATAACGGCTTCAGTGGTGTAGGCAGTAACGCATTGGGTGTGGAAAACTAGCTTGTGATGTGATTGACCGGGTTCGATTCCGGCTTTTGCCGAAGCTCTCTCTTCTCACTTTTCCCATCACATATCACATTAGAATTTATTTTCAATAAACAATTAAGAAAATGTTCTAAAAGTGGAAGTAAAGTGTCTAACGAGTGTTTAATAATGATAAAAGTATTTATAATTGTAATAAATATAATCATTTACACTCTACATTACTATTGCATCCTGTTAATGTACAACAATACTGAGGCGCAAATAGTATGTATCTGCCAGTATAAAGTATAAATGGCATCTAATTATTATTTACACTTATTGCAAAGAATTGCTACTTTTACGTGGTAACTAGAATATATCACTATTTTCAGTGGAATTAGCATACTTTCTTAACGATAGATCCTATTTACAGTAGGCTAAGTGCAAATACCTCTAGATACTATAACACTAGTGTAAATAGCCGCTGCTGTATTTTTCTTACCCTATAGGCAGATCATTTGTAAAACAAGAAAAATGCACTTAAATATTATTATTTTATATATTTTTTTGCCCGTGAGATACCATGAAAATTAATAGCTTATTAGTTCAATAACCTATACCATTCTGCCAGTTTTCACCTGTGATATTACAACAGTGATAAGAATTAAACTTGTATTTACTCTGAAGTATGCAGATGTATTTTTGCAGGGAGCTGTTGCCATGGTGAATCGTAATATCGGAGCTCCATTGATCATGACTTTTCATAGTCGTGGTGCACGCGCTAAACTCAGAGTCAACCTACTCGGAGTCGATTGAACAACTCAATTCAGCGATCTGAAACCGAAAAATCAGAGTTTACCATCTCAGCGTAAAGCCCTATTCGCAGGGATAGTAGTACTGGTGAACCTAGTCATTTGGCTTTAATTGCGGAGATTGTCTGTGATTAATCCCGTCGAGAAATCGGCCTGTAATTTGTGAAAGTATAAATTCCCACGCAAAGGACGACCATATTTCGACGGAAAAGAGGAGGTCCGTGCTAAATTATCCCGGCGAATCGGACTCTGTGATTTGGCCGCATTTGGTGGGGTCGTATATAATTTTTTCGAGGTTTTTGTTTCCTGTGCGCATTTTTATCCATCTTCCTCGAAGGGTGGAGCTGCGTTGGAGTGTTTGATAGCATTTTGGGTGCTGTTATATCGCTACACCATAAAATTTGTAGAAAGAAAAGGCTGAAAAGCTTTTGAGGTTAATGTGTTACAAATAAACCAAGCATAAAGCTTGATATATTATTTTAACCTGGTGAAATGTAAATGACACAGGGCAAGAAACTATATTAGTTTATTTTCTTTTTTTAAATCCGTCTGGACCATAGAATGGGACTCTCAAAGCCTTAACATCCGGGTATCCGGTAGATAAGTTGGTAAATTCGAGTAAAATCACAGGCTTTGCTTATGCCGTGCGAATGCACCACACAAAATTCAGAGGTGGGGGGTTAATTTCAAAATCACACAAGGTCCCCAGATAATACTAATCCCGTGCGAATAGGGCTTAAGTCAAATCAGAGTTCAAGTTTTAACTCCGGAGTTGGTGAAACGCCTTATGAATGGGCCCAGGACAGCTTTGAAAATACTCTATGGTGATATATTTTATTTTATATTATGTACGGTAGGAAAGTTACAAAATATCTTCATGGAAAATGATCTTTACTTAATATCCTAATGATTTTTGGCATAAAAGAACAAATTGATAATTTTGACCCATACAATGTATTGTTGGCTATTGCTACAAATATACCCCAGCGACTTAAGACTGCTTTTGTGCTCCAGGGTCACATATATAACAAATACTTATACATACACAGTTTTAAGGCAGATTTAATGCCTTTTGGGAACCTAATGACCTTAATGAGACATAACTCGACATGCATGCTCAATTAGTGTGTTTGTGCTTTGATATGAAATGATACAGGCTACAGCGCGTGCTGCCGTATTTGTGCGTGAAATTGAAGAGCATGTGCTACGAGCACAGTATAACGGCTGACAAGACAGGAAAATTGATCGAAGATTTTCGGCTGTCCCAGACAACAGATTGGCATCATTAAACAATCGTGCTGATTTCTGTGATCATGGCTCCTAATCTGTGGTCCTATATCGTACAGTGAGAGAGATTCAAAGACGGCCGTTGTCACAGTCTTGCGACCAAAGATAGCCTACAATAATTTTCTGACAGTGTCAGAAATTCAGCATGATCATTGCACAGTGTTTGCTGCTACGACCCACGCTTACTGACCAGCCAATAAAAATGTGACATGAAATCACCACGACATGGCGCTAAAACATAAAACTGCTTAATTCCAGCTCTTATCCCTTCCTCTTTCGCCGCTTCCACTTTTTTTTCAGCACACATAAAAACTACAACTCCTAAAGTGTGATTTATCATACTCTCTGTTTACCACTAGCACATGATGATGGTTTTATTATTCTATAGAAATGTGCATCATAGCCTACAAGTCAATAGGTGTCATCATCATACAGTCTACATGCATGTTGTACACAGGTTTATTAGATCTATGTTGCACAGTGTGATTTGCAATGATCTTGTAGGACTGCTAAAACTGTGCAGTGTGTAGAAGGCATAACACACCAGTTACATCAAAATTATTTATTTTGTGAGTTAGACAATAGATCGTAGAAATAGATACTACACTAGGATTTTTACTATCCCTGTCTGGCCACCCCATTGGAAATTTCCTGGAGGTGCCACTATTCTACAGGAGGGTAAATCATTTATTTTTGAAGGTTATTAAATGATAAATGTATCTCTATTTTGTGTGAACCAATTTTTATATGGATCCCACTCTCACATTCTGATAGCCTCTTTGTCAGGTCTTTGACTGTCACAAGTAGAAAGAAACAGAAAAATCGACAGAAGAAGCGCCAGTGTGCCTGTAATGGTTGTCATAGGTATATGTTTCAGTGCCTGTTCTGGACAGTAGGTGGGAATGTCAGTCAGGTCCTTTTCTTCTCCAATTGTTTCTGAGGAAAAGTATGATACTGAAAATTAGTCTTCTCCCTATATTTGGTCAGAATATTTATTGTAAAAACTCTGGCATCTGAATATCTAGACAATTTACATGGTAACATGCTATGAGAAGGCTTCAGATGTGAAGGAAAATATATTTTTAAATGTAAACTATTTGGAATGAGAGGTTTTTTGTTTGTTTGTTTTAACATTATTATGTACAGTAATGTGTATGCAACAAAAAATGTCAGCATTTTGATAGGTGCTTAAACTCTTGAATTCTTTCTCCACAGAAATTCTGACATTTGCCTCTATATTTTACAGAAAGCCAAGGTTTACACCACACAGACAAACTCTGATTGATCAAGGTCCTCCAAAACTATTCCGTCTACATACAGAGAGAAAATTGCTTGATGAAAATGGAAAAGTCAGAAAATGGACTTATGGGGAAAAAGATGTCCGAAAACAAAACGAAATTGTTCTGCTGTTGGGAGAGACTGGCGTTGGCAAGACTACTCTTGTCAACACAATGGTCAACTACTTACTTGGAGTGAAGTTTGAGGATGAAATATGGTATGAAATTACAGAAGAGGCAGCTGGAGATCAAGCAGAATCACAAACCTCTGAAATCACCATGTATGAGGTCTTTCCTGTAAATAGTCACATGTCTCTCACCATCATTGATACTCCAGGCTACGGAGACACTAGAGGACTGGACAAAGATCTGGAAGTCGCTGAGAATTTAGCCACTCTGTTTCAGAGCAATGATGGAGTTTGTGAAGTCGACGCTGTGTGTTTTGTGATTCAAGCATCTAAGAATCGTCTCTCAGACAGACAGCATTACATTATCAGTTCAGTTCTGTCTTTGTTTGGAAAAGACATTGTGAACAACATTGTGTTTTTAATCACACACTCTGATGGTCTGCCTCCCAAAAATGTACTTGATAGCATTAATAAAGCTAAAATCCCCTGCAGACGAGACAAAAGTGGCCAACCTGTTTATTTCTTATTCAACAACCGGCAGGCTGAAGCCCATCAAAATGAGAGACGTTACATGCGTGCTCAAAGAGATGCCTGGAAAGACAGCATGGAAGAGATGAAGCAATTCCTTCAGTCTCTGAATGAAATGAACAGACAAAATTTAGAGTTGACTTCAGATGTCCTGATGGAGCGCATTCGATTTGAAGCAACTATCTGCAACTTACAGCTGCGAGTTCAAGAAAAAGAGTCAAAGAAGTCTGAAAAACTTCAGATTCAGGAGGCAATAAGAAAAAACAAGGAAAAGATTGAGAGGTGTAAAAACTTCACCATTAATGTAAAAAAGGCTGTCAAAATGAAGGTGCCCATTGAGAGCAAGTCATGGAAGAATAAGAAGGCGACGACCTGCACCGTCTGTGAGGAAAACTGTCATGAGTTTGACTGCTGGTGGGTTTCTGATCCAAGCAAATGTGAAGTCATGAAGAAAGGCTACTGCACCGTGTGCACAGGGAAGTGTCATCACAGCAAACATGTCAGAGAAAACAAGAAATATGTCATTAGCATCCTAAGCACAACGATCGAGTTTGATGATTTTAGAAAGGAATATGAAAAAGCCCAAGAACAAACAAAGACATATTTGTTTTTAATGCAATATCTTGATAAAGATCTGAAGAAGATTGAAAAACAAAAGTCAAAGCTTCTGTCCGAAGCTTACCAGACCATCAAGCATCTGTCTCAGATCGCATTAAAACCAGACTCTGCCTTCACTCTTCAGCATCTCGACTTCTTTATCCCCAGAGTGAGGGAGGCTGGGAAAGAAGAATGGGTCCGAGAGCTGGAGGAGATGCGGAGGAAAGCTGTAGCTGATGAAGCCAATAATGATGCTCTGAGTTATCTTAAAGCTGGCCTGACAAAACTTTTCTTAGGTAGGCAATGAACAAATGCAGAGAGGACAATGAATGAAACAATAAAATGTAAGACTGATTATAATGCAAAATCAGTGCAAGTGAGGATCTGTAGACTTGAAAAGAAAAAGAAAATTGATCACAGTTGAATAAGTTGAAGTTAATTTTCATGTCTGTTTTGAGTGTTTATTTAAAAAAAGAAAAAATGCAAGCCTGGTAACATCTCCAATCTGTTAGTTCATGTGCTGTAATAACAAATACATTTTGGGTACTAGATGATAGCTTTTTTAACAGAAAACTTTGCAACAACAAACAGATATTTGGTCACAACTGTGTAATTTCTGACTGAGCCCTTCTATATTTTATGTGCATAATCTTATTTATTTTATGTTTATGTTATTTTCCTTGAGTTTATCTGTCTCTTAAAATAAATAAATAAATAAACTCTTATTAAATAAAACTAAAGTTGATACAGTAATATAAGTATTATATTTCATTGGTTTTGTGTTGTATTTCAGTCAAGATTTCAATGACCAAACTGGAACATGCAAAGTGAGCAGGTAGAGGCGAGGATCTAAATGTGAGGAGTATTTAATAGAAAAGCAGCAAAACATACCAAAAACACTGGGAACGCACAAAAAAGCACAAACATGAACATTGACTGACAAACCACGGGTGGAACACAAGCATTATTTATACACAAGAAAAAGCTTAGCAAGATAACAAGGGGGGAGTGGTTATTGAGAAACACCTGGAGAACCTAATCACGGGGAACCAACAAACGAACAGACTACAAACAAAGCACAGGAAACACTTCAACAAAAAAGTCCAGACATAGCACTTTGCCTCTGCTCCACCACCCTCCTGGACTTTTTATACTGTCTTCTGTTTTGGAGCATCTGGAACAAATGCAAAGAATAAAAAGTCCAGGAGGGTGGTGGAGCAGAAGCGGAACAGGGGGGAGGGATGGTGGGCCAGGCCCATGTAGTAGAAGATTGGCACTGGGGTGGAGCTGAAGACCGCCAGCGTGGACCAGAGTGGAGCTGGTGGTGCGGGAGACCACTAAGATGGCTGAGGCTGGGAAGATGTCCACCAACATGGAGCTGACGAGCCAGGTGACCACCAAGGTGGATCTGGTGGAACTGTAATAGAGAGCACAGAGAGGATAACTACGGCCTCTGAGGCCATAAATGGACAGGCAGACATTTCATGGTGTCCTTAGTCGTGACAGGGCAAGTAGTGGTTGCAGGAACAGTCTCTGTAGATGTGACAGGGTAGACAGGAAACTCAGGGATGACCTCCATGATTGCATCAAGGCAGACACAACAGTTAGTGGACACTGGGAGTTCAAAAACAGCCTCGGTAGCCAAAACAGAGCCATCAGGGGACACGAGGGGTTCAGAAATGGTCTCTGTGGCCACACCCTAGCTGTTAGGGGATGCACAGAGTTCTGCAAGCACCATCCATGAGTGAGGGAGTGTAGTGGCGTCAGAAAACATAGAAAGTTCGAAAACGGCATCTGCGGTCACAAAAGGGGGTTCGAGGGACATATAAAGTTCAGAAAGGGCTTTCCTGGCAAAAACAGAGTCATCAAGGGACACAGAGTTCTGAGGAGGAAGCCGCCACTGTCTTGGGAGAAACTGTCGAGGTATGGACAGCCCACAAACAAAATGGCCGTAGCCATCACAGGGAGAACAGAAAACAAAAGGTTTACCTTTGAAACAGATGGCGATATGGCCGGCGAAGTAGAGAGCGTAGATGCCTGCGGGCTTGAGTGCGCTGAGGCTGGCGGACTAGAGAGCGTTGTGGCCGGTGGGCTTGAACGCGTAGTGGCCGGTGAAGGCCTCAGAATGCTGGCTGCTCACACCGATATCAGTGGCGGATCTACCACACTGGACGCCAATCTCCTCCGCCATTAAAAATGGGTCTAGTGGCTGAGATGGTACTGTTTAAAGGGGCCGCCTGTGGTGGGACGAGCTCCGTGGCCGACGGAGCTTGGGTCGTATAGCCCCCACCCAAAAAAATATTTATGCGACGAGTCCTCCTCCACCTCGCCCTCTGTGAAGGGGGATACGCTCAGCAGAAGAGCAAAGTCCACATACTGTTTCAGGGTCCAGCTGGGTTGGCATCAATTGGCTGATATTATTTTCCAGCCCGCTTCAAAAACAGTCCATATGAAAGACATCCTCCAATGGCACAAGGTAAGAATAAGCAAGAAACTCCTCTACGTACTCTCCAATGCGGCGGCCATTTGGGAAAAGTGAGCAAAGAATACTCACAGGGTCCCAATTAACTCCCACTAGATCTCTTTTAGGTCAGTCAATATGTAACATGCAAAGTGAACAGCGAGGGCGAAGGATCTGTGTGAGGACATACCAAAAACAGGAACCAGGGACACACCTAAGGCACAAACATTGACTGACAACCACTAGTGGAACCAAGCTTATTATCTGATAACAATCTCAGCCGATAACGTTGGGGGGGGGGCGTGGTAACTGGAAACACCTGGGGAACCTAATCACGGGGAACCAATAAACGAACGGACTACAGACTACAAACAAAGCACAGGAAACACTTCAACATAAAAGTCCAAACATAGTACAGTTAACATGTAACACAAACCAGCAAATAGATTGATTATTGAATCTGACCATTGACATGTCATAGACGGCAATTGTAAAAATAATGCACACACTATTTTCTCATGTAAGAGGGGATGTTCTCACGACCTTGCGCAACGTTACCTAAAAGTTCTCTAAAGGTGACGAAAGTCCGAAACTTTTACAGAACATTAGGCACGTTCTTAAAACGTCCTCTTTTGGTTATGAAAGTTCTGCTATTTCAATGTGTCCTTATATGGACTTTAGGGGGTCTTCATTTTGGTTATTTTATGGTCATATTAGAATGTTACAAAGAGTACATTTTGGGACATTAACAGAACATTCCCACATGGTCCTCTTTTAGTCATATAATAACTTTGTCAATATGATTTTAGGAGGACGTTCCATATTGGTTATTCTATGGTCACATAGCAACGTTACAAAGAGGACCATTGGGACGTTAAGAGAACATTCCCACATGGTCCTCTTTTAGTCATATAATAACGTTCCCAATGTGACTTTAGGAGGACATTCTGTATTGGTTGTTCTATGGTTACCTAGCAACGTTACAAAAAGGACCACTGGGATGTTAACAGAACGTTCCCACATGGTCATTTTTTAGTTATATTATAACATTCCCGATATGACTTTAAGAGGATTTTCTGCATTGGTTATTCTATGGTCACATAAAAAATAAAATAAAATAAAAAAACCTTACAAAGAGAAACACTGGGACATAACAAAACATTCGCACATGGTCCTCTGTTGGTCATATAATAATGTTCCCAATCAGGTCAGAATAGTCTAAAAGGTCAAAAATAAGACGAATATTGTTACTATTGTCTTTTTTTCATAAAGCCTGTTTGAGATTCATTAATAATTTGATCTAGTCCTGATTTTAATCTTCTAGCATATACTAATGCAATCAATTTGTAATCTGTATTCAAGAGAGTGATAGGTCTCCAGTTATCAATATCCAAGGGATCCTTATCTGGCTTAGGGATCAGGGAGATTAAGCCTTGTTTCATAGTTGTCGCCAATTCCTTCTTTTTAATACAATCATTGAACATTAAGAAAAGCGGCTCTTCTAAAATATACCAGAAATGTTGGTAAAATTCAATCGAAAGTCCATCAGGTCCTGGACTCTTACCTTTTTTCATATGTCGAAGAGCTAACTGTCAGGGTCTGGCGTCTGGTGTTCTCCCTCTCTCCTCCAGAGGGCGCCATCTCCCGGACTCCCATTCCCCAAACCCCCTACACCTGTTCACCCATTACACCAATTCCCCAAACTCCACACACCTGTTCAGTCACCCACTCATCACACTCACCCTCAGCTGTGCCCCGTTGTCACTGACTATATCTTCTCCTCTCACTCACCACTCGGCCTGGCTGTATTGTGTGTATGTAATGGTGTTCGTCGTCCCTAGACCTGTTTTTGTTTAGCCTTGTTGGCCTTTCTGTTTGGAATAAAGAAGGTTTTCACCTGCATTTGGACCCAGACCCGGTTTTTCCACGGTGCCCCTTACCGCGGCGTGACACTAACTGCAATTCTTCTCTTTTAAGATCAGAATCACAAATATTTTTAAAGTCATTATTTATCAAAGGAATAAAATGTTGAATATCAGTAAATGCTTTGCAGATATCATAATTAAAGTCAGATTGATATAATTTTTCATAAAAAGAGCTAACAAATTCTGATATTAATTTAGGGTCCTCGCATAATCAGTTATTAATACACAATGCTGACAATGATTTTCTCTTAAAATTCCTTTTTTCAAGGGCAAAAAAATATGCTGTGTGTTTCTCTCGCCCTTTTCTATCCACTTAGCTCTTGAGCGCACGAAAGCTCCATTAACCTTTTTAGTATACAAGTCATTAAGTTTTGCTTGTAAAGAATGGAGCTCACTATCCTGTATTGGGGAGAGAATCTGAACTTTCCAAAGATTATCAATTTTATCCAACAATTCTGTTTCCATGTGGTCTCTATACTTTTTTATTTCCTTACTTCGTTTAATAGCCAAATGTCTGGATTTAAATTTAAATATCTCCCATTTAGAGACACAATCTGTCATCTCTGAATGAAATACATTGGTGGCTAAAGCTTCAATATTTTTTATGAAAATTCTGTCTTCTAAAAGAGAGTTATTAAATTTCCAGTAGCCACAGAGGCTGTTAGAAGTCTGAACAGTCTGCAAGGACATATCAATTAAGAGATGATCCGTAAAAGGAGCATAATTATGGGAAATGTTTTGAACATGTAATAGATTGGATGAAATGAGGAATAAATCAATTCTTGATTTTAAAGACTTTGATACGTTACTCCATGTGCATTGCTATTGAAGTAACGCCATTAATCAACTAAAGATAAGTCTTTACATAAGGAATCAATGATATTACAACTTTGAGAGTAGGGATGCATTTTCTGTGGAAATCTATCCAATAAACATCAGGAACTTCGTCAAAGTCACCAGCAATGATTAACTTGGCATTCGGGGTTGTTTTCAGCATGTTACATGGTATGACAGAAATATTAGCAAAAAAAAGAACTGTTCGCAGTATGAGAGTTAAATCCATAAATATTGCAAATTATAAATATAGCATTTTCTGATTTAACAGTTAGTATAACCCATCTAACATCAGGGGAAGACTTGGAATGAACAATATCTCATTTAAACTTATGAATCATGGCCTGTACTCACAAAACAGCTTAAGGCTAAAAGTAGCTCATAACTCGCCGATTTAGGAGAAAATCTTAAAAATAATGGTCATTGTCAGTCCTAAATTTAGGACTCCTAAATATTTGTTGTAAGAGTATTTCACAAAGCGTTTTAGCCTAAATCTGTGAAACGTTAGGAGTAGTGAAGTGGACTCCTAAGTCACTAAGACCAAATCTGAACTATCCTAAAATGGCTGTTGCCAGCAATCTACCTCGGAATATAAACATTTTAGAAACATTTGTTCATAATGAGCTTTTAAAAAGGTATCGGCTTTGGTTTGTAGGTTATCCCAACTCCAATTTTTTTATTATATCCTTAATATATAGCTGTTCTCGCATCCAGTTTGGTTTTCTTTTATGTTTGTATGTCTTACTATCAGCCGTGATTATTCTACTCTCCTAATTAAAAGGGTGTTTATACGCACATTACCAAAATTTTATTAGTCGCTTAGTCGCAGAAAAAAAAATTCCACATGAAGTGGCGAAATCACGCAGTCCGTGACAGATAAATCGTTAACGGCTGGTCTATGTGGTAATATAGTACATCGGGCAGGACATCCAAACGCTCGCTTATCATTCATCGACCTCAAATATGGCTTCTCATCTGAAATATGTTAGTAGCAGCAACTTTACATGACCGCTCAATCTAATGTTAACCTAGAAAAAAGTTCACGTTTTTGCTGGGCGTAAATTTCGTCTAACAGTTGGGGGGGGCAATGAACATATAATTTCTCAAGAGCAATTTTTGAAGGTGACACAAATAATACAGCTAAAATTGTAATTGTAAGGATATGTATACACAGAGGAAAACCTTACTACTATTAGTGTAGCAGGGAGACAGCGCCAAATTAGACAACTTAAAGCTGTTGTGCTCGCGCGCTGCAGAATCATAATCAGAAGATGTGCTGAATTAGCAGCAATTCTCTTATTGTGAATAACAGCAAAGGCACCACTGAAACCGGCATTCTTCCCTTCTTTTCGAGCCGCTTGGACGAGTGGCCAGAGTTTATTCCGACTTTCAATGTCCGCTTTGGAGAGAAATTCTTTGATGTGGAGACCATTCTCTCTGAGGTAAATGGAACTCTTGGCTTCCATCTAAAAGATGTCTCCTTGTCACGAAGCGAATGATGATGTGACGCAGCGAACCATCCGGTCGTTGTTTGCCTACACGGTGAACCACATCCACAGCTTCCTCCAGTTTATTCTTGATCCGAGGGACCACCCTGGCAAGATGACTGATAGCTGTCATTCTAATGTTTCTGTCATCACGTTCTTTCAACCCCGAGTAGTTTCAAACACTATCTGCGGCTATACCTTTCTAGATCTTCCACTCAGAGCTTAAGAGAAGCATTTTCCTGTTGCATGTGCTGTATCGACGATTCGGCCTTACCAATCTTTTCACCGTGAAAGGCGACATCTGGCAGGAGTCGATTAACAGTGTCAGACAAAGAGTTCACAGCAGCCGTTGTGACCTCAATGGAGCTCTCAATGTGAGTAATCTTTTGAATAACCGAATCTTGCTTGGAATTCAGGGACTGGATGGCGTTGAAAATCTCAGCAAGTGATACATCGTTACTGTCTTTTTTATTTTTCCCAGGGGGACTTTTGCTGGGAGTTGCGAGCAAAGGATCATTAAAATCCCTTTCATAATCATGTGTGACCAGTGAGGCAACTACACATTCGGATTCATCCATGTTTTGGCCTAATGATTCACTTGACAAGTGCCTGTCCAAGTTCCACGAGGTACGCAGGTTCCTATTAACACGTTTCTTTCCCATTAACTATCTGAAGGTGGATTCCAACTCGTATTAACATCCGCAATCAAAAGAATATAACTAAACAAACCACCAAAGATATTGCGTGTGGTGTCTTCCCATCCCTTCTCATAAAAAACAAAACAAAACAACTGTTGCCACTCGCCACTTCAACACGGTAATCTATAAGGGTAAGATATTTGTATTTCATTTTATATTAGACGAATTACTGCTGCTTTTAAATTTGGAGTTTTTTTTTTGTAATATTTGAAAAGTTCAGTAGAGTCGACACGATTAAACGTAACGAAGCCAGTTGCGATTGAACTATCGTATCGGAACATTTTATCAAAACGAAAAAATGTTGGCACTTAACCAGCAAACTTTCAGTAGGTGTTTTATTTTACCATCACGGGCAAAGCTGAAAACAGTTTCAATGCTCTTGAATGTTTCTGCGTGTAACGCAATCACCCATATATAACTTTCCACTTCAATAAAAAAGCTTTTAATGTGAGCGCATACGTCTGCTTCATATAGATCAAAATGCTATTTTGTAGCAAACGTTTCAGACAGGCTATTGTGGTCACCGAACGGTGCTTGAGATAGAGTTTTGCTAGTGAGGGCGCGGGCGCAGCCTCCGCCGTGTTTCCAGATCCAGCTATTATAAGCGTATTTGTGGGGAGAATAAAACGAATTGGTTACAGAATGAAATATGCAGACACTGGTCATGAAGAATGCTATGCTATTTTATTCAGTTTGGTAGTTAACCTTTTACAAAAACCATAATAAAAACTTTCAAAAGAGCAACAGACAAAGTTCTTATTATCATCCATATAGCAATGATTATTAATGAAAGCTATTACAGAAATAAGCATTGTTGCATGAATAATAAATAATACATTTATCCACACCTAACATGTAGTAAAGTATAAACTAATTATGATATATATATATAAATACAAAAATACACACACCAGGTATTTATCTTCTGCAGATTTCATGTCCTTTACCCCTTTGATAACTCTGGCTGAACGTTAAATTTACTATTTTGGAAGGTAATAAGATAGCAATTTCTTTACTGATTTTGCCCGTATTTGTTGCCGGACCTCGCAGATACATCTGCCCCTTCTTGTGTTCACATTCCCAGTTTTGTGTTCCCTTTGACATGGCACGACTCTCTTCGCTCAAATAAATGTACAGGCAATATTAAATAATCTGGACCGACGGATCGTGTTTTTCAACATAGCAGCTCACAGTCAGCCGCCTCACTCAGAAAGACGATAATAACGGTCATATTTTCAAATTTAGAAAGGCGCGAACAGTTTCATTGTCCAGTTTCCTGGATGACAGCCAGATTAACCAATCATGACCAAAGCAATAAGGTAAAACGACCAAATAGGAATTGTTTCAGCGTGGTAACACAGTGAAATGTATTTAGTTTTATTGTTGTTAATGATGATAATATTTAACATATTCCTTTAAATTTTTGAATAGGTTTCATGATCAAAATATTGTAAAATGCTAATAAAATAATAATAATGATCTTAGTAATAATTAAAAAGGCAGAGATTTTGTATGCTGTTGAAGACATTAAGTTGATTCAACATACAGATCTTGTAAAACAAAAAATAAGCGGATTTACAAGTGTTTTTGATTAACCTTTCTCAACCATTTAGCATTAAACATGTTTCTTGTTGAAACAACAACTGTCATTATTTCAATCATATTTCAACGTTGAAAATTGGTCATGTGCCGGCTGGGCACATACTCCCCATCTACAGGCCTTTCTATTCTTATATCACATATAACTGTGATGTCCTACAAAACAGCAAACTTTATAGCTAACACTTTTTTTCTTACTGTTGAAAATTAGATCACTTACTGTGAAAATCTGTTTTCTCTCAGGTACATTACAGTGTAAGCTTCATAGTGAATACTCTACTCACTCTTGTGAATGTGTCCATAGCTCAAGGTCAAAAATGACCTTGACGTTATCTATGGTTGTTTGCGGGAAAAAACTGTAAATTAAGCATTTTGTTTTCATTATTTTCCGATCGAGGTAAACTCTTATTGTTGATTTCAGTATAGACTATAAACATCGTAACATCAGTAAAGCTGCTGCTGCTGACATCATGTGGGTTAGAAATATAATGCATTCCAAACAATATAATATGTGAATGAATACTGAAATGTCATCACTTTAGCAGTCCTCTGACACTGGGGCAGTTACGTTAGGCAGCACCTTTTTATTTGTGATTTTTTTGTTATATTTGTTGATTGTCTTTTTAATACTAATGCCTTCACAATAGCGAAAATAAAAAAATGTATGCTATTAAAAGAGTAAACTTCAGTAACAAACAAAACACTTAATATACTGTAAGGTTTGCATAAAAGTTATTAAAATATACAAATAAATAAATTTCACGTAATACATTGCCCCCACAGTGTCAAGTCCTTGCCCTTTATACATCACAAATGATTCAAATCAAGCACTCAGAATCCATTTTCACATGCAACTTTATTGTGATCAACATTGAGGAATGGAGAAAATTCCAGCATTTAAATGAAGAACATCAAAGCTGATCTGAAGACAGTTTAGGTTTTCACATCACCGTCATCATCATCATCTATTTCTTCACGTCAGAAATCCCTCGTTCCGCCAGAGCAGACTGAAGCTGAAATAAGTAGATCTCTTAAAACTGCTATCAATGTGATTCGATTTCATATTTCTGTATGTTTCACTCTCTCACCTGTGACAAGAGCTGGAGGTTCAGACAGACTCAAACTTCAGATTCATCTTCACACGAGTCTTCTTGGGAAACAGGACATAAAAATACACACAAGCATGAACATAAATAGAAGGGAAAAGCAAATGCTAAATGCAAATAATAAAAACATAAAATGCATCAAGTCTACAATATCTGCAGCAGTTTGTTGCAAATGCATCTGTCCTTAAGATTAAGTAGAGCTGAGAGCATGCAACTCAACTTAGACAGCCAAATTTCAACAATTGTGAAGGCGTTAATAGTTTCCCAAAACACTAAATCTGCTTGTTTGATCACACCTTCTTCATAGACCTCCACCTCACACAGAGTAAGATACTTTGAATCTCCAGGAATGAACAGATTCACGTATTGACCCTCCATACCATTACATGTGTAGGTGGAGGAAACACCAGCTGGAATGCTAGAAATCACAGCGCATCTAAAGAGAGATGGAGAAAACATCATTTAGATTTATAGTCTTTCGTCATATGTGATTTCAGGGATTATTTATGGATATTAAACCACTGAAAGAGGGTCTCACATGGGATTGTTGTTGCCGTTGTTCTCCAAAGAGTTTCCGATGCGAATCTCCGCTCCGTTTATTCGTTCTGGACAGCAGTCTAGTCTGTTTGTGATGACGACTCTATTAACTCTGTACACAGAACTCAGATCCACTCTCCACCATGGGTTAGTCTGATTATCGGTTGAGGAACACGATGACGATGGTTGTATGAAACCTGGATTGAAATCAATGGCTTGTTGAGCAAGCCAGAGGCCATAGGTTGATGACTGTGTGATGGTTCTTCCTGTTGCCAAATTACCTGTAACATGTCATAGTGTCGAGAAACGGTTTTAGTCAGCTTATTTTATACTCTTGGAATGTTTTTGAGGAGGTTTTCTTAGGAATGCATTTCTATCAGATCTGTCTGAACTGGTCCAGTCTTGACAAAGTCATTTTTAAGGAATATGTTTTCACTTGGCGGCTGTGTCTGTAGCGCCTACGATCAAATATTCCCCACCAGGGACATCATGCACTTATTATTTTTGAGGGGGCCACGAGTGAAGGGGGGAGGCCTTGTCATGTGACACACAACAACATAGTGATGTATAACTGATGTAGGCTTGTTGGTTTTATTTATTTATTTAGTTTAGTTTATTTTATTTAACATATTTCCAAACGAGTAAACTATATTATGAAATATCTCGATTCTCAAATATTTGTAAGTTAATGCATTTTGCACATTTATAGCTTATGTTAGTTGATCTATAATGGGCAATGTAGCCTAATGTTAGTGTAATCTATTAACTACGCATAAAACCCATCTTTTTACTTTAAGGTGCACTAAGCAATATTTGAAAACGCTTTTGACCACAGTGTCGGACTGAGTCCCAAAACACACTTGTAGTCAATCATCAGTAAGGGGTGTGTCTAGTAATGATAGAGAGAAGAGAGTGTTCAATTTGAGTGCACAGGACGGATCTTAGAAGATCGACTATAGATAGAGAAAGGCGGCAGATAAAAAAGGAAAATATCAGAGGAAGCTATCCCAGCAGTGGATAGAACTCAAGGAGAAGGGAAGGCCTGGAATCGTTCGCCGAGGTTGCGTTCTTGATAGGTGAGTAACGTTGATTTTCTTCGTTTCACACAACTTATCCATGAAGGCTTTTGTTTAAATGCTTGTGTGTCATCTTCACTTGTTTCCGCAATCGTCGTTGCCATGGTTGTGTACGTACATGTGGGGCGGAGATTTCAAAATTAGGGGCGAGGTCCTGTTGGGGTATGGGCATGTTTGTTTTGGTACTTTCAAATATCAACATTGTTTGGCAAAAATCACTTGTGCACCTTTAAGTACCAGATATGGGTGTCATGTCATAAAATATTTTTAATATGACTGACTTTGCATTTAAAATTAATTTAATAAAAAAACTTTGTAAGTTACTAAAAATAACAATTTAATTTTACAGAAAGAGAGCAAAGAACATTTTGTAAGGCATTTGCGAACATCACACAAAGGAACGATGGAATCTCCGCATTCCATCAGACAACTAACCTCTCTTCTCAACTATGAGAGTCGTAAAGGCTGAATCATGGTCCAGCCCAGTCCCCCCCCCCCCCCCACCCGCCAACTTTCCAAATGATTTCCTGCCTCGCTCTGCTTATCTTTACAAAAAACACGGAGAGAATGATTTACCAAACCACCTCCGATGTCGACAAGCACTAGGACAGCAAGAACTGACCCCCTCCCATCTGGATTCATTTAAGCTACAGAATGTCAGTAGGTTTCGTGACTGGCTTCAGCATAAATAAACCATCTAATGGACCATGGAACAAAGAACCTGGTATCTGGAAAGATTCCCGTGACAGACACTCTTGGACCCCCTGATCGTTTAACGCATAAATTAATAATCCGATAAACAGAAAGTGACAGATTAAGAGCTCCTTGTCCAGGAGAAGAATGGCAGACTCCCAACTCGTGACATGGGCATGACCTCTTTTCCCCCCTTCATCCAAAAAAAAAAAAGTGACGCAGCCTTTTACTACCTCCCGAAAAGCATGCATTCGCCTGTACAACAGACAAGAACTTACATGGACAATCGTTGAAAATCATTGAAAGTATTGGAGCATAGATTCACAAATAATTTTTGTATGTATGTATATATAATATATATATATATAATATATATATGCTTGATGTGTTCATTTAATCGGTGCAACTTTAATCAGTGTTTATTACCCTTTTTAGGAAATTAGGTTATTAAAATGTGTGTAATATGTTAAGTTTAATCTTGAACGAATGGGCACGGCAAATGCAGAATGTTGAAATGAGTGAAAAGCTGTTATTTCCGACAGTATGTGTTGTACAACACTATATAGACGTTATTAACAAAACCTGCAAATATCAATTGGTCCTCATGATAAATTGAAGCATTATGGTAATGCATGCAAGCTCCGCCATGCAACAAGTCGATTGGAAGGTCGCGTCGTGGGACGGACTTATGCAGCGAATCAAAACCCAATGCAGAACAGATTTGCTTGCTTGCTCTCGCCTGTCGCCGTGTTAAGAGCACTCCCACCTTGTTAATTAATTAGTTAATTACTATAATAGCTTACTTATAAAAATTGTATTGACCGTGGCCAGGAAAATACAAAGATTCAAGTTGTTAAAATATACAGAGATCACCAGCTCGCTGGACGACCGTTGATTTAAAATGTAAAATAACAAATTTGAAATCAGTTCTAAACAGGTGGACTTAGAATTTTCAGATCCGAGTCCTTTCAAAACCTGAATAAATTAATAATAATTAATTCCCTAAAATTAATCAAGTCATTACAATTTTTTTTTTACATTAGCAAAGAACATGACATTGGGATTGAGTTTCAGCAACTCTCAAAGTCTCCCACTTATATCACTGAATCTGTTAACTGTAATGAATATTTCTTACATTTCGTACACGCATCGGTATTTTGTTGTTTTTTTCTGATGAGAGAATTCACCGAGAGCAGAATTTCACTCAGCGAGCGCATGCACTGAACAAAATCGATGGCTCATCTGGATGCCCTGATTGGTCATGGCCTTAATAATCCAACAGAATCCTGTGTGATTGTGGTTCAATGTGCAGCATTTAAACTTGTCTGTCTCTGCCTCAATTCTGCCAAAGTGCGAACCAGATTTGAATTTAGCGATGCCGATGTGACACGAAGTTCTAAGCACCCGGTTTGAATTGTTTCAATATAAAAAATTAAAATATATATATAATACTATAGTCTCATATGTAATGCCAGTTAATCTTTAAAAGATGACGACTTGATTAAAACACACGGGATCTTATTCCTAAATGATGATTCCGCTATGTCTATTAAACCTTTGAAATGACAGTCAGTCACATTTTGGATCCTAATATTTAAACCTGCTTTTGCGCTGCCGCTGATCATCATGTAAGCTTTATGTTTGAAACAGCTTCACAAACCGTCTACTTACAGTCTACTTCTGTGTTGCAAATGTAACCCTTGATATTTCTATCCTGTTTTACTTCTTAGTCACACTTCTTTAAAACCTGGTACTGCCCCTTTAAGAGAATGGGGTAGTTCACCCGGGGAGAGAGTGCACAGCAATAGCACGCAGAGTGAATGTGCATGAAGCACGGACAAAACGCATAGCACCTGGGAGGTTGAATTTGAAACACTGTGGAAGAGAAGTCGAAGACTTATTGCTTTCCATGACTGTTTTCTGAGACATTCTGACTTTTTTTTTTTCCTTGGACTGTTTTTCGGTGATACAGTTGGACCTGAATCATCTGAGTGGATTCCTCCGGAACAAATTATCTTCGTCATCTCGTCGCACTCTATCAACTCGACAGCTCTTCTTTCTTTCGTACTTGATTAACTGAACCGTATTCCTGGTGAAGTGGTAGGACAGAGATATTTTTTCCCCACACATTACATGGGACTGAGATATTTTTTTACACCACACAGGGGACTGAGACAGTTTTTTTTTTCAACTGATTTCAAAATCTAGGCTTCACGATGAAATGATGCAATATTTAATGCGCATCTTGTCAGTAAAGCCGGTTCTGTAGTCCGCGGTAAATCTCCATCACGTGCGTGCTTTCACATTGAGCAGCATTTACTACACAGAGCCGTTGTTCACTGACAAGCTGCACAAAACCACGTTCATATTTTGCGCATGTTTTGCACAGCTCGTCAGTGAACAACGGCTCTGTGTAGTAGGAATTTTGCGACTGGGGTTCGTTTCCCACAGAGTATTTCACCAGATTCAAGTTCAAGAACTTGAAAGTGAACTCACCTTGTTGATTGATTGATAAGCCGATAGACTTGCAAGTGACCTGAGTGAGCACTGCTTCTCACAATTGAAATAGACTTTATGCCCGCAATTCATCGCTGAAGTTGTGCTAATGTGACTGCATCAACAACACTTTAACACGAGATCTGCTTTCCCCACTGGAAGAAGCAAGATCAGAATCAGAATGAGCTTTATTGCCAGGTATGTTTACACATACGAGGAATTTATTTTAGGAATTGTGCAGTCATTGGTGTATAGGAGAAGTCGAGCATGGAGAGAGAACACAACCCTGAGGACTCCAGTGCTGATTGTACCGGTGCTGGATGTGTATTTTCCCAGCCTCACTGGCTGCTGTCTGTCTGTCAGGAAGCTGGTGACCCACTGACAGATGGAGGTGGGCACGGAAAGCTGAGTTAATTTGGGCAGGAGGAGGAGGGTTGGGAAATGATAAAGGAGTCCGTGTAGGTTCAGACCTGAAACAATGGACGCTGCGGGTAACAGACCCCAATCAGCACGATCACATGGCTGTAGACATTCGCAGTACTATACATGGCAATTCAATCAAAAGTAATGTCTAAGTCCCTTGTCTGTCTAGATGTTGCAGAACATAATGCAGTCCCATGTTGACTGCATCGTCCACAGACCTGTTTGCTCTGTAGGCAAACTGAAGAGGATCCAGGAAGGGTCCAGTAATGTCCCTCAGGTAGGCCAGCACCAGTCTCTCAAGTGGCTTCAGGACCACAGACGTTAGAGCCACAGGTCCAGTAATTTTGGGTTTCTTTGGGACGGGGATGATGGTTGAGCGTTTGAAGCAGGCAGGGACTTTACACAGCTCCAGTGATCTGTTGAAGAGCTGTGTGAAGATGGGGGCCAGCTGGTCAGCACAGGATTTCAGACAGGCTTGTGTAACACAATTTGGGCCTGGTGCTTTTTTCCTTTTCTGCTTCCGGAAGACCTGACGCACCTCGTCTTCACTGATTTGAAGATATGAAGAAGCATTAAAGCATCCACATACCAACTGGCCATTTCACCCTTTTTTCATATCTGAATGTCTTCACGAAGCTAAGCTAAGTTTCTTATTTCATTCTCATTGCCTAATGCTATGTTGGCAAATATGCTATCATCAAATAAATATTGCTCATTGTTTAAGGTTAGTTGTTCAGTAAGATGTTTGCTAGGCATGCTGTCGTATTTTGACATACTGGTAACATTACCCACTTAAACTTACCACAGCTATCCTTGTTTTAAATATGTTGTTTAAGGCTGTCTGATATGAAATAGGCTTGCCGCTTCAGGCTCATCTTGTATTGGGAATGCTGTTTCATTAACTTATCCGACTATTATTTCCAACACGCTGTGTTTTAGTCAGTGATATGCTGTTGCTTAAAGCTATCTAGTGTATCGGTAACATGCTTGATACTTAACGCGCAGTATGTAGATTTTGCTAACTAAGGTTATTAATGCAAACATTTATCTGTATAAGGGCAACATGCCTGTTGCCTAAATTTCGAGTATTGACCTTATGCTGTACTGCATTAAAGGGGCATGCTGCTCTTCTCAGCTGCTTATTAAAGAAGAGCGCCCTTTCGCTGCTTCTCTTCTTCTGTAAGGGCATGCTGCCCCAGTCTATGCTATTTCAAAAAGTATTTTCTTTAAAGCTATTGGGATTTTGCTTGCTTGTTAAGGCTTATCTAGTGTCAGTATCATGATTGTTGTTAGACCTGCTTGTTGCTTTAAGCTATTGGTTGTTACTGCAAGTGCTGGTACCGGGTAAACTTGCAACAGCAAGAAGCTAATGTTTAAGCTGTTGTTTAAGGCCATCTAATTGTTCTTGAAATATGCTTGCTGCTTATGGCTCATCTGGTTATTGGGTTTCTCTGACCACTGCAACATGCTGTGATTAAGCAAGCAACATGCTTGTCGCATAAAGCTATCGAGTGTATTGGTAAGGAATTTTGTCTATACTCACATGGGTTATCAGATTGAGGACTTGTATCACAATGAGCGCAAATGTCAATGGGAGGCGACAAACCTGTAAACTCACGAGTTTATTATTGAGTTATATGCTGTTTTTATAGAGTTTTTAAATGGATGCTAAAGCTTTAGGCCAGGTAGAATGTGCAATCTCTGAACCAGTTCATTTGCTCGCTTCTGCGGCTGCAGTATGCTGTGTTTGCTGCAATTCTAGTGGGTTTTCTGCATCTTTAATCTTTTTCAGGTACTGCATTAAAGGGGCTTGCTGCTCTTCTCAGCTGCTTATAAAGAAGAGCACCGCTTCGCTGCTACACTCCTCCAGTAAGGGGCTTGCTGCTCTTCTTAGCTGCTTATAAAGAAGAACACCCCTTCGCTGCTACACTCATCCGGTAAGGGGCTTGCTGCTCTTCTTAGCTGCTTATAAAGAAGTGCACCCCTTCGATGCCACTGTCCTCCCAAAGGGGCAAGCTGCTCTTCTTACCTGCTCATAGCAGAAGAGCACCCCTTCGCCGCCACTCTCCGGGGGGCATTCAGCATATGGTTTGTTTTGAGTGGTTAATTATGCTCTCCCTGCTCCTATCCATGCAGGCTGCATGGATAGGCAGGGAGTGTTGCCCAGAACAGAACCATACCCCAACCTAAAATGTATGCTAATTGTAAGTTATCTTTGACAATAGTGGTCCTGACAGAAAACAAGCGTAGTGTTAGTTCTGGCAGGTCACATAAGTCAAGCTCGCATCAGCTGACACTCAACTGATCCACGTCTACCTATAGGAATACGACACCAATCATAATTCCCTTTATAAGGTCCTTTCAGTTATTATTTAGGCGCTATCACTTTGCTCAGGAGCTAATCACCAACCTCCATCTCCAACTTCTCCGGGGTGGGGGGGGGGGGGGGGGGGGGGGGGGGGGGGGGGGGGGGGGGGGGGGGGGGGGGGGGGGGGGGGGGGGGGGGGGGGGGGGGGGGGGGGGGGTGTTTTCCAGTCAGGACTTGGCATTGATTTCTCTTCTTGAGTCGACCACTAAATAGGTTGAATATAAAAATCACTTAGAACATTGATGATATCGGCTACATTAATCATTAATGTTGTTTCTGTTCATTTTACCCTAGGGGGGTTATTTATGCTCTCCCTGCTCCTATCCATGCTAGGCAGCGTGGATGGGCAGGGAGTGTTGCCCAGAACAGAACCATACTCCCAACCTAAAATGTATGCTAATTGTAAGTTATCTTTTATGATACTGGTCCTGACAGAATTGTTGTTGTCTGTTATCAAGCTCAATTGATTGTTGGAGATTGAGTGTCATTTGATGTTCATCACTTTGGTTTTAAAGTGCCAGAACAAAGAGCATTTAAATTGATTGCCTCCCGGAATACATTCTGGCTATCTAATTCTTGGTTTGTGCATGATTTATTTTATGTTTTCCCTTTTTCATGATATTTCAGTTGTTCATTTAATTGAGAATTCGGTCTAAAAGGAAAGAATACCCCAAAACTTCTTGAACGATCTTAGACAATTTATATTTTCAATTAGATCACAAATCACAAAGTAAACCCTGATATTGGGGTTACACAAACATTAAATAATAACTAAAGTATTGAGATACAAGTTTATAGTCCGGACATGGACTCGGATGTTGCGGCAGCCGCGATCAAAATGATTAAATGACGTTTGGAACTAATGTTACACTTCAAATATAGATTGTAGGCCTATATGTTAAATTATGCCAGTAGGTGGGGACCAGTGACTGTTAAAATGTATTTGAAGTCTGAATCATTCATTCAAGAGATTCATTCATTTATTAAGTATTTTTGTTTCCATAGGCCTAATGATCATTTTAAAGTAATAAATATACACACCTATATATTTATTATTATTATATGTTTTTTTTATATCTAATTTATAACGTTTTATACATACTATATATAAATTAGCCTACTATTATTTTGTTTGGTTGAATAATGTTTTGTTTTCAGAATCGTGGGAAAACCGTGATCTATATTCTAAAAATCAATTATCCAGAATAATAGCTTAAAATATAGGCTAATATAATTATCTGGCATCTAACTAATACCGTTTCTAATATGAAAATGTAGTTCTGCAATGCACCACCCCTCCCTTCTTTTGGTTCGTTCCGTGATCCATGGTTAAAATCACGTTCCGGGAGGATCGGTATTTCGGCTGGGCCCCCCTCTGGTCTAGTGCCCTGGAATGTGCATTAATCCATCCCTAGACTTCTGTTCAAATAGCCTTAAGCTTTTATTTCAGGCCGGTCCAATCAAATTCACCTGGTAAGGGTTTAGACCAGGTTGTTAAGTAGCTCTGAATTACCTGGAAAAATCACATAGACTCCCACTTCACAAAGAGTAAGATACTCTAAAGGTACAGGAATATTCACAGTAACGTAACGTCCCTGCATCCCACGACACGAGTAGCTGTAGGTAGCTCCTGCTGGAATAGAAGAAACTACAGCACATCTGGAGAAAGACAAAAGAGTGAGTTCCTGTGATTGTGTTGCTCATTATAAGTATGACTCTTCAATTGTATTTTCTTCTCTTATCCCTGAATGTATTTAATATGATTAACTTTTTCTTTTACAACACAATGTGTGTTTTACAATTGAATACTTCCTCCAACTTATGTAACATATGTTTTACACTATTTTTACTATTTATTGTTGTTATTATTATTATTATCATTATTAAGCAAATGTGCAATTATTTGCCATGACAGTGAAGTGTTCATTTTTAATACAAATATATAAAACACCTTGTTTTGTCTGACATCTGGACATTGTCATACTGTGTTTTATCATAAAATCGTGTAAAATAACTGTTGCAGTGCTGCAAAACTTAATATTTTACTGCAAAAAGAATAGCAATGCACAGTGAAAGAATTGCAAGATTTACTAGTAATTATCTACATTTATAAATAATTGCAATCGCATTAAAAAATATATTTGAACACAAAAATTTATATATTTGTCTATTAATCTATTAGTCTGCATTGCTTGAACATCTGTTTAGAGAAATTATATTTTTCTCCCAATCTAAAATGAATCCCTCATTTATGAGGCATGTATGTGTCAAAACGTTGTTGCTTGTATAGGGTATATGGCCGTTAGCAGCACAAAAATACTTTATAAAGTGCACAAATAGGCCTTGCATTAAAAAAGGTGTCACTTACTTCAGTTAATCGCGATCTCACAAAGTTCCTTTATAATCAATAAACCTCTACATCGTGTTACAGTGAGAGGATTCGCAAGCGTGCAGAGAAAAAAAAAATCTGGCGTATGAAGGTCAGAAATTGCCTACATTGCACAGCGCTACGAAGACACATTGTAAATAGAATCGTTTGGCGATTTCCAGAGCGCAAACACAAATGAGACACGGGCTGCCATTTTAGAAAGATATAACATCAACCGTCTGATCATTAGGTAGGTAAATCAGTGTTTTGTCCACCGATCATTGCCACACCAAAAGAAAAATAAATAAAATAATTAAAGAATAATAATTTACCTGATCCTTGAATGTGAGTTCACAGTCTTTATTGAATGTGATGGAATAAAACAAAAGCTGTATACCGTGAAATAATAGTGCGAAAGTCTTTGTATTGCAATAAACATAGCTACAATACCACAAACTAACAGATTACTCTTATGATCTGATTCTTTTCAGTTAAAAACATACAAGCCTAGTCTGATTCAGGAACAAGTGACTTGCATTAGTCATCTAAATTAATTGTTCAAAAAGACGAGAGTGACCAGTTAGAATCACTAAGACAAATCCTTCACTGAACTGAATTGACATCTGACTCCCTTACTGAACTGCAAATACCACTAGTAACATAGTCTAAACACCTGCAGATAGTCAGTATATATGAAGCACACACACACATATGTATGTATGAAGATACCAACTGCCCAGAATCTGTATATAAGAATATATCAGAGACACTCACACTGGGTTGCTGTAAAGATCTGAAGAATTGTTTCCAACCCGAATCTCTGCCTCGTTTATCCTGTTTGCACAGCAGTCAGAACGTCTGTTAGTGATGGTCACTCTGTTCACGCTGTATGTCTTCAGCAGGTCCAGCTTCCACCACGGGTTGCTCTGTAAGTCTGTATGAGTACAGGTGGAGCTCAACCCATCCAGAGCGTTTTGGGCATACCAGTCATAATATAATGTCGACTGATTAGCCGTTCCCCATGTTGCTATGTTCACTGGAATACATTCAAGAGAAGACCTTATTTAGAATTACAATTATTTATTACAATTATGTATAGCCCTGCTTGGCTCTTTAAGTGAATGGGTTTTCATCATGTGTCTGAAAATGTTTCACAGCAGCACAAACTCACTAACAAAAGATGTAGTAGTATTCACAAAATCTCACCTTCTCTTTCTGCTTTCGTCTCAACTGAGAAAAACCCTTGAAATGAGAAACACAGAATGGTGCTCAGTATTTAGCAACTTAAATGGATTGTTCTTATTAGCATAAGCCTATATTTTGTTGAATTTATTCTTTAAAACTATTTTCTATTTAGGTCAAATTGAGAGTAATCTCTAAAATCAAAACAGTGTGTGTTTTATATAATTTAGCTTCTCAGGTAAAAGTATTTTGTTTACGGGTGTTTAGATAACGTTAATCAAAAACAACACATTCAATTATAATTTAGGTTCTTCTGTGTTTCTTAAGTGTTTCTCTGTCTGAAATATGAAGCTGAAAACAGACTGTAGGTCACTAAAATATGAGACAGATTGTATGTATTACTTACCCAGTAAAAACAACAGACTCATGTAGAAAACTCTCATGTTGATTTCAGGCGATTCGTGATTATTTCTGCTTTTGTTTGAGGAGGTTTGAATGAATGTTGTTCCTGGGAGAAATATATTCATTCAAGTTACGTCAGTGTCCCATGATCCTGGTTCTCCTCCCACTTTTCTTTCTGTCTGGAGCTGGAAAGGAAAAATTTGTTTACACACACACACACACACACACTCACACACACACACACACACACACACTCTCTCTCACACACACACACACACACACATTTGTTTCTGTGAACTGTGGGGAATTTTCATAGACTTATCTTACTTTTATACTGACCAAACAATATTTTCTATCCCCTAACCCTAAACCTACCCCTTACAGAAAACCTGCTTGCATTGTTACACTTTCAGATAAACATCATTTACTATTTTTTAAATATTTTTTTTTCCCAATGCCAAAAATTTTTGATTTTACTATGCTTGTGGACATTTAGTCCCCACAATGTAGCATGAACAAGTACACACACACACACACACATACACACACAACTAAATAAATAAATATATGTATTTTCTTAAACATCTTTTAGCAACAAAACAAGTGAACACATTTTCACTGAAAATAATCATTTGTAACTTCAGTTTAGTGGTTAATGATATCAAAATGTCAATGCTATTGAAATGGTACATTATATCTTCGGCAGACACTGTTATCTAAAGCAAGACAAAGAATGAATTTCATGTTGACATGCTTACATTGAATATTAGGTGTTAACGATAGCAATAGCAAAATTCACCAAACTGGATTAGTTTGTCCGCAATGCTGATCTCTCCTGAAAGAAAACTGAGGGAAAATCTTCCTGTACTCCCATTAAGGTTTGTATTCACATTTGTTTTCAAATTCAGTGGCATCAAATTTTACTTAAACTCTGGTGTATGACTTTCTTTCAGTGAAACACCAAGAATCCGTTTTTGAAGTGAATGGGAACTGAAGCTGTCGAGCTCCAAAAAAAAAGGATAAATAAATAAAATAAAACAAAATAAATCATAAGGGTACCACAGAAGTGGTTTATATGACAGTTTTCCCAACCTTTATCTGGCATACTGCATGTTGTTTCCATCTTGTGTGTTGCACTTGCCATTTTTAAATTTGTCTTTTCTTTCCCATCTTACAGACTTCTCAATATCAACACACATTTGCATTGTGTTGTTTTATGCATGGAGGCTGCCTGTCAAAACTCCCGGAAAGCACACAAACACCATCTGGTCCAACATGATGAGACGATCTGTCTCCAGAAGACACGAAGCTATCTTTAAAATTATCTTTAAAATGTGAATATTCACATTAGGAGTTCATATAGCAATGTAGTAAATATTTGCCACTTTACGCAGTTTGCATGCTGTTCACTTCCTAGAATGTCATTTGTTTTTCTTATTCACAGCATGTTTTCTTCGAGTCATTTGCTTAAAGTTGTTCCAAACACCATGAATGGAAATGGAAATGTTCCCAAATTGTTTATTTAGAAGAGCACGAACGTGTGAAGAAGCACACTATGACTGCATCCATACTGGTGTCTTGGTGTTTGAAAGCAACCAGGCCATCATTATGTCTTTTACATTTTTCATTTTCAAACTTCACCTACATTAATCTGCCACAAATCTTACTTGCTTACAAATGTATGCTTACCGTTGTTAGATCACGCCACTATGCCAGATAATTAATCCCGGCAGAAAATATCAGTTTTGTCTGGTAACAGAACAACTCATTAAAGTAGTCTAATACTCAAAACCTGTTAACAGGAAGTCTCGTATAGTACCCAAAATACACAAAAACTATATTAACAATCTTCTATCAGCCAAGAAGTTGACTGAGGAAAAAGCTAGTGAAGAGCAGAAGCAGGAGACGAAGTGATGATAAAAAGGATCATAGTTTATTGAATAGTCTTAGTTGTGTATGTTTCAATAATCAGACTTCGTCTGACCAGCACAAATTCAACAAGTACTGTTATACCAAACTGATTCACAACAACATCCCATAAACCTTGAGTTTCCATTAACATTCCGTTGAATCTCTTATTCGTGAAGACGAACAGCCCTTGAAACCACAGTCATAAGACTAAACAACAATGGACAAATATTATAAAAAAAACAATAATATAATATAAATGACTAATCAATAAATTAATCAATAAAATGGGTATATAAATGACTATACTGATTATTATAAATGATTATGATTAAATTGCATAGTAAAATTATTAAATGATAAATTATTATAAATGCAAAAATGAATGAAGAATAAATAAATTAGTGATTACTGTAGGAACAATTGGATTTTTTTCAAAAACTCATTGTAAAAACATATTCTTTGCCATTTCATATTTCATGTGCTTTTACCTTTTCTAATTTTAACACTTTTGGCCATTTGTCATCTTTAGCATCTCTTGGCGTCTCAGCATCTCAGCAACAGTGTTTCCATGCCCTAGTATTTACTCAAGTTGTCTGACAAGTTTATCAATTTGAAACTAGATTTGTCAATTGGAGTGCACCATTCAAAATCAAATCAGATAGTGGTAATATGTGTGCATACAAATTCCATTATGAATTGATCTGAGTAAAAAAAATCACTTAAGGTTTGACCAAAATTGCATCACTGTGTCATTCTAGCCATGGATAAATCATTGAATACACATCACATGATTTGACCATATCTTCGAGCATGACAATTATATTTATATGACAAATAAATGACTTAAAAACACCCCTGTATGTTAAAAACTAAAGCACAAAATTCAAAACAGTTAGTGTTTGACTAACTTAGTATCTTTCCAGTCATGTATCTCTGCTCTGAAGACATCTAAAATTCAATAATAATACAGCTTGTCTCATGACAACAATATAAAATGACTGATAACTTTTTTGTAGCTCAGGATGCCTCTATCTACAAAGAATCTCAGTAGCCAGTTCTCGATGTTCCATCTCGGTAGTCTGCTCTTGAAGTGTCTCAGTAGCCTGTTCTGTTCTTCCAGAATAACCATCTCGAGTTTGAAGATTGCGAAGTTCCGTCTCTCTCTGAAGTTCTCTGAAGTTTAATTTGCCCATGCTGTTGACACAAACGGTTCCCTCTATGATAAGGCTCAAACCTCTCAATGAATTTCTCGAAGGTCGCCGATAGACATTGATCTACGAAAAACAAAAACAAGTGAATGGAAAACAGAGACTGCTCTTTTTAAAAAACGAGATTATTTAAATTTATTTGAAATTATTTTGACACCATTATAACCTCGATAGATAAAGACCATAGAGACCATCTGGCTCGCAACTAAACTAGTCTGGTGTAAGCTAATCATCGTAGCCCCCCACCCGCCATATCTTCACCATGAGGCTGGACCCCAAGTCACTAAAAGACAAGTGTTACTTTTTTTCGGCTTCAGCAACTCCCGGTGGCAGCGTAACATCTTATCAATTTATGTTTGTGCAATTTGTGACATTTTTACTCGTTCTTGTAATTTCAGGTTTACAGTGCAAAATAGCTCCGGGTAGACTTAAAATAAAACAGAATACAATATTCTTCCTCTGTTTTTGGAGCACGTCATGCCACACATTTCACCGAACTACACTTCAAATAATGCATCTCACTCTGGACTACAACTTCCGTACATAGGTGTCTTTAAGCAGAAACTCCTATCCCCCTCTCCCGCAACACTACCCCCACACTGGATGGTGATTAAACTTAAAACCACTCCAGCACGATGACATGACTGATACAAAATACATAAACACACACATTAACCAAGATATTACCATATATTCACAGTGTTAACAGAAGGCAGAAATACATTCAACACAATGTCTAACCATATTTTTTTTCCATGTGTGTTTCTCTCCTTTTTTTCCACATCCATAGGCAGCTCCATTGTCACGCATATCGGCCTTCAAGAAACTGCCGCTCATATGAATATGACCCTTTTAGCTATTCAATAGTTATTAAAATTACATACACAATAAATGATTAAGACCCGATAGTCTGATGTGTGGGTTACATACATGATATGGAGTTATGCATAGAAATGATTAGTTGCTCGAGTCCTTTTAGTGTCATTTAGATGCATGGAAAGGCAGTTTCTATAGCCATTCTGTGAATTTATGAAGACCAGAGATTAAGAGGTCTGTAAGAAATTTCCGAAAGTCTGTTCTTTGTCGTGAGGTGGAGGATGTCAATTCTAAAGCACTCGTGATTGTAGTTACTATCCCGTGATGGTCATGCAGTCATCTCTTTGACCATTTAATCTTGATAACTTGCCCTAAAATTGACAATCTCCTTCCTGAGTTGTTGTGATCAGTGTGTTCCTCTTGTGTTAATGTTGAAAGCTGTTCTGTGAAGGAGTTGGTTAGGCTTGCTTCAGACTGACTAGTGCTAGGGTCTGATTTATGAACTTCCTGTTGTCTTGGGCCTCTGTGGAATTCTCATGTTTCAACCATGTTTTGACCAAAATCTGAGATTGTTTGATATCCTACTAGGGGGTAGCGTTTTTGTGACAAATGCGGACATAAAGGTATAATGCCAAAGGTATGACAGGTATTACAAGGAGAAGGGGACTTTTCAGGACATTACCCCATGTCCCACTTTTCAAAACGCTTATAAATCAAACAGAATGGAGTGTACTGAAAATCTGAAATAGCAGAAAGTCTTCTGTGAGGGGTAGGTTTAGGGGTAGGGTTGGTGTAGGGCAATAGAATATACGGTCTGTACAGTATAAAAACCATTACGCCTATGGAGAGTAGGGCTGGACAATAATTCAATATCAATATGTATCGCGATATAATTTTTTTCACTAACGGTGATATGATTTTTAAACACACATCCGATATTTCGATATACATTACCAGAGTTTCCCATACACTGATTTATTTGTGGCGTTTGACTTCGTGAATAAACATGAGCACTGCACGTTTCAAAATCAAAACGCGGCGCTGGTGTTTTATATGAATGCATCTCTGAAGTGAACCGAATGTCTTCAGAATAGTTTCGATGGCATTTTTATCTGATAAAGAAGCGTTCATGAGCGGAGCTGCTTTGTTTACAGCCGTTACTGGAGAAACCGCTAGTTCTGCCGCTCTCACAGCGCCTCCTGCTGGCAGACAATCAGTTTGCATTTTCAATAATAAACCCATTTCCAGCAACATGCTTTTGTTGTTGCTCTATTCTTTTGTTTTCTGAAGCAACACGGAGCATGTTTCATACTCGTTATCCTGGTTAATGCAGGTTTCGTCTATAAGAATAATTAGCCTACACTACCAGTCAAAGGTTTTGAACTGCAAGATTTTTTATGTTTCTTAAAGAATTATCTTCTGCTCACCAAGCCTGCATTTATTTGATCCAAAATGCACCAAAAGCAGTAACATTTTGAAATATTTTTACTATTTAAAATAACTGCTTTCTATTTTAAAATAAAATGTATTCCTGTGATGCAAAGATCAATTTCAGCATCATTACTCCAGTTTCAGTGTCACTGATCCTTCAGAAATCATTTTATATGCTGATTATCATATAAAAAACAGTTGAGTACATTTTTCAGGATTCTTTGATGAAAGAAAGGTCCAAAGATCAGCGTTTATCTGAAATAAAGCTTTTGTAACGTTATACACTACCATTCAAAAGCTCTTTTTAAAATGTATATTATAGAAATTATTACTTTCATTTAGCAAGGATGTTTTAAATTGATCAAAAGTGATGATAAAGACATTTATAATGTTACAAACGATTTCTATTTCAGATAAATGCTGTTCTTCTGAACTCTCTATTCATCAAAGAAACCTGAAAAAAAAAAAACTACTCCGCTGTTTTCAACATCATAATAATAAATGTTTTTTGAGCAGCGAATAGTTCAATGATTTCTGAAGGATCATGTGACGGGAGTAATGATGCTAAAGCTCTGCTTTGAAATAACAGGAATAAATTACATTTTAAAATAGAAAGCAGTTGTTTTAAATAGTAAAAATATTTCAAAATGTTACTGTTTTTGCTGTATTTTGGATCAAATAAATGCAGGCTTGGTGAGCAGAAGAGAATTCTTTAAAAACAATTAAAAATCTTACTGTTCAAAAACTTTTGACTGGTATGTTAGCCTATAGTTTGACGGTAAAAAAAATCTTATATAATATTAATAAGGAGGGTCTGAGATTTCTTGACAGTCGATTTCATATTTCTTGTTTGTAGGAAGGTGAATACATAAAAGGTGAAAAGGATTATTGCGCCATTTTTTCCCTAAAATATAATATAGTTTATAGGAGTGGGTCATAGAGTTGGCAAATTAATTTTCATAGTTTGTAGGTTAGGTAAGACATCTGTTTGTGGCGCGTTCTTGGACCGTTTGTATAGAGGCTTTTTCATAGTGTTTCATATCGAATCGGAATTATATTCGTACGACCCAAATTACGAAAATATCGTGATTAAATTTCGGCCTATCGTCCCCGCCTATGGGAGGTCCCCACTTTTCACAAATGTAAACCAGAGTGTGTGTGTGTGTGTGTGTATTAACCTGTAAATGTAAAGATTAATTAGTGGAATGGCAGGTTTAGATGAGTCACATATTAAAAACATTTATACTGTTGCTGATTGTGTCTGTCGAGTAGAATCTCCTTTTATGTATAGTGTAATATGTTATATGTGATATAGTAGACTCTGTAGTGAAAATGAACTGTTTTCAAAACTGTGGAAATTAAATCTGGTCATTTTTCGCAATTTTATGAATTTCAAAACAAGAAAACTACATAGATATCAATTCAACTTCTGCTCAACTAACTTTCATAATCTAAAGAAAGAAAGAAAGAAAGAAAGAAAGAAAGAAAGAAGGACAGAAAGTTTAGATATAACTACAATGATAGACATTTTACATAAACATTTATACATTTGGCTTTTTCCAAAAAATGTGTTCTTAAAGTGTTTTTTCAAAATTTGTATTTATTAATTTACTTTACTGAGAGAGAATGTAGCTATATTACTTACACCATTCGAGACCATATCGCTGCGGAGTTCTCACAGAAAAGCTTTTGTTAAATATCTCAAGGAAGAGAATAATAATAGAAACATCTTTCCTGCTCTGGGTCTTTTCAAGTAATACCAGTTTAGTCTGTCACATGATTAAAAGGAATATGAGTAGGAAGGTTCTTTAGCCTATCCGTGTAACAATAAAGTTAGTACTCACTTGCCTTTATTCAGCGATTAAGCTTTTATCATTATAACTCAGTGAACATACAGAACCATACCAGAAAATTTAAACGTTTAAATAATTTTCCTTCTGCACTTCAACTACCGCAGGCTTTGTTGAGGGAAGGGCGTGGCCTCAAAATTAAAGGGGAATGTCACAACAACGGGGTCAGTCATATTTCATTAAAACAGTTTTGTGGCTGAAATACAAAGTGCACGGTATATATTTGACAGTATAGAGATTGTTTATGTTGCTAAGGGTGATACAGATGTGATCAGTGAAGCTGTTAACCAGGTTTTATTGTAATTAAAAAGCTGTTAGGCATGTTTTATCGTGAATAAAACATGGCTATTGACCAATCAGCATCAAGGAACGGAACTTTGCGTTTCATGAATTTAAACAGACCCTCAGTGTTTCGTCTACAGTGGAAATAATTTAAATTTAAACTCATTTTCAGTTTCTTTCCTAATGCATGAAACGTTTTCATTTAATATAGTACATTTTATCATTTAAGCAAACTCAAACTTTTTTTATTGCCATAAACTTGTAACACAGTATCCTACAACAATAAACATAATACTCATTATAAGTAATAGTACAAAATATCAGGTTTCAGAATCTGATGGTGCAATTTCATATTTTAAGAAAAGTATACATTTTTTATGTAACCTTCATATTACAAAAAGGAAAATAGCTGATTTTTTTTTTGGTGTAACCCAGGGATTGAAATCATCAGGCATCTTCTGGTTTATAGAAGGTCTGGATTCAATCATTTCCCAGTCACGAAAAGTTTTGTCAGGCCAGCTTTAAGATAACTCAGAGCATCTTTATTGGCTTCATCAGCTACAGCTTTCCTCCTCATCTCCTCCAGCTCTCGGACCCAGTTTTCTTTCCCAGTCTCCCTCACTCTGGGGATGAAGAAGTCCAGATGCTGAAGAGTGAAGGCAGAGTCTGGTTTTAATGCGATCCGAGACAGATGCTTGATGGTCTGGTAAGCTTCGGACAGAAGATTTGACTTATGGTCCTCAATCTCTTTGAGATCTTTCTCAAGATGTTGCATTAAAATTACAAATGTTTTGGTTTGTTCTTGGGCTTTTTCATATTCCTTTTTTATGGAATCAAATTCCAACTGCATGCTGGAGTTTCTGACGGCGTATTTCTTGTTTTCTTTGACGTGTTTGCTGTGGTGACACTTCCCTGTGCACACGGTGCAGAAGCCTTTTTTCATGACTTCACATTTGCTAGGATTTGAACCCCACCAGCAGTCAAACTCATGACAGTTTTCCTCACAGACGGTGCAGGTTGTTGCCTTCCTGTGCTTCCATGACTTGCTCTCAATGGGAACCTTCATTTTGTCTGTCTTTTTTACTCTAATAGTAAAGTTTATACTTTCCTCAACCTTTTTCTTGTTTTGCATCATTGCCTCCTGAATCTGAAGTTTTTCAGCCTTTTTCATCTCTTTCTCTTGAACTCGCAGCTGTAAGTTGCAGATGGATGCTTCAAATCGAATGCGCTCAATCAGGACATCTGAAGTCAGCTCTAAACTTCTTCTGCTCATTTCATTCAGAGATTGAACGAAATACTTCATGCCATCTACACTGTCTTCCCAGGCGTCTTTTTGAGCACGAATGTGACGTTCTTTAGTGTGACGTTCTTCAGCTTGCCGGTTGTTGAATAAGAAATAAACAGGTTCGCCATTTTTGTCTCGTCTGCAGGGGATTCTAGCTTTTTTAATGGCGCTGATGACGTTTTTGGGTGGCAGACCATCAGAATGTGTGATAAAAAACACAATGTTGTTCACAATGTCTTTTCCAAACAAAGAGAGAACTGAACTGATAATGTAATGCTGTCTGTCTGAGAGACGATTCTTAGACGCTTGAGTCACAAAGCAGACGGCGTCGACTTCACGAACTCCATCACTGCTCTGAAACAGAGTAGCTAAATTCTCAGCGACTTCCAGATCTTTGTCCAGTCCTCTAGTGTCTCCGTATCCTGGAGTATCAATGATGGTGAGAGACATGGGACTATTTACAGGAAAGACCTCATACATGGTGATTTCAGAGGTTTGTGATTCTGATTGATCTCCAGCTGCTTCTTCTGTGATTTCATACCATATTTCTTTCTCAAACGTCACATTCAGTAAGTAGTTGACCATTGTGTTGATGATGGTGGTCTTACCAACGCCAGTCTCTCCCACCAGCAGAATGATTTTGTTTGGTTTGCTGGCATCTATTTTCCTATAAGTCCATTTTCTGACTTTTCCATTTTCATCAAGAACTTTCCTCTCTGTGTGTAGACGGAATCGTTTTGGAGATCCTCTTTGAAGCAGAGATGGTCTGCGTGGTGGCAGCTTCGGCTTTCTGTAAAATGTTTTGTTACATATTTGTTTGTGAACAAGAAATTAAATCTAAATGCCCAATAACCATTTTGTGATTATTTAAAATGTAAACATTTCATTCATAGTTTTAGAGCGAGAACATAATATTCTAATTACTAGAAACAATGTTTTAAACCGAGAAGTCCATCCAAATATAGTCAGTATGTACAAGTTCAACATATACCTCCAGCCAGACTAGCCTTAATACAACATTCTCGTTTTTGTTTAAAAACACAATTACTCAAATAATCCATAAGAACCTTCTCTTACCGTATGTTGGGACCTTCATTCATGCTGCTGCTGCGCTGACAGCGGTTTCTGGGTAAAGCCATTGTTGCTGGGGTTAAAATGTTAGTCTATCCTAAAATGAAAATTATGATTTCATTTACTTTCCCTTGTCGTTCCAAACCTGTATTTGCTCTGTGGAACACAAAAGAAAGTATTTTAAAGAACTTTGGAAAATAACCAAAGAGCACTTTGCCCCATTGACAATCATTGTATGGACAAAAAAAAAACACATTTCTCAAAATGTAGTCTTTTTTGCCTAATTCTGAGGTTATTTTTCTACTAATAAATCTAGTTGCCCTTCTTAGTCTATTTTGTGTAGTAGTCCTCATATTGCCTAATTCTTTGATTAAAGATTGGGTTAGCAAAAATCAATCTTTGTTACAAGTGAATCCAGGAAGTAAATTAGTCACATAATAGAAACATTTACACTTTTGCTGATTTTGTCTGTTGAGTTGAATCTCCTTAAATATAAAGAATATATAGTTTTGCAGCCTGTATGGTGATATTTTTTTTTTTTGGAAATTCACAATTTACAATTTTCAAAAAAAGCAATCCATATAGATATCAATTCAACTTCTACTCAACTAGCTTGCATAAGCCAAAGAAAGAAAGAAAGAAATATATTTCACATAAAGAAAAGTATATTTAGCTTGTTTTAAAAATGTGTTCATAAAGTATTTTTTCAAACTTTTTTTTCTGAGAGAGCATGCATTTATAATAGCATAGGTTACTTACACCATCTGAGAGCATATTCTTGTGGAGTTCTCACAGCAAAGCTCTTGAGTCATTTGTGAAATTTCACAACAATAATAGAAACGCCTTTCCTGCTCTTTTTTCCAGTAATACCAGTTCAGTCTGTCACGTGATTAAAAGGAATATGCAGGCTGGTTTCATTTATCTAATTTTAAGACATCCGTGAAACCACACAAAGTTAGTAGCTACTGAATTGCCTAATTCAACAATTAGGCTTTTCTTCATTATAACTCAATGAACATTCATCACCATACCTGAAGAGGAAAACGTTTAAATAATATTCCCTCTGCACTTTGGAAACTGTGGACTTCCACACGCATGCGTGCACACATCAACGTAGCTGTTTCTCAATACCAAGTACGCAAAGTTGGGACTTACTCCAGTAATTCTGCAAATGGAAGAGCAGCGTATACTTGATAACGTCAGTCAGCTCGCCTTTCCGGTTATCCTCTCTGTATGTATATTTACAATGAGACGAAATATGATAGGCTATCGAACACCACTGCCTCTTTTCGTTTTCATTTAAACATATTACTAGCTGCAAAAATGTAGTTCAGGGGACGTACATGGGTCATTACAAATAGGAATTCCCCACATCTTTTCTAAATTTTCTAAATAGGCTACCCCACATCATTATATCAAACCTCCAAAAATCATATTTTCCCATCTCAGGCATTAAATACCTTTTTTTTCAGATTTAGACACCTTTTTTTTTTCAACCCCATAACGGACAAAAATGGAATTGTTTTAAAAAGGATTTTACACAGAACATGTTATTAAACAAACATCTCCCCATTGCTCATGCGTCCCTCATAGCAATTTAATGATAACACATGTAACATTTATCATACTTTTTTAATTTCTTTAGGACTGAAGTTAAAAATACACAAATTGTGTGTCTATGGTCTCTTTATTTTTGTAAAACAATATATATATATTTGTGCATTTAGAAAAAGTTAACTAAAAACCACAACCACAATTGTATTGTTTTAGTCCTTAACATGTCAGATGGTAATCAGCAAGACATGCTTTCAATCTTAATTGTCTTCCCTATTTTTTATTTGTTTTAAAATATTAATGTGACAAGGTGTGACGGGGTTGAAGACTGTAACACATCTGAAGGGATAAACTACCTTCAGTTTAAATTTTTGGTTTTGTTTCTCTTTCATATTGTTCCCTTCTCTCTGGGTCAACATATCTGCATGGTCAACATTGTCTTTCTCCTGCAAATGTGGGTGCAATTTCTGATGTATGAAACTTTCCAGTAATACTTTCCAGCAAAGTTTAAGTGGACATATTACATCAAAAATTATATTTATAACAAAAATATTAGTTGTCATGATTTTAATTTAATTAAAATTATTAATAAATACAAAGTAAAATAAATAAAAAGTAGATACTCAACCCTGTCGCAAGTTTACATCCCCGCAACAATGTATATTGCATTAGGAATATATATTTGTGACAGGATTGAGTGTGACAGGGTTGTGGTTTTTTTTACTCAAAATGGCCCCTGCTCCTGTGTAGTGTAGGAGAGAAGACCATATATGGCAGCAATAAAATGAGTACATTGTATGTTCTCATGGATTAAAATTAAATATTGAAAAATCATTTTTTTACATTTTAATTTTATGTGACGGACTTGAATTTTTAAGCTTGACATTACCCTCCCTGACTATAATACATCTAAAAAATATGATTAAAAAGTATGATACTACCAACCATTTTCTGCAGCCCTATTAAAGAGACCTGAATTATGTCATTTCTGGTAAATTATGTCACATATGGGTGAAGTCTAAATTATTATGGGCGTACAATAGTTAGTGTGACAGGATTGAGATCAGACTGAGGGACATAACTATAAAGTCTGTTTTTTTTTAAATAATAGATCTTGCTTTTTTTTCATAAAAATATTGTTCACAAGAAAGGAACACAAATAAATGCTTACATAATTGTCAAAAACAATGCACATTTTGTTAATAATTTTCTAAGTACAAACTCAGAGATGTGCCTCAGGGACATGACAAAATGCTTGGTTTAAGATAGATATAAGATATTATTTTATGCAAAAAATATTAAAATGCAATAATTATAAAGTACAGTATAAAGTATTGAGAAATGACTCTATCAATTCATTTAGGTGAAACACCACTTTAAAAACTGAATAAATCAAATTAAATGTAATGAAATGAAATGTGATAGCAAACAGCATTGCCTCTTTTTATTTTAATTTAAACATATTAATAGCCACAAAAAATGCAAGGCGTAGCCTACACACATTACAATAACACAACATTTATCAAACATCACTGCCTCTTTTCGTTTTCTTTACTGTAGGCTATACTTAACAAAACAAAATATAAAACACAACCCTCTTTTTGTTTTCATTTAAAAAAATAAAAAATAAAACATTAATATGTGGTTTAGGCAATATTTCCACATAATACTCTGATTATCTTTACTGTATGTATAATACAATTAAATATGACAAAGCAAAACTCTGCCTTTTTTGTTTTGTTTTGTTAAATGTCATTTTTAATGAACAATATAAGACATTATGCAAGTATAAAGTATAAGATACTTATGTAATTGGAAATAAAGACAAATAAAACAATGACAATTACTATGATTAAGATAAGTAAATATACAACATTATGAAACTTTGTGCTCTGCCAAAACGATATGACCTGGAACAAATAATAGATTCATGAGACCAAAGATTACCTGTTAGATGTACCCAAAATGAATTTTATCCCATGTTTAACCACTACAGAGGCATCAGAGCCTGAGAGACAGTGACAAATGTCAGAAGGACTAGCCGAGGTAAGGCTGCTCTCGGCGGGATACATGAGCACGGAGTGCCCGCTGATCGCCTGGAGCTCACATCTCCGAAATCAGCGAAGCAAACTTTCAGATAGGTGCCATCTTTATAAATAAACCACAGATTTGAGTTTTAAATGACTACATTGTCGCCTGAAATACTCTTAAAACTACGTTTCGTGACACAATAACAGTAATAAAAAAATTAATTATGCAGGTTTTCTCCTCTGTCATTAATACTCGCTTGTTGGTGCAAAATGCATTCTGGGATATCTGGCTGCCTCAAGTTCACACAAGTCACCTTTTGATGCATCCTCGGTAAAAGGGGCAGAGCAAGGACACATCTGGGTATTTGAACTGTACTTGGCTAGATGTGAACTTTGAATTGGAGCAGTACTTGTGCAACGACTGATGACGTTTCACAAGTCCACAAGAACACAAGTACAGACAAGAATGCGTGTTGAGAACGACCCATCTCTCCCTCAGGCCTCGTATGACGGGGAAGGGAGTGGCCTTAAAATTAAAGATGAATGATGCAACATAACACCATCAGGGGTAAGTCATACTTTAGTAAAACAGTTATATTGCTGAAATACAAAATACACGGAACAGTTTTGACAGTATATGGAATGTTTGTTTAAAGGTGTTGTGCAGTCAGGTGTGATCAGTGCAAATACAGTACAGCACACTGAGAGAGTAAACAGGCCAATTCAAGGACACCTTTTTCACTTTTTTTTATTTTATTGCCATAAGAAGGTACCACAGTATACACCAATATAAACATATAACTAGTTATATGCAATAATATAAAATATGAGGTTTCAAAATGTGATGGTGCAATTTCATATTTTAAGAAAAGTATAAATTTTTGATGTGACCTTCATATTACAAAAATGAACTGAAATCTGAAGTTCTGTAGAAACACCTGTGTATAGACAGTAATTGTAAGCAGAAGGCTTTTTTCTTTGTTCACTCTACTGAATTCAATCATTTCCCAGTCATGAAAAGTTTTGTCATGCCAGCTTTAAGATAACTCAGAGCATCTTTATTGGCTTCATCGGCTACAGCTTTCCTCCTCATCTCCTCCAGCTCTCGGACCCATTCTTCTTTCCCAGTCTCCCTCACTCTGGGGATGAAGAAGTCCAGATGCTGAAGAGTGAAGGCAGAGTCTGGTTTTAATGCGATCTGAGACAGATGCTTGATGGTCTGGTAAGCTTCGGACAGAAGATTTGACTTATGGTCCTCAATCTCCTTCAGATCTTTGTCAAGATATTGCATTAAAAACAAATATGTCTTTGTTTGTTCTTGGGCTTTTTCATATTCTTTTTTTATAGAGTCAAACTCCATCATGACGTTCGAAATTCTGACGGCATATTTCTTGTTTTCTTTGACGTGTTTGCTGTGATGACACTTCCCTGTGCACACGGTGCAGTAGCCTTTCTTCATGACTTCACATTTGCTTGGATCAGAAACCCACCAGCAGTCAAACTCATGGCAGTTTTCCTCACAGACGGTGCAGGTCGTCGCCTTCCTGTTCTTCCATGACTTGCTCTCAATGGGAACCTTCAGTTTGACTGTTTTTTTTACTTTAATGGTGAAGTTTTTACAATCATCAATCTTTTCCTTGTTTTGCATCATTGCCTCCTGAATCTGACGTTTTTCAGCTATTTTCAGCTCTTTCTCTTGAACTCGCAGCTGTAAGTTGCAGATGGATGCTTCAAATTGAATGCGCTCCATCAAGACGTCTGAAGTCAACTCTAAACTTCTTCTGCTCATTTCATTCAGAGATTGAAGGAAATACTTCATGCCATTCACACTGTCTTCCCAGGCATCTCTTTGAGCACGAATGTGACGTTCTTTAGTGTGACGTTCTTCAGTCTGCCTGTTGTTGAACAAGAAATAAACAGGCTGGTCATTTTTGTCTCGTCTGCAGGGGATTCTAGCTTTATTAATGGCACCAATTACATTTTTGGGTGGCAGACTATCAGAGTGTGTGATTAAAAACACAATGTTGTTCACAATGTCTTTTCCAAACAAAGACAGAATTGAACTGATAATGTAATGCTGTCTGTCTGAGAGACGATTCTTAGATGCTTGAGTAACGAAGCACACGGCGTCGACTTCACAAACCCCATATTTGTTTTGAAACAGTGCAGATAAATTCTCAGCAACCTCCAGATCTTTGTCCAGTCCTCTAGTGTCTCCGTAGCCTGGAGTGTCAATGATGGTGAGAGACATGGGACTCTTCATAGAAAAGACCTCAAACATGGTGATTTCAGAGGTTTGTGATTCTGCTTGATCTCCAGCTGCTTCTTCTGTGATTTCATACCACTTTTCATCCTCAAACTTCACCCCGAGTAAGTAGTTGACCATTGTGTTGATGAGAGTCGTCTTACCAGCGCCAGTCTCTCCCACCAGCAGAACGATTTTGTTTGGTTTACTGGCGTCTTTTTCCCCATAAGTCCATTTTCTTACTTTCCCATTATCATCAAGAGATTTCCTCTCTGTATGCAGACAATATAGTCTTGGAGGACCTTCATGAATCAGAGTCGGTCTGCGTGGTGGAAGTCTTGGCTTTCTGTAAAATGCAGATGGAGGCAAATATTTCTCAAAATATTTGTGTAGCAGGAATTTAAATACCCATCATAACACAGACATTTTGAGTGAGATTATGGGTAATGTAAACATTTAACTCGCATTGTAATTCCTTAAAACAATTATTTTAAACAGGTAAGGCCCATCACATTATTCTGCCATTAGTTTTACATAATCATGTAAAAGGTAAAGTTTGTATACCAAACTATTATAAACTATACTAACTATACTAAAATACCAAGTTGTATTTGCAAGGGCTCGTTTCCAGTATTTTATTCTATTTTATCAGAAATAAGAACATTTCTTAAGATTTTATTAATTTTTTTTATATAAGGTACTTAAGTTGGAAATATAATACTACCAACCCAGCGCTCGTTCTCGTGTGTTATTTGAATCAGTATCTATGTTCCATCAAAGACTATAGAATACCCTTAAAGGGACTTTGGTTCCATTAACCAATATGTGTTGTTCCCCTTCAGGAACTCACGCTGCGTCAGAGAACGCTTTGGGAATGCCCCTGTGTTCCCACGCTCTGAAACATGTGTGTAATCCGTCCTAGGGAATTCAGGGTGACGTCACCGACGGGGATGTCGTAGTGACCAGGAAGTATAAAAGCACATGCGGTGGAAACAGCGGCAGCTTCTGTTGTTCAGTAAGCACTCTATGTGTGTCACGTCATATTTATTGTTGTACGTCCTGTTGCAATCTTATAATGGCAAAGTCTGGCAAGAGTTTTGAGTCTGACAAGCAGCGTTTCATCACGGGTGGTGATACACACAGTTTGTGCGTTGCTTGCTTGGGAGCGGAGCAGGCTCGGTCAGCTCTTGAGGGACTCTCGATGCGGACGCTCTGCTCCTGGAGAGCACTCTTTGAGGAGGGTACTCTCGCTAGCATTCCCCGCGGTTCGGGTCCCACCTCTGCCGAGGCAGAGCGGCGCCTTAAATCGTCGGGTTCGCAGATTGATCTGGCAGAGAGAATGGAGATGGACACGTCCTTTTCTTCTTCACCTGCCAGATCTAACGTTCACTCTCAGGGGACGGAAGCACATTCTGAAATGGTTTCTGCCGCCCCGGGAGAGGGCTCGACGCTCGTGTTGTCTTCCTCTGCGAGAGAGATTTGCCACAGGGTTATCCTCCTCCACTTTAAATGTCTATGTGGCTGCTATTGCTGGCTCAGCATGCCCATGTGGGCGAGCAGTCTCTGGGGAGGAACCCGTTGGTGACACGTTTCTTCCGGGGTACCAGGAGACTGAGGCATTCGGTACGCCCAAGGATGCCTTCTTGGGATTTGGCTGTGGTTTTAGAGGCCCTTTCGAAAGCTTCCTTTGAACTCCTGTAAAAGGTTTCTCTGAGTTTTCTTACAGTTAAGACTGTATTTCTACTAGCCATCTCTTCCCTGAAGAGAGTCGGTGACCTGCAGTCCCTGTCAGTGGCCCCATCATGTCTCGAGTTTGCACCTGGTATGGTGAGAACTTTTCTGTACCCCAGGCCCAAAGGTGCCCTCTGTTGTTCCACGGCCAGTTGTTCTACAGGCATTCTGTCCTCCTCCCTTTGTGACCCTGACCAGGAACAGCTTAATTGTGTGTGTCCAGTGCGAGCATCCAGTGCCCTGTGCAGGAATGGACCAGTTGTTTGTATGTTATGGTCCTTATAAGAAGGGTCTTCCTGCAAACAAGCAGACCCTCAGCAGGTGGATAGTGGATGCTATCACTACTTCATACGAGTCCTCTGGTCTCCCCTCACCACTGGGGTTCAGGGCTCATTCAGGGTTTCTGCCGCCCCGGGAGAGGGCTCGGCGCTCGTGTTGTCTTCCTCTGAGGACGGGGGTGATGCGAGCGCCAAATGAGATGAGTCTGTGGACTTGCCACTGTGGACTTGAGCTGTTGGAGGTGGTGACTAGAGCTGTGGCTAAATTAAATATTGACTGGCCAACAGAGAAAGAGCATCAGGAGCATCCTAATAGCAAGCTTGATGAACGCTTTCTGCGCTCGAAGTCACCACCTCCACGCCGAGGTCTGCCGTTTTTTCCCAATCTGCACACTGAGGAATCTAGATTGTGGAATAAGCCATACTCGGCCCGCCTCTTCAGTCCCGATGTTTCTCACTATTCTAATGTGTTAGTGATGATGATGGGGGGTGGCTACAGGTCGAAGTCTTCGAAGGAGATGACTGGTCAGAGGACCATCATTTTCAATAAAAAGGCTTCGGCCAAGAGGTCCTGACATAAGGGTGTCAGGATATCTGAGGGCAGGTCCCTCTGGGGAAGAGCGGTGTACACCTCATCATACGGTGCCTGTTTCTCCTCAGTGCCCTCAGGAGATCGTTTAGTTGACCCTGCCACCCCCGGTGCTTCAGGGTACAGCGGTCTTCAGCGAGTGTACCTCTCAGTCACCGTCCGGAAACGTAGCAGTACTGAGAGGCTCGCTACCTCCAAGGAGGTCTTTAGAGCAGCTAGATCGGCTGCCCGTCCTCCGCTTCAGGGCACAGAGCTAGCAGCTCTAAATATACCAGAGGCCAGTCTCGAGAGACTGGTTCCCTTAGTGCATAATCTGGCAGCGTGGAAGCTTCTGCCAAATGTGTCTCATTGGGTCATGCGTACTGTAGAAAGAGGCTACAAGATTCAGTTTGGGTTGCGTCTGCCTCTATTCTACGGGGTGTTTCCCACTCTGGTGGGCCCCGAGCAGGCTCTGGTAATTGAACAAGAAGTAGACACTCTCTTGAGGAAGGAGGCCATCGAGGTGGTCCCTCCTCTTGACAGAGAGTCCGGGTTCTACAGCCGGTACTTCATCGTTCCGAAGAAGGATGGGGGGTTACATCCGATTTTAGATCTGCGTTTGATGAACCGTTCAGTCATGCGACTCAACTTCAGAATGCTCATGATCAAACATGTCGTGTCTCAAATCAGGTCCGAGGACTGGCTTGTCACTATCGATCAGAAAGATGCATATTTTCATATCTCCATCCTTCCCCATCACAGGAAATTCCTGAGGTTTGCTTTTGGGGGCAAAGCGTACCAATATCGGGTTTTTCCGTTCGGTCTGGCACTCTCACCCTGCACTTTCACCAAGTGTGTGGATGCTGCTCTAGCTCCTCTGTGACTCCAGGGCATCTGCATACTGAATTACATCGACGATTGGTTGATACTAGCTCAATCAGGGCAGATAGCGGTTTGGCATCGAGATATCATTCTCGCTCACATGAAGGAGTTGGGGTTAAGGCTAAACGCCAAGAAAAGTGTGCTTTCCCCGTTACAGAGGACCACTTATCTGGGCGTAGTGTGGGACTCGACCACGAGCAGAGAGTCTGTATCCGGCTCGGGATCGAGTCGATCTACATCAAGAGAGTGAGGAATGCCAGCCTCACTGTGAAGCAGTTCCAGAAACTGTTGGGTGCTGCATCCAGGGTTGGGTGAGACCCTTGCAGTGGTGGCTCAGGACCAATGGGTTTTCCCCGAAGGGCAACCTACTTTGCATGATCAAGGTCACGTGGTGATGCTTATGTGCCTTAGACATGTGGAAGAAACCTTGGTTCCTGTCACAAGGCCCCGTGTTGGGGGCTCCATTTTGTTGCGTAATGCTTACAACGGATGCCTCCCTCACGCGTTGGGGAGCAGTCATGAATCCGCTCCGCCCAGGGTCTGTGGGAAGACCACCATCTCACTTGGCACATCAACTGCCTAGATATGTTGGCTGTATTTCGAGCTTTGAAACACTTCCTCCCAGACCTGAGAGGCCATCATGTGCTTGTTCGCACAGACAACACATCAGTGGTCTCTTACATCAACCGCCAGGGGGGTCTGCGCTCGCGTCCCCCTTTACAGCTTCCTTTGAACCCCTGGAAGAGGTTTCTCTGAGATTTCTTACAGTTAAGACTGTATTTCTACTAGCCATCTCTTCCCTGAAGAGAGTCGGTGACCTGCAGGCCCTGTCAGTGGCCCCATCATGTCTCAAGTTTGCGCCTGGTAAGGCCGGGGTATGTCCCAAAAGGTGCCCTCTTTCATTCCACGGCCAGTTGTTCTACCGGCATTCTGTCCTCCTCCCTTTCGTGACACTGACCAGGAAAAGCTTAATTGTGTGTGTCCAGTGCGAGCATCCAGTGCCCTGTGCAGGAATGGACCAGTTGTTTGTATGTTATGGTCCTTATAAGAAGGGTCTTCCTGTGAACAGGCAGACCCTCAGCAGGTGGATAGTGGATGCTATCACTACTTCATACGAGTCCTCTGGTCTCCCCTCACCACTGGGGTTCAGGGCTCATTCCACTAGAATTATGGCGGTGTCCAAGGCCTTCTCATCAGGTGTGTTGATGCATGATATACCTGACCTTCGTCTATAGCCTTGACAGTTCTCTCAGCCTATATATGCCGTTCCACACTGGAAAGGGATTTGTCAGTAGGGTGGCGTGGGCATACTCATTCCCAAACCATTCACGCAGCGTGAGTTCCTAGTTCCCCGAGGGAACGAGACTCTGCGTCTCGTTGCCATACTTCCTGCCTGCCTGTGAGCGCTTCCTTCTCAATTCAGAAGCTGCCACTGTCTCCACCACACGTGCTTTTATACTTCCTGGTCGCTACGTCATCTCCGCCGGTGACGTCACCCAGGATTCCCTAGGACGGATTACACACATGTTTCAGAGCGTGGGAACACAGGGGCGTTTCCAAAGCATTCTCCGACGCAGCGTCTCGTTCCCTCTTGGAACTAGGGTTACATATGTAACCTGGGACGTTATCACTTGATCTTGAGCTTGGTCTTTTTTTAAGCTCATGCATAAATAAAACGTCACTTAACATTATTTGGAGTGCAGACCACATCAAATAATCTCAATACCTTTGTGCTTTGAATGTTTTGATAAGAAACAGAGTTTCTGTCAAATGTATCCCTAAATTCAAACAATATATTTTATTGCTGCTCTTTATGTGGCGTGATAGATGCACTGTAGGCGCTTCAGTTGAAGTGGAACGTGAAGCAACCATCTCTTCTTCTTTTCGACCAATTTTACCAGAAAATACACACAAATCAATGTGAGAAGGGTTGAAAGATACAGAACAACTTACTGAAACCTATCAGCTTTCATGTAATCTTTCAAACTGTGTTTTAACCGCAGAACAATGTCGGTGAAGCAGCTTCAAAATGTAAAGTGAACATGTCACGTAATATTAGATTTACCTTAGGGATATTATGTTCATACTTCATTTGTTAAAAAAATTAATTGGAATAGCATCAGTTAAAACAAACAGAATGAAAGTGACTGCTTGCTAAACAACTACGAGATATTGTTACATCTTTATAGCGAAATATTAAATGCCATGTTCAGGACCAAACAGCCTTTATTTTTCGAAATACCAGCATATCTGCTTTTAAATTAACCAGAGATCACTGGATTTTCAACACAAATGTGCTGTTTTTAACACTTTAATAATATATTTCATAAATTATAGCCTATAACTTTGGCATACATTATCCTGTTTGTCGTTTTTTCTTTTTTTTTTAATTAGTGACATAATTAGTGGTGTAAAACAGTAGCTTTACTCCTAAGTATATCAACACATTTTTCTATTTGGTGCAAAGACCATTCAGTCTATCAGATGGTGCCATAAAAACATTTCAACCAATGGAATGATGCTCCTTCATTTGATACATTTTCTGTCTAGTTTTGTCCCTTTAAAGATAGACCACCTGATCAGGACCAGTATGTGAGTATTGGATTGTTATAAAATCGATTCATAGTTCAGTATCACTAGAGAATATATACAATCATTTAGGAATTCATAAAAATAATAATGAATAATATAATAATTAATAATATGATTTAGCTGTCAAAAGCACATAACTTCAAACTCAGGACATCATGGTGATCACTGAATAAATGTTCTCACAGAAGAACTTTGCCTTCACTCTGCAGTCTGTTAACACGGGGCACAAAAAAAAAACTTAAATTACTTTGAGTAATGTTTTTTTTAAATGTAAAGTTCTGTGTTGTTTATTTAACATATAAGCAATTATTATATTTAATAATTTAAACATAAAAAAAACATATTTAAGGAATATTATTCCATATTTTTAGAGACAAAATTTAGCTATTAAACAAATATAAATAAATATTCTTACACAGCAGTCTCTGCGTTGAGTGTCTGGCTGAAATGCCAGCTTTGGTGGAAATACTGGTTTATTTAACAAGCCTAACTGAAGTCCCTCCCAGCCAAATGTACATTCTAATATCTGAATAGCTTATGAATAAAATGGCGGGGAAAACACATGGTTGCCTGCTGGTAGAAATTGCTAATGCTGGTAATGGACTGCTGTAACTAATTAATTAAAACACTGACCGTATGTTTTGTATCATGCATACAGATATGTATATGCATTTTTGTTGAAGTAATGTTCATAGAAATAATTAGGAATCTGAAAAGTGCTGATACTTTAAATAAATAAATATGTGTGTGCTAATGCTACCAGTTGTTACATCTGCTTTCATGGCCATTTTTATGATTGTTTTGTATATTTTTGTAATACATAGCAACTGAAAGATTAATTGTTTCATTGAGAGACTAATTGGAGCAACTTGAGGGGGCACTAATGGTTGTGTCGTCTTCATGCCGGAGGTGATCAGTTTAATAGGACTTCACTTCTGTGGAAATTCTGTGCTGAGTTTAGTTTCTGTCTCACTTCAGGAATGTCACCGGATGTCCAAAAATCAGATCAAGGGTGAATAATTCGTTTTACAAAGCTGTCGAGCGGGAGGGTGTAGGAGGGGTTTATCTGTGACATCCTGACTTTCTGGGCTGCTGAAACAAATAGTGAAAAGCTATGTAACCACAACCACAGTTGTGTGTTTTCTTTTTAGCTGGAAGCTGAAAAATGCAACTGTACGAGTGACATCAAACTATCTCTGTGAGTTACAGGAAACAAACTAATCTTTGTTATCTGACCTTTGTACTTTAAAGTTGAACAATAATGTTTATCTACATAAAAAAAAACTTACACCTAAAGAAATACTGTTTATGATTATGATCATATGAGATTGATTTAGTCAAGTGGTTTTATTCTTGAAAAAAACATTTTACAATAATTTCCTTCAAATAATGCAAAACAAATATTAGTTGCACTGATAAAAATGATTCTGTGGTGAAGTAAATGCTACAGGAAAAAACAAATGTAGTTTCTACATTAAATAATTTAGTTCAGCCAATAATAAAAAAAAAAAGTAAATTATATACTGGTACTCAGTTTAATCTTGTAGAAGTTAAAGAGTAAATATAAACACTGTAAAATTAAGTAAAACCTACTCAACGTTTCAGATATCATGCCCCGTTTTCCAGCTGTATTTCCACTGTTTTATCGTTGCTTTTTGTTGTTAGGTTTAGTAACTTGCTGGTTTGTTACATCTGGAGTTCATTTTCTACTCAAAATGACAGATTTATACCCAGAAATGAACTACAGAATGTTACGGTCAATGTGTATTGTGTACCAAGTTTTGAAGTCTCTATGTTCAGATGAGGGCTGCATTAGTAATTATGTAGATATGGTGTTTACATGATATCTATTGCAGTATTTACTTACATGTTTCTAAGTAGCATACACTTTAAAAGTATGGTTTAATTAGGTGCTATATTAAGTAAAATCAAAGTATTGCCAAGTAAACTTTGACTAAGTAAAAACGACTCAAACTTTTACTGGCCAAGCTAAAGTTATTTATTGTCTTTGTTAAATGTACTTAACTTAGGTAAGTATATTTTATTCTATAATTCTATATGTGAAATTATATATAATTATGCAATATTTACTTGATTTCTTTATGAATGTTAAGTTCAAGTAAGTAGATTGTTAGAGCAGTAGCAGTAAAATTCACTTAAAATGTGTTAGTACAAAATCTTTCTTTTTCAGTGATGTTGATTTAAACAAGCTGACATCTGAACTGTCTCTGCAGGTTTTCTGTAGATGTTCCTGTAGATGTTCCCCTGAAAGACCCCTAAGCATCAAAATGAGAGTTATTTGGGGAGCCAAAAAAGCTTATTCTGTGGCATTGCTGTGAAAAACACATTTTGAAACCTGTATTTTATTTTATTTTTTACCTTTAAGAAAAACATAACAGACAAGTCTAATCACATTTGTTCATTTCCTACTAAGGAACATTTTTGTCAGGCCAGCTTTAAGATAACTCATGGCATCTTTATTTGCTTCTTCAGCTTCAGCGTTTCTCCTCATCTCCTCCAGCTCTCGGGCCCAGTTTTCTTTCCCAGCCTCCCTCACTCTTGGGATAAAGAAGTCCAGATGCTGAAGAGTGAAGGCAGAGTCTGGTTTTAACGAGATCTGAGACAGATTCTTGATGGTCCTGTAAGCATTGAACAGAAGCATTGACTTATGGGTTTCAATCTCTTGCAGGTCTTTGTCAACATCATCCATTACAGCTGAAAACCTGTTGGTTTGTTCTTGGGCTTTTTTATTTTCCCTTCTTGTAGAGTCATATTCTATCATTTTGCTTGAGGTTCTGATGACATATTTCTTGTTTTCTTTGACGTGTTTGCTGTGGTGACACTTCCCTGAACACACGGTGCAGAATCCGTCTTTCATGACTTCACATTTGCTGGGATCAGAACCCCACCAGCAGTCAAACTCATGGCAGTTTTCCTCACAGACGGTGCAGGTCGTCGCCTTCCTGTGCTTCCATGACTTGCTCTCAATGGGAACCTTCATTGTGACAGGCTTTTTGATTTTAATGGCAAAGTTTTTACAATCTTCAATCTTTTCCTTGTTTTGCATCATTGCCTCCTGAATCTGAAGTTGTTCAGCCTTTTTTAGCTCCTTTTCTTGAACTCGCAGCTGTAAGTTGCAGATAGTTGCTTCAAAATGAATGCGCTCAATCAGGACATCTGAAGTCAGCTCTAAACTTCTTCTGCTCATTTCATTCAGAGACTGAAGGAATTGCTTTATCTCTTCCATGCTGTCTTCCCAGGCATCTCTTTGAGCACGAATGTGACGTTCTCTAGTGTGACGTTCATCAGCCTGACGGTTGTTGAATGAGAAATAAACAGGTTGGCCACTTTTGTCTCGTCTGCAGGGGATTCTAGCTTTATTAATGGCACCGAGGACGTTTTTGGGTGGCAGACCATCAGAATGTGTGATTAAAAACACAATGTTGTTCACAATGTCTTTTCCAAACAAAGACAGAATTGAACTGATAATGTAATGCTGTCTGTCTGAGAGACGATTCTTAGATGCTTGAGTCATGAAGCACACGGCGTCGACTTCACGAACTCCATCATTGCTCTGAAATAGAGTAGCTAAATTCTCAGCAACTTCCAGATCTTTGTCCAGTCCTCTAGTGTCTCCGTATCCTGGAGTATCAATGATGGTGAGAGACATGGGACTATTTACAGGAAAGACCTCATACATGGTGATTTCAGAGGTTTGTGATTCTGATTGGTCTCCGGCTGCTGCTTCTGTGATTTCATACCATATTTCATTCTCAAACTTCACATTCAGTAAGTAGTTGACCATTGTGTTGATGATGGTGGTCTTGCCAACGCCAGTCTCCCCCACCAGCAGAATGATTTTGTTTGGTTTACTATTATCTTTTATCCCGCAAGTCCATTTTCTGACTTTTCCATATTCATCAAGAACTTTTTTCTCTGTAAGTAGATAATATCGTTTTGGAGGACCTTGATGAATCAGAGTTGATCTGCATGGTGAACGACTTGGCTGTCTATAAAATACAGAGACAAATGTTTCTCAGAATAATTGTACAGCATGAGTAGAAATGCTCATTAATAAACAGACATTTTTTTGTGTGAGATTGTCAATTTGATTGCCACATTTCACAATTATACTTTTAAAGCAGCTTGACAGAGTTTCATTATGTCAATGCTTAAAGGCACAATATGTAAGATTTTCGTGATAAAATATCCAAAAACTACCTGCACAGTGTGATATATTCCATGTAGTTGTGTACTTACGTTAACCCAAAAGTTCCCAAGGATTTTTAAATGTTTAAATAAGTTTTAAATAATGGCTCGTCCCTGGTCATTGTCGCTTATCAATGACGTAATATCCACATATCCTCAGTTATCGCTTGTAGAAACTACACACGGACACAAATGCTGCTGTACATTTAAACTAAATCCATTACGTCTGTCGCGAATAAAATGAAAATTAAATGAAAAGTGTTGTCTGCAGCATTCAATTTAGATCTGCTCAATGTTGCGGTGGAGAAGAATTGTTGAATAAAGTTGTTATTTTTGTTTTATTTGCGCAAAAAAAGTATTCTTGTAGCTTCATAACATTATGGTTGAGCCACTGAAGCCACATGGACTATTTTAATGATGTTCTTTCTGGACCTGTGAACATTTCAGTTGTTATTGCTGTCTATGGGAGGGTCCGAGAGCTCTCAGATTATATCAAAAATATCTTTGTTCACAAATATGAATTTGTGTTCCAAAGATGAACGGAGGTCTTACGGGTTTTGAATGACATGAGAGTGAGTAATTAATGACAGAATTTAAATTTTTGGGTGAACTATCCCTTGAATGAAGAAAAATGGATTAGGTGGTATGTAACCATGGTTCCCTGAGTAGGGAACGAGACACTGCGTCCTCTAGGGGTCGCTATGGGGAATGCCTCGTCGTGACCCGTGTCTGAAGCATACATTCAAAAAACACCAACAACACGTTGGCCGGCGACAGCCCATGACGTCACTACCGGTGCGACTATAGTACAAATAGGCACCAAGAGAATACGTCATTCACTTCTTTGTCTGAAGCTTGCATCCGAAGCATGGCAGGAAACCTAGAGGACACAGTGTTTCGTTCCCTACTCAGGGAACCATGGTTACATAAGTAACCTGAGATGTTCCCTTTCGTGGAACTTCGAACTGCTTCCTCTAGGGTTCGCTATGGGGAACGGTATACCCACGCCACCATGCTGAGGGGAGTGCATGCCAGAAACCATGGCGAGCACTAAGTACCAACTCTACCATAGCCATGGGAGTTGCCCCTGGGACGTTAAGATAGCTGTCAGTGACATTATCCCCTATGGCCAAAGGCCTAGGTTACATACCCCAAAAAACTTACCTGTTAGGGCCAGAACTCCTGGGCCCTGGGCAGATCTCACGGCTTGGAATCAGGAATAGATTAATTTAAGGGAATACCACCAAGAGCCTAGAATCATACTAAGTCTTGGCCTGTCACACAGGGGCTACCGCTGGCACTGCATATGCTGAAGGAACTGTCTCAACAGATCCCTAGTAGCAACACTCTGTTAATGTATGGGAATCAAGAGGATACATAGGTGGAGTGGTGCCCAAGGTGGAACCGGGGCTTTAACCAACTCAAGAAAGGGCACGAAGCTGCCGCACGTAACCCTCACCATACAGGATTTTAGAAAGAACGCAAAGTACTAGCGTGCAAACTTACCACAGTGTGGATTTTAGAAACTGTACAAAGACTTGCTCACTTACCATGACATGGATTTTAAAGATATCATTCTAAAGGGCCCTCGTGGAACAGCTAGCAGTAAGTTACTTAGCTGAGGGAGCAACATACCCAGTTCTCAATCGAGAGGGGGGCTCGACCTACAGCATGTTCCAATGCTGGAATGGCTAGTAGTAAGTTACCTTAGCTGAGGGAGCACAACACCCAGCTCTCAACAAGAGGGGTCTCGACCTACAGCACGATTGTTAGAAATCAGAAGGGTAAGCGTACTGCAAGCTAGCCAAAACTCAGCGCATCAGAGAGGCGGAGGGAGGACCTAGTTCGCCTGATGCTGCTGGTTCCAGGTGCTCTGGGAAAAACAGAGAACTCAACTCTCACATGAGAGGAAAACTCTGAAAAGGAGTAGCGTGCTCATAGGCAGCCCTTTGATAAAACGGAGCGAGGAATCCAACTCCTCAGAAAGGGAGAGAATTCAAATGCTTGAAAGAAAGCACCATGCTCACAATAACCCTCAATGGTGACGGGGGGACGATGCTTCAAAAGTGTGTCAACAGAGACACACTGGTTGAGTGGAGCCCAAGGTACCGGGGTCTAAACCAACTCAGAGAAAAGGAACGAGGCTAATAACGCGTAACCCTTACCATACAGGATTTCAGAAAGTGCACACAGTCTAACGTGCACACTTCCAAGTATGCGGATTTTAGAAAGTGTGAAAAGTGCTCAGTATGCCCACTTACCACTATGTGGATTTTAGAAAGTGCGCAAAGTGTTCAGCGTGCATACTTACCACCATGTGGATTTCAGAAAGTGCACAAAGCTTAGCGTGTGCACTTACCATAGCATGGATTTAAGAGCTTTCCAAGCATCTGTTCACAGATACCCGGAAGTACTGAGCCAAACGGGAGAGGCAAGCTCAAATACAACCCTCTAAGGCAAGGGGGGGGGGTTTTCTCTGAATTGTGGGGACTTTCCATAGACTTACTGTTGTTGCTGCCGTGTGGTTTGAGTTTGAGCTCCGTCAAGTTAATTCTTTGTCGTCTAATTTTTTATCTTAAAATCAATTTTATACACCATCCTTTTCGTTTATATAACGTGTGAATATATCCCATATCGTATTCTACAACAAAAACAATCAGAACGCCTTGTTAGCACTAGTTCTATTTTGACTTTCCGAGTCCGCTATTAGCATACAGCCCGCTAGCATCGCCAGCGTGGTTGCCGCTAATCTCGCTTACACTAATACTCTATTCACACACATTACCATTGTTTTACTCACTGTTACTTGCTTTAATGGCGGATGTGTGTCTACCTTTGAGTGCAGGTGAGGACACGTTCGAGCTGCATTCGGTGCAGGTCGAGCTGGAGGCCGTGGAGAAGCAGATCCGGGACCTGATGGCAAAGCAGACCAAGCTGAGAGCGCAGAGAGCCGCGCTGGAAACATCCCAGGCTGACGCTCACAAGTCCGAGGTAAGTATACAGCGCGCTGCTAACTCTCCCAGCACCTCTAACTCCGTGTGTTTCTCTGAACAGGCCCAGTGCACCCAGGACGTGATCTTCCCAGATGTCCTTCACCCCGGCACCGGGACACCACGGACCCTGGGCGCCGCAGCGGAAGACGCGAGCCAGGTCCCGGGCGACGACCTCTCCCCCTCCGCCGCCTCCGGTCTTCGAGATCTCCACCCGGAACCGCTTCGCTCCCCTCCGCGAGACGGAACGCGACGCTGTGATCATCGGAGACTCCATCGTCCGGCACGTCCGTGCTATGTTAGCTGAAGGTAAGGTCCACACTCACTGTTTCCCTGGTGCTCATGTTCTCAATGTTTCTGCGCAGATACCCACGATCCTGAAGGGTGACGAGAGCCCCCGGAGCGGTCGTGCTTCACGCGGAGGCTAACGACACCAAGCTGCGGCAGACCGAGACGCTGAAGAGGACTTCCGGAGCCTGTCGAGGACGGTGCGACGCACAATCGTGTCAAGGACCGCTTCCCACGTATCGACGAGGACATGAAAAGTTCAGTAGGCTTTTTGCTTTAAATGAATGGTTATTGTCATGGTGTAAAGAACAGAAACTGCTCTTTGTTAATAACTGGAATCTTTTCTGGGAGCGTCCTAGGCTTTTTCGCGCTGATGGCCTGCACCCCAGCAGAGTCGGAGCGGAACACCTGTCGGACAACATCTCCAGGACGCAACGCACCATATGACTAATAAGTCAAATCTCAAATAACTGCCATAATGACTTTTGTTCTACCTGCTTAAATGATAGAAGTACTTGCGCTGTACAATCTATAAAGACTGTGTCTGTTCCCCGAATAGTGAGGTCAAAATATAAATTTAATGCAGGATCTAGAAAAAATCTGATTGTGATTAAACCAGAAAAATGTAAAATAAATGAACAAAAATAATTTTAAAGTTTGGGCTCCTAAACATTAGATCACTCTCACCCAAAGCAGTTATTTTAAATGAAATGATCACAGATAATCGTTTTGATGTACTCTGCTTAACCGAAACCTGGCTAAAACCTAATGATTAAATTGGTCTAAATGAGTCTACTCCAACAAGCTACTGTTATAAGCATGAGCCCCGTCAGACTGGTAGTGGCGGCGGTGTTGCAACAATATATAGTGATATTCTCAATGTTACTCAGAAGACAGGATACAGGTTTAACTCATTCGAAATACTAATGCTTAATGTTACACTGTCAGATATGCAAAAGAAATCTATCGTATCTCTTGCTCTGGCTACTGTGTATAGACCACCAGGGCCGTATACAGATTTCCTAAAAGAATTTGCAGATTTCCTCTCAGACCTATTGGTTACTGTTGATAAAGCGCTAATTGTCTGAGATTTTAATATTCACGTTGATGATACAAATGATGCATTAGGACTTGCGTTACTGACCCTAATAAACTCTTTTGGAGTCAAGCAAAAAGTCACCGGGCCCACTCATCGTTTTAAACATACGCTACATTTAATTATATCGCATGGAATTGATATAGATATCGTACCTCAAAGCGATGATGTTACTGACCATTTCCTTGTATCATGCATGCTGCGTATTACTGATATTAACTATATGGCTCCGCGTTATCGTCCGGGCAGAACTATTGTTCCAGCCACCAAAGACAGATTCACAAATAACCTGCCTGATTTATCTCAACTGCTCTGTGTACCAATAAGTACACATGAACTAGACGAAATAACTAGCAACATGGGCACTATCTTCTCTAATACATTAGAAGCTGTTGCCCCCATCAAATTGAAAAAGGTTAGAGAAAAACACTGCGCCATGGTACAACAGTAATACCCATTCTCTCAAGAAAAAAACTCGTAGTCTTGAGCGCAAATGGAGAAAAACTAACTTGGAAGTTTTAGAATTGCGTGGAAAAACAGTATGTCCAGCTATAGACAGGCTCTAAAAGCTGCCAGGGCCGAGCATATCCACAAACTCATAGAAAATAACCAAAACAATCCTAGGTTTTTATTTAGCACAGTGGCTAGATTAACAAATAACCAGACGCAACCGATCTAAATATCCCTCACAGTTTAATAGTAATGACTATATGAATTTCTTCACTGATAAAATAGATAACATCAGAAATACAATAACAAATGTAGATTCTACAGCGTATAATACTTCAGCTTCATTCATCGCACCAAAAGATAAACTGCAGTGCTTTTGGACAGGAAGAGCTAAATAAACTTATCACGGCATCTAAACCAACAACATGCCTGTTAGATCCTGTAACAACTAAATTCATTTAAAGAGTTGTTACCTGTAGCAGAAGAACTGCTTTTCAATATTATTAACTCGTCGTTGTCTTGGTCACGTCCCAAAACCATTCAAGCTAACGGTAATTAAACCTCTTATTAAGAAACCACAACTAGATCCTAGTGAACTGGCAAATTACAGACCCATCTCAAATCTTCCTTTTATGTCTAAAATTTTAGAAAGAGTTGTGTCTGCCCAATTGTGCTCCTTCCTGCAAAAAATGATATCTATGAATAATTCATGAGGGGTTTCCGACCCCATCATAGCACAGAAACTGCACTCGTTAAAATTACAAATGACTTGCTTCTAGCGTCAGACCAAGGCTGTGTCTCATTGCTAATTTTACTTGATCTTAGTGCTGCATTCGATAATATAGATCATGACATACTCATAGATCGATTACAAAAATATACAGGTATTCAAGGTCAGGCTTTAAGACGGTTTAGATCCTACCTGTCCGATCGCAACCACATTGTTCATTTAAATGGGGAGACATCTCAATTATCACCAATAAAATATGGAGTGCCACAAGGATCTTTCCTAGGTCCTCTGCTATTTTCGATATACATGTTGCCACTTGGTAATATAATTAGAAAATACGGGATTAGTTTCCAATGTTATGCCGATGATACTCAACTATATATATCTCAACAAGACCAGATGAAATTTCTAAATTATCTAAGCTAAAAGAGTGTGTTAAAAATGTAAAAGATTAGATGACCAATAATTTTCTCCTATTAAATTAAGATAAGACAGCGATATTACTTATTGGACCAAAAGACAGTACAACAAATCTCGTGGATTACAATTGCAACTAGACGGATGTACGGTTACTGCCTCTACAGTCAAAAATCTGGGTGTTATATTAGATATCAACTTGTCTTTTGAAAATCATATTTTCCCATGTTACAAAACAGAATTCTTCCATCTTAGAAACATTGCCAAGTTACGAAACATGATACCTGTTTCTGATGCAGAAAAGCTAGTTCATGCATTCATGACCTCTAGACTGGACTATTGTAATGCACTGCTAGGTGGTTGTCCTGCATCTTTAATAAACAAGTTACAGGTAGTCCAAAATGCAGATGTAAGAGTCCTTACCAGGTCAAGAAAATAAGATCATATTACGCCAATTTTACAGTCTATGCACTGGCTACCTATTAAGTTCCGTATCAGTTACAAATTATTATTACTTACCTACAAGGCCCTTAAAGGTTTAGCTCCTGCGTACCTAACTAACCTGCTACCACGCTACAATCCATCACGCTCACTAAGGTCGCAAAATTCTGGACTTTTGGTAGTACCTAGTATAGCAAATTCCACTAAAGGAGTAGAGCTTTTTCGCATTTGGCTCCAAAAAACTCTGGAATAGCCTTCCTGATAACGTTCGGGTTCAGACACACTCTCTCTGTTTAATCTAGATTAAAGGACCACATCTCTGTGGCCAAGCATTCAAATAATGCATATCATAATCTTTTACTGCAGTTATATCTAATCAAATGCAAATTATTATTCTTTAGTTTGGGTTAAACAAATCAATTTGCTTGGTTGGAACAGCAGCTACGCTAATTAAGTTTGTATTTGTTTCTCTGTCTTTTGCCACGGGATTGACATCCCGTGGTAACTAGGATTTACACAAGCTTCAGTCTGGATCCAGAACACCTGAGAAGAGATGATGCAACCCCTCAGAGGACCTCAGATGATGCCAACCATGAAACAACATACAAAACTACCACATTTTACTATAAGTTTGATTGCATCAAATAATAATTGCTGTTAATATTGTTCATAATCTGTTTTATTACGTCTTAAATTGATTTTTCCGTACTGATGGTTCGTCTGGTCAGAGGAGAACTGACCACCCGACTGAGCCTGGTTTCTCCCAAGAATTTTCTCCATTTCTGTCACCGATTGAGATTTGGTTCCTTGCCACTGTCGCCTCTGGCTTGCTTAGTTGGGGACACTTCATGGCGCGAGGCTGCGACCACTAGGCATCTGTGCTCGTCACTGATCCTCAAATCGAGACGGGCCAGGACCCCTTGGTTGTTCGGGCTCAGACCTGGACCTTCGTGGAATAAAGGTTTTGAAGGCCGCTGAGTGCTCCTTCGCCTCCCTGAACTTCTCAACCACTGTCTCGATGGAGGTACCAAAAAGTTTGGAAGGTGAAACCGGAGCATCGAGAAGAAAGCCTCTCTCTTTCTTCCTGATATCTGCCAGGTTCACCCACAGTTGTCTCTCCGTCACTACCATAGACGCCATGGACCTGCCCATAGCAGAGGCGGCCTGCTTAGTAGCACGGAGAGCGAGATCTGTGGTGCGGCGCAACTCAGCTAACTCATCGGGAGTAAGGTCCTCGCCTTTATCCAGGTCTTTCAGCAAGTCAGCCTGATATGCTTGGGGCATCACCATCATGTGCAATGAAGCGACAACCCGACCTGCTGCTGCTGCGTATGCCCTGCCATTCAAGCAAGATGTATCCTGAAGGGGCTTAGATGGCAAGGAGGGAGTCTTAAGAAAGGACGTCTCACCCATATAGAGAGATAGCTGGCCAGCGTCTCTTCTAAAGGGGGCATCTTCTCATAGCCGTTTTCGCGCATTGCCTCGATGTTGGCATAACTCGTATGCTGGAATCGATGGATGTGTGAGGAAAACGGCCTCTTCCATTCCTTCTAAATCTTTATATGGAAAACAGGAAGAAAGGAAGGCTCACATGAGCTGGAGGGCTATGGCCAGAAAGACAACGTTCATTGAGATGACCTTGCAACGTCACTTTCTTTGCCCGCTTCACGGCAAGTAAAGCCTCGCAGTGGCGCGATCCATAACTTTCAAAAGCTCATCATATGCAGGGCAGGAGGATTGGGAAGGCTCAGCCTCAGCTTCTTCGCCCTTCTCTGACATCTCCTGCTCTTCCTGGGCCAAACCCAGCACAGCACTGTCTCCTGGATCAGACGATATTAATGAAATAACATCATCCTCCAGCGGCTCACTCTCGTCCACAGACGACGATCGCAAGAGGGAAACCCCTCTTTAAACTCATCGGCCAGATCTGCCTGCGATCACCACAAAGCTCATTTACTCAGTGCTCAGCAGCGGCGAGGCATGAACCGCGGGAAGCAGAGGCTGCCCCTCTTCCTCGAAAAGAGAGACAAAACGAGAGCGAGCTTTTCATGGAAAACGTACGATGGAATGAATATTGCCCCCTCGAGGACATCGCGTGTGTGCTCTTCGCCCAAACAAACAGTGCATAGATCGTGTGTGTCATCAGGTGTCAAATAACGACAACACGGATGCACACATCCTCTAAACACTTTGCTAGTGCTCGCCATAATGATATGAATAGAGATCGCTCTTACCACCGGGATGCGCTTAAAACAAATGGTCAGTGAAGACGAAGAAGAGAATGACGTGTTCTCCCTGCGCCTAGTTATACTATAGTCGCACCGGTAGTGACGTCATGGGCTGTCGCCGGCCAACTTGTTGTTGGTGTTTTTTGAATATATGCTTCCGACATGGGTCACGACGAGGTGTTCCCCATAGCGACCCCTAGAGGATGCAGTTCGAAGTTCCCTTGAAAGGGAACCTCAGTTGATCTCAGCCTCTTTATGCTAGTAAAGCATATAATTTGAACTTCTGTCCTTTGCTAGATGTGGTGCATGGGTTATTAGGTAAGGTTTCTTAACCACATTAAGGCATCCTGTTAGAAGGCATATTCTTTGTTGTTTTTCATTGTTGATTCCATTATATTTGTTTTTGTTTTGTTTTTTTCCGAAAACAATACGAAATATCCAGTGATGATTTGTTAATGTTAACTCTGTTGTCTCTGGTCTGTATTTCCATTTTTTAATACATGTTTTTGTTTTGGGACAGATAAATAAACAATTGACCAACAAAATAGATTGGTACACTTACACATACAGTATATCATTTCTGATTGAGCCCATGTTAACAGACTGTGATGTCACAATTGATAAAATTCACTTTACAGGCCAAATTAAAAATGTAGATGCAATCACTAGAAAATTTAGAGTTGGAGAGGTCTGACATTTTTTTAAGTGATTTCAACACAAATATGCTTTTTTTATTTTCTATTTTTATCAAAATGATAAAATTACTACTCACTGTCTTAGAATTCAGTGATATAATTAGTGGCGTGAGAAATCAGTATTACCAATAATGTCTATATGTATGTATTTATTTACTTGTTTGTTTGTTTGTTTGACCATTCCGTCCATCAAATAACACCAAAAACAATTGTTACACATCATTTTTGAAGTTACATTTGTATTTACTTATTTGCATTTTATTTTATTTAAATTTGTATTTACCCTTCTATAGAAAGCAGGTTGATTTCAGCTTACCTGGAATTCATGGTGATCACCGGACTAAATGTTTTCACCTCACAGAAGAACTTCACCTGTCTGTTTACAGCAAAATAATTCATTACTTTATTGAGTGATATGATATTTTATAATTGTAAAATTCTGTATTATGTATTAATTTATTGAAGTGTTACAGCAGAAGTGTGGAATATTTTTTACAGTCACAACATTTTTGAGAGACACAATTTAGCTATTAAGCAAATATAAACATATATTCTTACACAGCAGCCTCTGCGTTGAGTGTCTGGATGAAATGTCAGCTTTAATGGAAATACTGGTTTGTTTAACAAGCCTAACAGGCTGAAGTCACTCCCAAGAAAATGGGCAAGTTGGCTTTCAATAAAATGATAGGATCAGCTAATTTATGTGTGCATGCCGCATTTTTTTATTTTTTTGTAATGCTTGCAACTGAAAGATTTGTTGTTGCATTAAAACAGCATTTGTCAATAACAAGCTGTCAATATGTCTTTCTAACTCGAAGCTGAAAAATGTGACTGGACGAGTGACATCAAGCTATCTCTGAGAGTTACAGTAAACACTCTCTGTGCTCACACGAAAACACACTCATCTCTGATGTCTGACCTTTGTAATAATTAAAGGTGCACAAGCATGTTTCTCTACATTAAAAAAAAGCTAGATGTATGCCTGAAAAAATAAGAAGTGTATAATTTAGCATAGATATGCTGATTTAAGCATTCTGACCTAATTTTTGTATGAAATATGTGTAATAATCATTTAAAATATGCAACCTGTCTGTTTTGAAGAAACATGGTTACTGAGTCCAGGAAGTTAAGTGTAACATTATTTCAAGGATATTTTTAGAGAAAACTGGTTACACAAGATCATTTCAGAAAAATCCAAATGTGTCATCAGTGAAGATATGACACTTGTTAAAGTAGCCGGACTAGAATATTCTAGACGAAACAAGTTTGCATGTGTATGACATTTGTGTTCGTTTGCCTGTGGCGAAATACTGAACTGCACTGTTAAAATAATAATAATTATAATGAGTTATACAAAAACCAAAGATTGTTGTAGCACATTTTACAAGAAAATAATGCTGTAGTCTTTTGACTTCAGAATTGAATGTTTAATTGCAAAAATGTCTTTTTTTGCCGTTTCTTTTATAATGATTTGTGAAATTTACTACCAAATTCTGAAAAAAAAAGTTAATACACCATTTTGTCAGTAAAAATACCTTTATTTTGTGATTAAAATATCTCAATTAAAAATTGCTTGCATGTCCGGCTCAAAATCCAGCCGTTTCTTGCTTTATAGCTCCATCTGCTGAGTGTGAGAGTGAAATGCTTTTCATTTCTTATCAGACATTGTGGACTTCATTGGTTCTTGGTTCTAAGTTACATCTTACAGTTTTTATTCCTCAAAAGATATATCCAAAAAAAAAAAATATATATATATACGTATATATAGATATCGGTTTATTTTATGTTGTTTTCTTATTTAATTATTTTCTACACATTTAGCAATGGCCAAATGTTTGTTGCAGGCCACATTATGATTTTCACTTGCTTCATTTCAAATCAAGATGGTTGGACAAACAATTTGTAATTTAGAACTTCATTTAAATATCTGTTTGGGTTTATAAATGACATTTTACCAATAATGAATAAATAAATATTCCTGATTCTTACAGTGCCTTCAGAGTTAGATCACTTGAGTGGAGTTGTAAAGGTTAATTGTAAAAGTGTGATCTTGATGGACTTAATATCATTATTATTGCATTCTAAAGGTCATTTGATATGGATTGTTGTGTGCAGATCTTAATAACTCAGTGATGAATCAGTCCTGTTGAACAGTTTGTTTAGTGATACAATTGCAACTTTTAGAATTCCCAGATATCCTTTACAGCATTTAAAACATATTAATGTCTATGTAACTTTATATATTTACTGCTGTTTTGTTGTTAATGTATTTTATGTAGCCATGCGCGACCCAGTTCAGTTTGTTTCTTCCTCTCTTTCTGAGGTTCATGTTCATTCCACAGATGAAGTAACATATCACCATTCATGCAAATCTTTGTGTTGTTCCCAAGATGCAAAATGTTTCAGTATGGACGCACTGAAAATGATTTCCATTCTGACTTTGACTCTTTATTCAAATGGCATCGCAGAGCATGAACATAACCAGTAACTCGTACAGATGGTGACATTAACTATGCATACTGCATTTGTCTAATGTAACATTTAGAGTTTTGGCTAATTATTAGCTATGTTATCTGTTTGCTGTCCCTGTATTGAGATAGTTTTAAAAAAATAAACAGTAGCTGCAAATGTCTAGAATGTCATATGAGGAACAAAACAGCAATTGAAAAAAAAAATGACATGGGAATATAGTTGTTTCATGAAAAGCCATGGGAATATTAACCAGGAAAATACAATTTTCTTATCAAAGTGATGAAATGTTGATTTTTTTCTTGGCACAAAATAGGACATTTGTGTATTTTACTGTAAGTTGTAAGCTGTAAATTGTAACTGTCTCCACACTGAACTTCTGCTCCGGAGGACATTTTCCATCAGAGGGAACAAATAACTTCATTCAAAACTTCCAGTTTTATACACTTTTACTTTTGATAAGAAAGTCCCATCTTTTAAATTGTGTCCATTCTTTCAGGAAAGTCAAACAATAAATGTATTAACGTAACGTAACTGATCGCTGGATAGGCGCCTCTTTTCAATCTGCAGCGTGGAGCGCGAGTGAGCGTGATAATTTCTCTTTACTGCTAGTTTTAATGTGAAATAAACATGAATGAACATCTCATGCCTCGTGTAATTGCTCAATCAGTGTTGCAACTGCGGAAAGATGGCAATAAAACGGCTTGTAAACAAAATGTCACGTAGCATTTCATTTACCTCAGGCAAGTCATCAGTGTCCACAGCTCGTCAGTTCACCTGAGAATGAAGTCTAGACAAGAGCACTTCGCCAAATATTAAACTATATACTCATTATATTTTACTTTACCTGCTATAATATCTCTGTAATGATGTCTTAATTAGACTATTTAATTTATGTTTAAATCAATCTGTTGTAGGGCTGCACAATTAATCGAATTTCTAATCGCTATTACAATTATTGATGCCACAATTACGTAATCGTTCAAGCGGCAATTAATCGTTCAAAGTCCACTCATGTTATTCTGTGTGCTTAAGATGCGTTTTTTTCTTTCTACATGTTATCTTAAGGGTTTTTCCCATTATTTTAATTTTAGTTTTAGTGTAACATTATAATACCATTCATATTTGTACTTTTTATAATTTAAAGAAGAAACCAATCCGATGTATAGTTGATATTTGAAGGCTTAATACTATAGAAAAGCACAAAAGGTTTTTCAGTTAGAGTGTTTTCAGCTTGTTTATTTTCATATAAAAATACGCCATGCAGTTGCATTTGTTTGTTTGATTGAGATCCACAAGCCTGCATATTTTTTTTGTATGTCCTGGTGTTTGGTGCTATGCTTTTTGTCACATTTTTTATTTTAAGCTAAAATTGTACCATGGGCGAGTTTTGTTTGATTCTAACATAAACCAACAGAACTAGAAGAAAGTCTGCTGTAGTACAATGCACCGTCTTCAAGTAATCTATTGAACACTTTATACTCGTGTGATAGATTAGTTCATTTTTGAGAGCTGGCGGCCTGCTCATGCAAGTGACCTACTTACAGGAGCGTATGTGGAGTAATGTGTGTCGTACTAGCATGTGGCAGAGGCCGTAAGCATCCCAAACTGTCTGTGAGCGCTCAAAATACACCCGGCCCGTGTGCTGGAGTCCCGTGCTGCTGGGGGTTTCCCTCAGGGCGCTTTTGGGGGCTTCTTATGAGCTCACGGCTAAAAATAAGAGCTCTTCAGGTCTTGCCCAGCAGTCATTAATAGGGTGATGTCAGGCTTTGGCCGTCGGCGACGAGAGTCACGTTGATGGTCTGAAACAAGCTGTCTGTCGTACTTGAGGAGAAGCTCAGTGAGCAGCACATTCCAGCGCTCAGACATTATTCATACGTCCATCCAGCTGCAGTCTGCGCTGATGATGATTAAACCGAGTTATTATTGAAGCTCGAGTATGAAATATCACCTCTGAGCAAAGCAAAGCCTGCTAATACTCATGAGGAGCTTAGTTAATTCAGTTGTTTTTCATTGTATTCATTCATTTTAAGGAGCAAACTAATCATCTGGATAACTTAATTAGAAATGTTTAATTATTCACAAACATGGATGAGACCATATTTCCTAGTACCATTATACAAGGCTATTAAAAAGTATGAATACTATTGCTACTTGTGGGTGCTTGATTTAATTAATTTGGTGGATGAATGAGTTTTATTGGCTAATGTCACACCGGTGGTCTTTGTATGGAAACCTGCTTCCACCAGTGAATAAAAAAAAACAAGGTAATTGCAACTATTGATCTCTCATTTCTGACTTCCCTCGCAGTTGTATGACATAAACTCACTGTTCTGAGAAAAAAAGGGGGGGGGGGTGTGGAATCAGATTGTGAATATAAACTCCGCAATTGTAAAAAATAGTCATTTTTTTTTTTCCCTCAGAATCGACTTTTATAAAGCGGAGAGTTTCGGTGCTTGATTCTGATTGGCTGAGCCGCGTTCGAAGCTGTTCTCTACAAAGTAACACACACCTTTGTTTGCTTCTGTGTGTTGCTCGACAACTACTTTGTTGTAGCAAATCAGCTCATGGGAAAAATGAAATAATTAACCATAACTAGTTCTAATTAACTATTCATATTTTAGATCCACTGTAGATATTTAGTTGACCACTCAGGGTCAACCGTCTTGTCCATTCTAAGAACGTTAATTTCCTGGTTAATGGAAATAACTTTCTTACTGTACAATTTTATAAGTTTGTAACGTAAATCTGCATTATTATTGACTCCGGTTATGAGTAAACAATGAACCCGTCAAGTGTGATACAAGTAATTTTTTATTAACTACATAAACACTTAAACTAGTCTAACCTACTACATAAACACATTAAGCCGGTCTAACATACATACACACACACACACACGCATACAGTTGGTATAGGAAAAGGGTTAAAAGTTTAGACTCAGCATAGGACTAGGCATTAAGAATGGATTTTATGGAACACTTTGCCTGTATATTCAACAGATCAAAGCCTTCAGGGATACGTCCGATTCTGAGTTCAAACACACCTTTGTAAAAAAAAAAGTGTAACTGATACTTAATGTATCAATTAATAAGACTAAGTTTGATACTTAGCGATTCTCGGCGGTCTGAAAGAGATTCCTGTTGCAAATCTTAAAGCTTCCCGTAGATTTTTGCTGAATTCGGGTCGATGAAAAGGACCAGTTTGAGTCAGTGTCACTTGATGGATGGAAAGGACTAGGCCGAAGAAAGGCCTGGCACAGATGCTTTGTATCCTGAAGCGTTTTTCTCACATCTTCATCTTTGCTTCTGACCGAACCACCGACTGAGGCGGGTCACATGAAGTGCGGCCTTTAAAATCTGCAAAGATTCACGCCTCTCAAGATGGCTTGTCCAATGAGCAAAATGGAATTTCCGAGCGGGAGGTGGTAATTGCTGGAGGGTTTACGACCCTTTTTTCTCTAAGCATGGTAATTTGCAAATGACTTAAATCGAAATTATTAACGATTCTCAAGGCCCTAATATATATTGCCTATGTACCACCATATATTATACACGCTTGTTTCGATCATACAACGGCAAATTCATAGATACTAACAAGGTTAGATTACATATAGTGAAAAGGTATGATCAGGAATGGGTCCCCTCACAAACATACTAAAATAGTCTAAGAATATCAAAGACAAAATACACAATGACAATAATATACTCAATGGCCTGAAGAAATATGTGTGTTCATTCAAATAACGGTTTTTCTATGAATTAACTAGAACACAGTCATTTCTACTCTGCTTTTCCTTGGAACAAGCAGGGATTTTCCCTGCTTTACATACTTTTTGCCAATAAACCCAGTGATATCAGCGTTGGTTGCCATGCAACAAAGAAGCCTGTTCGACTTCCTGGGGTGTTACGCATTCCGGGGGGAAGGGTCCATGGGTCCTCATATGGCTTGTTAACTGAGGTTACAGAGTATTTGTCATATAAAAAAAGAATATATAGTGTGTTGGATTGGTCCAAACGCTACAGTGTACAACCACAACGTTCTGAGACTACATTGTTTGGTGAAGAAGACTGTTTTTTTATTACATATCCTTACAATTTATTGTTGAAACCTTACTACGTAAAGGAATACGCTCGCCTCGTACCTTACTACCCTTAGCTGTTATAATTTCACTGTAAACCACGGCTTCACGGGCCTTATTGCTTTATTATAACTCGCAATTGTACGTTTATATCCTACAAGTCTGAGAAAAGTAGTCAGAATTGTGAGAAAAAAACTTCAGAACTTCGAGATACAAACTCGCAATTGCGAGAAAAAAATCAGGATCGCAATTCCAGCAGTTGCAGGTTTATATCACGCAATTCTGACTTTATAACTCGCAGTTCTAAAAAAAAAAGATTGCACAATTGCGAAAAAAGAGAATTGTTGGAGATAAAAAGGTTGCAATTACTTTATTTATTTATTTATTGTTTTATTCAGTGGTGGAACAAGCTTCCATAGTCTGTAATTCCCGTGATGGAGACAGTTGTGTTAGTTTGTAATATTTAATGTCAATGTGGTTTTTTTGTTTTACTCGTCATCAGTTTTGCATTCAGTACATATAATGTGCTCTCTCTCATCATTCGCTCAGTGAAGGTCACTGTACTAATGGATCGATAGTTTGACCTCCTGCGATTGTCACACTTTTAACAGAGTCCTCACAGTCACCTCAGTGGTTGTAATTGCGTTAATTACAATTGAGCTAATGCTGGTGATTCATCATCGCCACTGATCTGAGCGCAGAGTTAATGGATGTGCATGTATTAGTGTTATTATCATGGTCTTCATGATCCACACACCTGTAGTTGCCTGGCAACACAAGTCTGTTAAACTAGAATAACTCATTTAAACAGGTGAGATCATCTCACAGCTGAATCTGATCATCAGAAGTGATCAGCGCTGAAATAACAGCAATCAAATTAAAAAGGCACACAATATCTTGGATGTACCTGGCATCTACACTATCACTCAGAAGTTTGGGGACAGCAAGGTTTTTTTGTATGGTTTTGAAAGACGTCTTGCTCAAAAAGGCATTTATTTGATCAAAAATACAGTAAAAAAATGTAATATTGTGAAATATTAATGCAATTTAAAATAGCTGTTTTCTATGTGCATATCTGTTAAAATATAATTTATTTCTGTGCGAAGATAGAAATAGAGACGGAGAGAGAGAGAGCGCACTTCTGTTATTATCTTTATTGCTGTTCGCTCACTTAGCACACATTTGGATTAAAACTAAATCGTAAATATAAAACAAACAAAAATTATAGGGGCATTCACTATAAACATCATTTATTTTCAACCTCAGGCATACACACATTTATTTAAAGTGAAAGTGAAGCTAGCAGTCTGTACATGTCTCTTGTTCCTCACCAGTGCAAATGTGTGCGCATTGCGCATGTTCTGCTTGACATTAATTGCATTATTTGAGTGGCTCTGTAATAAGTCGCAGCATGTATTTCAAAAACATATTTTCATCGCCGTTACAATATTTATGAGTGGTTCCCTGCATTATTACAGGAAAACGTCTTGTGATTACAGTACTGAGCCGCTGCAATGGAGCAGCTCTAATGTATTATTAAATTAAAGATGAAATATGATGCAATAAAATGAACAGTGAAAGTAACTAAAGCTTGTACAATACATTTTAATGAGAATAATTAAGTGTGAAAATAACTGAAGGAAATATCTATTTCCTAAATGAACTAAGCCAGCGAACATCATTCATATTATTTTGGTTTAGGTACCCAGTATTTAAAAAAATTACAAATGCAATAACCCACGGGTCTTTAACTCTGTATCAGCAAGTACAAAAAATAAAAGTAGAGCTCGAACTATATATCGATTGACCGATATTTAAGCATTTTACCATAATCTGATATCGGTTTTGTAATATCGGATTCGCCGATAAACGCCGCCATCTTGTGGGTGTTTCGAGAATTGTGCGCAGGATCGCCATTGCAGCACGGCGTCTGAGGGGAGACGAGACAACAACAGCAGCGTGCATGGGTAAAGCATATGTACTTGCTTTGCTGTAATTAGTAAACTTAATAACAGCCATTAATACACATATTAGATGTTACATAAATGCCTGAAATGTAGCCAGTTTCTGCAGCTTGGCTCGAAGAAATAGAGACAAACTCTCGGAGTGACGTAAGATAATCCGTCAAGTCCTGCCCCAATAAAAACTTTGCGTGAATTAAATAATATGCAGCCATGAATGAGCGCATTTTGGAAATAAAAGCGCTGAATTGAATTCTCTCTCTTTTGTATATTTGCTCATCATTAGTTTCGTGAAGCCGTTTTCATATTGCTGTTCACTCACTGGGTTGATGCTCAGGAAATGCTCCAGCACGGCCACCGCATGTACCTTTTAACAAAATTGACTTGTTTAAAACACCCCTAAATTGTATTAACATTTACTATAAAACCATTGTTTCGCTAATAAACATCTAAATAAATACATCTCTATGGAAACTAATTTATTATCTCCGCGAGTGATCGCAGTTTGAGTATAGTTCTGTGTAAATGCATAGATAAACTGCGCTGTCAGCAGGTATTTCATAATCTAGAACGACAAAAAACATTATTAATAATTCTGATATAGCATTCCAGTTGAGAAATGCAATAAAATACGTTGTTTTTTTTTGTTATATTTCAATATTCCAGAGAATAATATTCAGTGAATTATTCTTCACTCTTTAGCATATTAAACAGCTTATACACCTACTAAAACTGTAGTTTAAAATGAATTTGATATGACTCTTGTCCTTTATTTATTTTCTCCATTTGAAAACATAGACATTTATTTTTGTTATTGTTAATATTAGTGTTGTTGCTGATGCTTTAAATAAAATGTTTTTTTTTATTGTTGTAATATGAAGATTAAATGTAACATGAAAGACTGCTAATTTTAAAACTTTTTTTAAGATGCCTGAAAGGAGGAAAAACCTAAGTGAAGTATGGACTTACTTCACTCAGTCATTTATTTACTTTATAACAGTAAATAAATATCGGTTCTGCATATCGGTTATCGGGCACATAATCACGCAAATAATTGGTATCGGTATCGGTTTTAAAATATCAATATCGGTCGATCACTAAAAAAAACACGGACTTGGCAACCCTACATCCAAGAAGAGCTGCAGGAGTCAGATTTGACTGATCACGGGTCAGAAGTAAGGAGAGATAACTGACAAGATTTTGGAGGATTTGCTCCTCAACAGATCTCGAGCTCATTGACAAATATCTGATCTTATAAGATGTGCTCCTTTTACACAGAGTGCGTGTGATCGCAAAAGTGAAAGTAAATGGCGTGAACGCTCATTCAAAAGAAATTGAAATACTCCACATCCTGAAAGCGGCTCCCTGAAGTGCCAAAATTATACACAATATTAGAATGTTTAAAGGAGTGGATACGCAGGAGCGAAACACAGGTTGCGGGAGCAGACGGAAAATGGTCAGAGATTCAGCGGGAGCAGGATTAATAAAACAGCCAACAAAAAAACAAAACAGCCGAATCCCGGACATTTTGGGCGATTAAGAAATCCCGGCCGGACGCATTTTTTTTTAGGTCCAAAAAGAGGACATGTCTGGGAAAAGAGGACGTATGGTCACCCTACCTAAAATGCAGTCTTGGTGACTTATTTTAAAAGCAATACAAATCTCAATTATTACTGGCAGTGTATGAAAATACAGATATGTTGACGCGAGTAATGTTTTAGAGTTTGCAGTGGTGTAAAGAGCGCTAGCTTCGGCTGAACCGCTCAGAGTTGTGGAGGCCGACTGGAGGGTCATGTGACTTGTTCTGAAAGAGCTTACAGTGAGTGAGTGAGTTTGATATTCAAGGCTCAGCAGTGCTATTAGGGATCCGCATGGCTCTTCGGTACGGTGCGATGGGCAAACCTCTGTGTGTGGTGACCCGCGCAAGGCCAGCGGCAGCCAAGGATCCCGTCACGGGATGTGAGTGTGTCACGCTTCATTCATTTGCCAGCGTTTGATGCTATTTGTTGTGTTGTTAGGCTGATGCTCCGATAGAGGCTGGATCGGGTGGATCTGTGCTCAGACAGACAGCTGAGCGCTGGTCACGTGTGCTAATGTTGTCCTTTTCTGTGTTTGTTGTGTGTGTCTGGCGTTTTCTCTCGGTCCACGCCAGTCGATGCTGATGAGATTAAAAGGCTGGGAAAGAGGTTTAAGAAACTCGACCTAGATAACTCAGGATCCCTCAGCGTGGAGGAGTTCATGTCCTTGCCCGAGTTACAGCAGAATCCACTGGTGCAGAGAGTCATCGAGATATTCGACACGGACGGCAACGGAGAGGTGGACTTCAAAGGTGAGGAAACCACACGCGTGTTTTATTTGAAAGCGGAAATCTTTCGTTAAATGCATCTCATGATAACAAGAGCGAGTCACATTTCACCGCAGAATCACCGTTATTCTGTGACAGCAAATGAAGCCTGTTTTAGGACCATGATTTTATTTTATTTTTTTATTTGCATTGTGACAACTTTTATGATGAGTAAGCACCTTTGATCTATTTCTAATAGACTGCATTCTTAAAGGTGGTTCTCATTAGTACAGTAAAATTACTTACATTTCAATTTAATCTAGTGTAAAGGCAGTGCAACAGATAATACCATGACATATTAAATTAAATAATTATGTATTTTTAATTTTTGTAAAGGGAATTCGTTTTTTTTTTATTAAAGAAAGAATAATTGGGAATCTGGGGGCTATTATATTTATTTTATAATGTCATGAAATGTCATGCTGTGATGCTAAATTTGAATGTTTCTTAAAATAGGCTGTTTTTATTCTTGTAATACATCATTTTTGATTGTTAGGTGAAATGGGGCCTACACGTGTTGATGAGTTTAGTGAAATTCATGTGTGATGCCATGTAATGATTTGAATGCATTGCATATTGAATTGAAGAATTTGTCTTTATTGAATGTTTTCTCTGAGCGAGCTGCATGCAAACACGCATCATGTGTGCATGAACTCAAACTCAAACTTGCAGCTGTGAAATGCTTCAACAAATGAGCTTAAAGTAGCTCAGACCTGTTGCATCACATCCTGAAAAGAAGCCTTTTGTGTTGTTTTACCGAGAACATTCACATTCTCTCACGCTGATTCTGAAACCGTCCGACCGTTTGCAATTGAGAAGCTTAAAGACTGAAATATTACGGGTGTCTTCACCCTTCAGCTTGTTCCTCTCATATTTTCCTCTTTTTTTTTATCTGCTATCTCTCTCTATCTGTAGTCGATCTGCTAATATCCGTCCTGTGCACTCAAACTGAGCGCTCTCTTCTCTCTGTCATTGCTAGACACACGTTTTTCAAATATTGCTTAGTGCACTTTTAATTATGCACCTTGTAATGCATTGCACAATCTCATGAATAATTGTAACCGCAATTAACACATGATAGCACTTACCAGTTCATTGTTACACTATGCATTTTAAATTTGGTTATTATTTATGACAAGATATAATGTATTACAACGCACATTATGAATGATTATAATGCATTATAGCCTTTAATAACCCTGCATTATACATAAGGGCTTTAAGTAGTGTTACTGAACATCATATTTCAGCTAGTTGTCATTTTTTCATTTTAATTTAGATTAACTTTTAACTAGAACTAAAACTGAAAAAATATATATATTGTCGACTTGATTGCACAGATACTGAATCACTGATGAACTGCCTTTAACTGAACATGTGTTTACTATTATCCTTTTGCATTATCGACACACTATTTTCCTGTTACAACACGTATTGTGACAAAGCGCTATATCAATAAAGGTGCTTTGACATTACAAACTAAGGGAAAGCACGTGTGTTTTTGTTGAGTTCCTGGGTTAATGATGGGTTGTTTTGTGTGTGTAGAGTTCATAGAGGGCGTCTCTCAGTTCAGTGTGAAGGGCGATAAGGAGCAGAAACTGCGCTGTGAGTACAACACACTTCACCTCTGATCTCACATCACACAGCATTCGACTCTTAGTCATCGTTCGCCGTTTTCCTGGATCCAGTCGCTTTTAGGATCTATGACATGGACAAGGACGGCTACATTTCCAACGGAGAGCTGTTCCAGGTGCTGAAGATGATGGTGGGCAACAATCTGAAGGACACGCAGCTGCAGCAGATAGTGGACAAGACCATCATCAACGCAGACAAGGACGGCGATGGGAGAATATCCTTCGAGGAGTTCTGTGCTGTAAGACCCTTTAAACTAAACCCCGGATATGTATCTATGTTGAACAGCTTTTTTATAATGACTTTAAATTATAGATGCACCATCTCATGGCGTCATGAGAGAAATATTTGCACGCTAGTTTGTAAAAGTTTGGGATTACTTTATGATCAAAGTGCAAGTAAAGGCATTCATAATGTTACAAAAAATATATATTTCAAATAAATTATTTTCTTTTGAACTTTCTATTCATCAAAGAACCTGGAAAATAAATTATCGTGTCCCCAACATATTGGGCAGCACAGCTGTTTTCAACTTTGATAATAATAATAAATGTATTTAAATCAGCATATTATACTGATTTCTGAAGATCATGTGCCACTGAAGACTGAAGTAAAGCTGGCTGAAAATTCAGCTTTGCCATCAAAGAAATAAATTACATTTTAACAGAGATTCACATACAAAACAGCTGTTTTAGATTGTATTTCACAATATTACTGTTTTACTGCCTTGGTGAGCAGAAGAGACTTCTTTCAAAAACATAACAAATATTTATTATATTTAAATATGTATATTTTTTGCAAATTCAGTCTATTATTATTTTGACTGGAAATTAAATTATAGGTGCGGTGCATATTTTAATGTTTAAAATCACATCAGATGAAGACTCTGGTCACACGAGCAGCCTAATAAAAGCTGTTTTATTCTATATGTCGAGATTTTCACAGGTTAATGCACTCGTGCGTTTCTTGTTTCCGTCGTCAGGTCGTCGGAGGCCTGGATATACACAAGAAGATGGTGGTGGATGTGTGAGCGAGTCCATCTCCAGCAGATCCGCTTTCCTCTCCATCTCTGACGACCTGCTCAAGATATCCAGCAAATGCTCTCTGTGTGTTTCAATGGAAGTATTTAAGCCACTTTTTGTCAAGCCAGCGTGTAAGTGTTACCGAACTGACTCCAGTCTGCTCGATAACCTGGTGTAGCACTTTATGGGCTTATGGACACTGAAAAAGCATCTCGTTAAAAAAAAAAAAAAAAAAAAAAAAAAAAAAAAACAAGAGGAAAGATTATGGGCTTGTCTCTATTATATTATGTCTTTTTTTTAATATTTATTTGGTTTCGTCTTTTTTAAGATATGATATAATAGGTATACGTAGGTATGACGTGCCAAGCAGAACTTACAGAACAAAGCGCTCGCCACCATCCTGTGCAGAAGCTTGTTCGACCGCATGACGTTAAGAAGCAACGTTGGCTTCCTTCTGTTACACTTTGTGATATTACACTATTTATATCATTCTAGCATTTAACCATGTTTAATAAGTGTTTTGTACCAACCGTGATATAATGTTTATATTGTTATACAGTCCAGTAGATAATTACCAAGACACAAATGATTTGGTTTACTTCACTAACACCAATATCTCCGTCTAAATGACCATCGCAGATGGAGCGGCGATCACAAAATCGATTTGGACACTAGTGTCACGCTTACAATCAACGTCTGAATGCATGCATGACAGCAATACACAAAGCATCTAAACGCTTGTAAAATGGAGAGCATAATCGTTCCAACAAGACTAGAGCTTCAAATCAAAAACTCTGAATGTTTGCATGCATGACAGGAGCAGCGTAACCAAATTCATCTCTGCATATGGATGTTATACGTCGGTAATAATGCCAGCTATGAGGCTTCTGCTGGGCTTGCTTTGACTAGTTCCTCCTTGCATGATTACGTTCATCTATTCCAATGGTTTACTGTGAAATCTATATCCGATATCAAAAGAACCATGACATGCATTGCATAAGTTGCCAAATCAGATTCAAACAGACGTATATTCTTTTCAGATTCGGCTCGCATCATTTGTCCCATTTGTTTCGTGAATGCAGATTTAACAAGTTACTCGCGCTTCAAGAAAATGGGTTTGCAGCTTTTTATAAATGAAAGCGTGTCTCATACGAAGGCACATGAAGCTCGTCAGTTATGGGATGTCTATTCTGCATGCTGCATCAAATCAACTATTATGGGATATATATATATATGGACTGCTTGATACAATAAACATGTCAAACTTGACTTATTGGATCCACACGTGTCTGATTTCCATTCATGAAGCGTTTATTATGTGAAGCTCCACTGCTCAGTCACCGTATCTTCAGGCCAATACGGCACTAATAATGTAAACGGTTATTTCCGCATCAGTCCGTGAGCGGTGTGTTAAAACCTCTCGGCTGCGCGGCTCGCCACCGCCCGGATGTTGCCATACACCTTTGATGGAGGACTTCCTGTGAAAGTTACATGAAGCAGAAATATTTCCTCTTATTTTGGTTATCTCTTCATTCAGATGCATACATTAGAAATTTAGTTCTCACTAACCGAGAATCAGGTTGCATATCGCCGTTCGTGCCATTTTGATGTTCTGGAAAGATCCCAAAGTATGAACCTTCCTGTATAGAGAAAAACAATCAACTGTGCATTCAGTCACATAAAGTCGTGGTCACTATATATCAAAAAAACTTAACTTGTGGCTTGGTAGCTCTGCGTTTCTGTTGCATTTATATATTTTTAATTAAAAAAAAATTGAAATGTAATGACACCTGTACATTTTTGGCTAAATAAAAAGTGCATTAAAATATTGCAATATTTTTCAAACCTTTAAATACACAAATACATTGTGAATATTCATCATATCACCAGCCCCAATTAAACACGGAGACATTTTACATTTCTAGTGGGAATTCATCAATAAAAGATTGGAAGGTTTTCCACTCGAGCGGTCCTGTATGTCGAGTGCACTCACGTGTCTGCGAGCACAATCCTGGTTTTGGTCACGTTCTCAATGGTGAACTCGGTTTTTCCTCCTTTCCCTGCTATCCTGCCGATGGCTCTGGATAAGTGATCTCCTTTCAGAGGTTTAACTGCAAACACACGCACAGAGAAATCAGCGCCTGGACAAAACTCACTCTTGTGAAGTGGCTGAGGTTAAAGACTCACCGTCCGTGACCTCAAAACGCTTCCAGAAACAGCTCGTCTAATCTGATCAGAGCAAGAGCATCCTGTGCAGTGACACACATTATGACATTACTGCACCATCTCTGAATAATGAGACCATATAAGAATAATAGTAAACTACTGAAAGAAAGGGCTGGGTAATTCACCAATAAAATTATATATCATATATATAGATTATTTTTTTCAGTTTTCGATGACAGTCGATGTATCTTTACATTTATGCACACTAGTTTGTAAAGGTTTGGGATTATTGGGAATACTTTTATTCATCAAAGGAAACTCATTAAATTTATCAAAAGTGACAGTAAAAACATTTACAAAAGATTTTGATTTTCAATAAATGCTGTTCTTTTGAACATTCTGTCCATCAAAGAATCTTGAAAAATAAAATGCATCACTGTTTCCACAAGAATATTGGGCCATTTTCAACATTGATAATAATCAGAAATAGGGATGCACGATATTGGATTTTGGCCGAATTTTTCAACTAATTTTGCCGATACCGTAATATTGCCTTGTTTTGGAACACACCAAGTCTCTCTTGTGCAGAAATTATAAGCAAAATATTTTAACTTATTTGTTAGAATTAAATAAACAATAATGAAGTTCGTTTATAATGACAGTACACTGAATATTTGAAAATAACTATAAATAAAATGTATATTAATCACTGCATTTTTTTTTTTTCAGAAAGATGCAGTGGTTACCTTAACATTTTATTTTAAGATTTACCATTGTAGATGGTCTAAAGCAAAAGAGTTGTAAAAATTCTGACAATCTTTTAGAGCTTATGATTTGTTTAAAAAAATAAAACATATTACACATTAGAGGTCGCCCGGAGAGTGGATTTTACCGATACCGATAGCTAGGTTGGACCACACTGGCCGATACTGATTAATCAACTGATAGTTTTTAAAATGGTAAACGAAAACTAAACCAGCGCTTTACTATTTTTAAAAAAGCAGTAGCAGTACTGAACCATACTTTGTAAATGAATAAACATAAACATTATTATATTGATCATTAAAGTTATTTCATAGTTTACTAATGTTAAAAAAAGAAACTTTAAAGTGTAAAAATATAGCCTATTAGTAATAGTAAATGTTGAAATGAACAATGAACATACTTACACAGCTTTCATTAATTACAAAAGGCCTCTCTACTGTAAATATTAACATTTATTTCAACAGTCCTGCTTAAAATATGGCCATCGTAAATATCTACACACTGCCATAGCATTAAAATTAACAATACATATGTTATTAATATTGTATGTTTACTCTACACTTATTTGCTTTCTATTTTAGACACTGCATTATTTCTAATCAAAATAAAAAATCAAGTCACACATCTGGACAAAGCGAGCGATGCGTCGCGGAGAAAGTCACACACCGACTTTCAATTCCAGCCAGCGGGCTAAAACTGTTCATTTAACACCAAACTGACATAATTTGCTTCAAGCATGAACAATGTTGCTAAAGAGGTTTGAAGTTCGGTTGTTAAAAAAAAAACAGAACAGGGAAAGAAGTGGCGATCTTATTACATCTCTCTATTTAAGCATAAAACGTATTAGAACACAGAAAGAACCCAATACATTAATTATACCTGGGTGAAGTCATATACATTAACATGATTTGGGACAAATATAATGTAATACTGGAAAAACTATGTGATGGCGTGCTGAGTGATTTAAACCCGTCTCTAGAGGCCGCTCTCTACTGTATACTGGCAGCGGACACCTTCTCCGCCGCTCCAGCACGGCCGCACCCGGAAAACTACGGCATTGTGTTTTTGTCGATACCTATGTTCCGCCAATCACTATCGGGTGCCGATTAATCGGTTGACCTCTATTACACATTAATGAATAAATGAGTTTATATAAAATTATTTTAAGTGTCATGTTTGTGATTTTTTCATGTAAGCTATAGCTTCTGACCTTTAAATCAAAACATACTCATGTTTTATGACATCAATTACTGCTTTATTTAATCAGAAACACAGTCTAAATGTTATTTGTTTAGGCTATTTTATTTTTAATTTAATTAGAAGTAGGCCAACATCGCCCCTACAGATTAAAACTCCTTACAGAGCGGGCTTTAGGACCCGGGGGAGCACATGTGAGTTAACGTGTTCCTCTTATCGGCAAGATATATCAGCATAATTTGATTATGAATACTCAGCATATCCCCCAGCTCTACTGAACAGAATTAATCTCGGTCACACTCACCTCCACCTGAAAGCCTAAAACAAACGCCTACACAAAGTCAGCAGCTCTGGTCAGAGCGCCGATGTCTGGCGTTTCTCTGCCCGTCTGCAAAACAACAGCGCTTCGCTTCATTCGCTGGAAATGATCTGGCACTACTTGAGATGATCGTTCCCCACTAATAACACTAGCTATAACAATTGTCTCAGTCAGTCTAACGCAGCACACGTAGCAAGGTGTTGTTTTTTTACTTAACTTAAGTAACTTTTCACGTTCGCTCGTTAATGAGAAGTCGCTGATCAGACTTTAGTTGAAAACGTTAAGTTCTGAGTGTTTTATAAAGCAATGCTTCTCTGAAATCATATCCATTATGAGGGTTAAAGGGTGAGAGTAATCAGATTACTTTAAGTAACTGGTAAAGTAATGCTTTATTTGTTTTTTATAAATTTAGAAGTAAATATCGGAGTTACTTTTTCGAATAGGTAACTCCAGTTACTTTGTATCCCATGTGTTGACCGACAGCTCTCGTCTTGAGAGAAATCGAGAGTAAATAAACCTGCACAAAAACAGATTCAGCGTTCCTCAAAATCAATAAAAACAGTGAAATGCAAAATCAGAACATGACGCAAACCTGCAATAACTAAATATGTTAAATAACACAAAGCTGGTCAGCTTTAGTAAGTTAGCTGGACAGCAAAACACGTGAAACCGAGCCACTTTCATTATGCTTAGCCGCTTTCTACTAGAAAACGCCCAGACCGCCTGGTTGTCTGGCACAGCAGAGCGTTATTTATACGGGTTTACCGAATACAAACTTCAACCCGTAAATTATTTTAATAAATAATTAAATATTTTACATAAGACAAATATCCTTTGTTTTTAATCCCATTCTATTAACCAATGTCTTGCTTCTGACCTTCGATGATCCAGTTCAGCCGTACTAATAAGCACAAATCCCGCATTTGTTTGATTTGTGTTGTTGCTGAATAGTGTTGAACTTTCTTCTGCGTCATACTCTTCACGCGATTTGATTTTGAGGCGCTTCTGTTGTGAAAGGGCTTTTACTTTATTTGTAAAATAACTTTTTTTATATTAAAAACAAAACAAGCAAGCCCAGCTCAGATTAAAAAAGTAACGCAAAAGTAACAACGCATTGCTCCCTATAATAACTAAGTAACGTTACTTTTCAGGGCGTACCGCGATATTGTAATGCATTATTTTTTAAAAGTAACTTTCCCCAACACTGCCCGAGATCGTGAAAGAATCGTTTCTAACCGGTTTCTGAAAGATCCGACTCAAAGTGCACAGTTCCCATCGTTTAGTATCGTATCGACACTGGCTCCATCGCGAAAAGGGATTTTAAACGCTACAGAGATGTTTATCACGAACATGTGGCTTCTGCCTAGGGATGGGCGTATCGATCCAAAGTATCGATATATCGATACTGACGCGAGTATCGAAAGTATCGATACTCAAACAAAAAATATCGATACTAAGGTTTGTTTTATTTACCAGTGATTTTGTTAATTTAACAAAAAAAATTTGTACAATATGCATTGAATTGGACGAATAACCTTTGTTAGCGAGTAATTGTGTAGGATAGAACTATTTTCCTGCTCATCTGAACACACAAATGTTGCAAGACAGAACCGATCCATCCCAGAGCGTTCACTCACTGCTGACAGCGCATTCAGACAGGGCTGCGTTTCCCAAAAGCATCATAAGAACGCATTAAAGCTTTTGGGAACGGCAGCCCTGAACAATGCTCATCAGAGTTATTTCACAATAAACAAACTGAAATTGTAGCCTACATAGTGTGTGCAATTACAGTTATTTAAATCGAACGTTGAAAGATAATATAGATCATGTTCTATTCTGTAATGTTAATAGAAATCATACACTGTCAGAATACAAATGTTGCATTTTATGCATGCAACAGCCTGTCACTGGCAGTCCCTTATGATAATGAACCATGGTTTTACTAAAGTGACAGTAGTTCAACTGTAGTATTTATAGATTTGAATCATTTGTAAACAATAAACATATTTTAACCATGTGTAAACAAAAATATAACCTAATAAGTTACAATTAAGGCGTATTGAATGTTAAAATGCGTTTTAAACATAAAGTTAATTGCTTATCATTACCCATTTTACTCTTAGTGATTTAATAATTTAATACATTTCATAATTTAAAAGTTTAGTTCAGAAGTATCGGTATCGATATCGTCGATACCGCCTTGAAAAATATCGGTATCGTATCGAAAACAAAATAAGTGGTATCACCCATCCCTACTTCTGCCATACGTTACTGAAAGGACCTTATAGGCTTCCCAAACAGTGCCAAATGCTACTACTTTGTTTTTTTAAATCATATGTTGCCATGCTAGCTGCCAAAGTTATTTTAAATGAAGTAATCTTTTTAAAAATATATATTAATTACAACGTTATTATAGTGTATCCGCATGGTAACGATTTGCCGTTGATTTAGCTCAGGCTAGGAGTTGGCCAGCTATGTGTTGTGGGAGGGTCCTCGTCGCAATAGGAAACGCACGGTTTGAGCAGCAGCACTACTGTAATCTCTCCTGCTCAAACGGACAGGATTCCGCTGTCTTCGCGGAGTTGGTAATTAAAGCAGCATGTCAGCGGCGCTCGAGAAGCCGCAGATCATCGCGCACATCCAGAAGAGTCTGAGCTACACGGTGTTTGACAGCAGATGGATTCCCTGCAGCGCCAAGTTTGTTTGTATGGGAAACTTCGCCCGAGGAACCGGGGTCGTGCAGATCTACGAGGTCCAGCGCGGGGAGCTGCAGCTGGTCAGAGAGGTCAGGGTTAGTTCACGTTAGCTGGACAGCAAACACGTGAAGACCGAGCCGCTTTCATTAGCGTTAGCCGCTTTCTAGAAAACTCCCGACGCCTGGTTGTCATGGCAACAGCGGAGCGGCGTGTTTACACGGGCCTCATTCGGTCTCGCGCTCAGTGTAAACAATTCTAGCCTACACGAGTTTTCAAATAGCTTTTGAAATGTAATTATTAACAACACAAAATAAAATGTCTTAAACTTAGTTTAAGTTGACTTATCTGTCTTGGGGGCTTATTTTCGACAGCAATCACGTGTTAATTAATTAAATAATACTATTATTATCTGGCTTTGTAGTGTGCAAATAATATTTATCATGAATTTAATGTTAATTACAAATGAAGTGAAACTAGTGAGAATATATATGGTGTTTTATAAATAGGCTGCTGTCCCACTGATTAATCGCTGATTAATCGCATCCAAAATAAAGTTTTTGTTTACACAATATATGTGTGTCGAGATTGTGTATATATAAATACATGCACGCCCAGTATATATATTTAGAAAATATTTGCATGCATATATTCATATAATTTATATTATATAAAAATATATTTAATATAAAAACATAACATAGTTTTCTTAAATATATACATGCATGTGTTTGTGTGTATTTATATATACACAGTACGCATGCATATTATGTAAAGGAAACAGTTAGTCGTTTGACAGCGCTATGTTTGTTGTCCTGTGTTCCAGATCGAGCAAGCCAAGCCGATCAAGTGCGGGACGTTTGGAGCCACATCTCTCCAGCAGAGGCATCTGGCCACGGGGGACTTCGACGGCGGCCTGAATGTTTGGTAGGATAACGTCGGGTTGCTTCGTGGTTTTGGTCCGTGTTTCCGCTGATCTGAGATCAAAGCTTGCTCTGCAGGAATCTGGAGGTGCCGGAGAGCCCGGTGTACTCGGTGAAGGCACACAAGGAGATCATCAACAGCATTGATGGAGTGGGGGGACTGGGCATCGGTGACGGGGCCCCTGAGATCGTCACCGGGAGCCGAGACGGTGACTAGACTTACTTTTGAAAACGGGACCACTTTTGATCACGCATACATGGACAGTGTACTTTATTTGACTAGGAACTGAGACATTATTAATTCAGTTCTTTCTATGGTGCTTTATGCAGTACAGGTAGTCTCAAAGCAGCCGAGTCCAGCTCCAGTTCATTTATTATGAAACCAATTCATTTCAGCTAGAAGCAGCTCTGCTGGAGACCGTGAAGTCATCATCCAGCTCAGTTCACGCGGTGTTTGTTCTCATCTGATAATGATACTTTAATAATCACGTGTGTGTGGTTTTATTAACAGGCACAGTCAAAGTGTGGGACTCCAGGCAGAAAGACAGGCCTGTGGTGAACATGGAGCCCGTGGAGGGAGAAACCAAGAGAGACTGCTGGACCGTTGCTTTCGGTGGGTGTTTTCGTGAGTGTCCCATTAAAGCATAATGGGAATAAAGACTCTCATTCGGAGTTCTCGTGGTCATGCGAAATCTCCGAATATCATGAGGGCTTTTCATAGTGGGTTAGCGTCGTTCTGAACCCTTTTCTATAGTCTGAAAAGTTCATTCAAGGAAAAACGTGACGGTACATAACACGAGGATGCGCAATGCTAGAGCTGTTACAGAAACAGGTCAATGACACCGACAGGGCAAATATGCAAATAAGCACGTTAACCTCAGGTTTGAGGAGTGTGCAGCTTATGAATACCCAGGATGCATTGTTAACCAAAGGTATGTTATGAGCAGTGTGACACATGAAGCGGGATGACCCTGGACTCTGTGTCCCCGGGGTTTAGCTTGACCCGGGGTTAACTATGTCAAATGTGTAAAGCCCTACTGTATTTAAAAACAGTCATTTCCAGGCCTTTAAACATCATTGGAAATATTTCTAAAACAACTGCATTTAATGTGAATGCAGTCTCTATAAGCCTAATGGTGAACACAACTGTAAATATGGCTGTGCGATATGGACAAAAAAAAACTATCGCGATTTCTTTGATCAATTTAGCGATTTCGATTTTAATCACGATTTTGACACACACAGAGACATGCTTTACAGTCATTAATGCATCCAGTGTGAATTTGAAACATATTTCCAAAAGAAAACCAATTCGAGCTTTATCAAGAAGCTGTAACATGTCTATAGAACAGACATAAGGCAAAATAATCACTAAGTAAAGGCGTAACAAAATGTCTCTAGAATAGACAATGCAGAAAAAAATAAAATAAATTTTTGCCATGCATTGGTCATAGAGCTCTTTGTGGCGTTGCCTCATATGTTGAACTAGATTTGTTGCGCCAAACTCACACGTACTCCGTCTGCAGTGCGTATACAGTATGTGTACGCGGTGCAGAAGCAGCACAGACTACTTTTGCTTTCGCACAGGACGCGTTTGCAGTCCGCTCCTGATCCACGGCAGTTTACCACAAACACAACATTTATCCATTATTTTGATTTCAAATACATTGTTACTTAAAATGCTTTTTCAGCATTGTGGTTCTCTTTTATCACAGTACAGTAATAAAATCTTTCATAGACATTCACTTTTAAACTCAATAAATATAACTTTGTTTTCCTACCACCACGAGTGCCATCTATTATTTGCCTTGTTTATCTAAAAGTGCACTTTTCCTTTTTTAAATCTAGCCAAAAAGCCATGTTTTGACTGTGAAACAGTAGACTTTAATTATATGCATTTATGGTGTAATTACTAAATTTCTGTGTCAATCCATGTTATTTTTTACCGCGAATAATGCGCTGTCACTTTAATTCAGCGCGTGCAGCACAGCAGAAATAGACTCCGTGCGGAAACGATCGCAGCATGGAGATCGCAGACTGGAGCACACTGCCGGACCGCAATCTTGTGCAGTGTGAACGCTCTGATCCGTTAATATGGGCGCGGACAAAATACGCACCACAAACTGAGTGTGTGAACCTGGTGTTACGTTTGTATGTCCGCCCGGTCTGTTCTGTTCTTGTGCTGCATTTAGGCGCGCTGCATTCTGATTGTTTCGGATAGCATACTGCGGGAGGTCGGGAGCGTGGAAAATCGTGCTATAAAGCGATTTAGAAATCGCACAAGCTCAAATCGCGATTTTATGACGGTTTCGATTAATCGCACAGCCCTACTGGAAAGTCACAAGTTCATTGGTCGAAAGTAGCAGAAGCTGGCTCATTAACTCGCACTGAAATCTTTACGTTTAAGAATACTTCAAGGGAAATCGAAGAATGTCATTTCAAATCAAATCTGTTTGTCTGTGTTTTGAAGTTAGCATGTTTTATCTCCAGGTCATGCTTTCAATGCCCAGGACCGCTGTGTGTGTGCTGGCTACGACAACGGTGACGTCAAGTTATTTGATCTGAGAAATATGTCTTTACGATGGGAGACAAAC
>JADLZN010004879.1:0-199731 GCA_018155175.1 Sinocyclocheilus anophthalmus
AGAGAAAAGATATCCTCTGCATCGGGGAGAGTTTGCTCTTTTCCCAGGTGACCCAAAGCCCCAATCGGCTGAGGTTGGGGTTGGGAAGAGCACCCAAAAATCCTGTGTTCGCACAACTGATTCCTGAGACTGCTTCGTCGAGGTAGTTTGAGAATGTGAATGCTCTGTTCTCTCAGGGGAACAAGGGGTATCTCCGCAACTTACGTGAAGACACAGGGTGACAGGTACAGCCCGGAGGGCAGGACCTCGTACCGATATGCTCGTCCTTCGGACGCGAACCACAGCAATGGTCTGTGGTGCAGAAGGGGCGACACATGAAGTACGCGTCTTTTAGGTCGATCGCTGCAAACCAATCTCGGGACGGATGCACCCGAAGATGCATTACTGCGTCAACATCTTGAACTGTAGCCTGTGAATTTGGCCGACCCCAGTTCAGACATTGCAGGTCGCCAAAAGATTTGGTCCATAAACCCCCACACCGCCTTTCTTGGGTACAATGAAGTAGGTGCTGTAAAACCCCGTCTTCATATCGGCCGGAGGGACCGGCTCTATTGCATCTTTCGCCAGTAGGACTGCGATCTCCGCGCGCAAGATGAGCATCGGCCACCTTCACTGTTGTGAAGTGGATGCCACTAAGCTTGGGGGGGGATGCCAGGCGACTGAATCGCATAGCCGAGCCTGAAGGTTCGAAGGAGCCATCGAGACGGGCTGGGTAGCTCAAGCAATGCTCCCAGACACCGCGCAAGTGGCATCAACAAAACTACAGGCGTACCCACAGTGGGGCAGCAAGGAAGAACGCAGGGACCCGGCCCAGGCATCTCTTAGCCGGTCCGAGGCGGGGTCTGGTGTGTGTAACACTGACCTGCGTTCGAGCAGAGGGTGCGTGGGTAGTCCGTTGGTTCGTCCTCCCGATCCGCACACTGCTGCTCACTGGCGAGAGAGGAGGCTGAGTGTGATACGCACTAGATTGATCTGTTGAGTATTTGGGTACCACCGACCGAGAGGTCAGTGGCGGAAAAAGATGAAAAGATTCTGCGACCGGCTCCACGGCGCATCGGCGCATCTTTGCTGGAGGCCACAGGAGCAGGGCGGCGGCAGGGGGGCCGCCCTCGGCGACGGCAGCAGCTGCACGCCAGGGCAGGATGTACCTGATGGCCTCAGTCTGCTTTGGTCAGCGGAGAACTGCTGGGCAAGTTCTCCGCCGAAAAGGTCGGCCTGGGACACGGGGCGTTCAAGAATCATGTCTTGTCCAACTTGCGCATGTCAGCCAGACACAGCCAGAAATGCCGCTCCTGGATCACCATAGTGGACATCGCACGACCCAGAGACCGCGCCGTAACCTGCGTCGCTCGTGGCGCGAGGTCCGCCGCGGTGCGGAGTTCTCTCTGAACTTCCAGCTCGTGACCACCCTCGTGCAAGTCCCTCAGTGCCTTGGCCTGGTGCACTTGCAATCACGCCGTAGCGTGTAAGGCGGAGGCAGCTTCTCCACAGGTCGTATAAGCATCACTGGCCAGTCGAGTACCTACAGACCCGGGAGGGGAGGCACGGTACTCCCTGCCGGTTGGAGGCGGTATTAGGACACAACTGCATCACAACCGACCGCACCACCGGGGGGACCCTTGTAACCCCCACCATCGAGGGTGGTGAGGGAGAAAGATCCAGCAAATCAGTTTCCGGCAGTAAAAAAGATGCCATCCACGACCTGTTGAGCTCCTAATGCACCTCCGGGAAGAAAGGAACCGAGGCGGGGCGCTGAGAACCAGCACGGACCACCCCGAGAACCAATCGTGCAACCTTGAGGGCTCGGGACACGGTGGAAGTCTCCACTCGAGCCCTACCCCTACGGCGGCCCGGGAAAGCATAGCCATTATTTCTGGATCCGATTCAGGCATTGCTACAGTCCCGGAGGAGAGCAGCGCAGCCGAATCTTCCTCTCCAGAAAGCTCTGGCTCACCCTCCGATGCAGCGATCCCCTGGGGATGAGAACCAAGTGTATGGCGTCGCAAAAGGGGAGGAGCACCAAAGGACACGGTGGTACGCTCCTAGAGAGGGCCCGCACATTCCATTGGCAGCTTCCCAACTGGCGCTGCGGACCGTGCTCAGACCGACGCGCTACTGACGAAAAGCCCCCCCTGGCTGCCGCCAAGCGAGAGCTGATCAAGGCAGGGGCATACGAAACTCTCCCCTGAGGGGAAACGAAGAGATTGGCCCGCGACTCCGGAGATTCATCTTACCACAATGAGGAAGCAGGAGGTGCTCATCCACGAAAGCCACCTCAGCGTGCTTCATGCCCAGGCACGAGAGGCAGCGATCGTGACCATCACCCAGCGCCAGGTAACAACTGCATCCAGAAACGCTCGGGTGATAAGTTGTCTATAGCAAGACCCACATCCTCTTTACAAAGACGTAACGTGAAGTTTGCCACGCAACGTCTTCTTTAAAAAGACGTACCCGAAATTATTCTTTTATGGGAAAAAGCTCTTTTAGCGTGCTGAGGCGCACAGGGGAGATGATCATCTGCAACACAAACAGGGGGTAGTGCAGCCTGATGTGTGCAACCCACTCGACACGGGAAACCACCACCGCTGAAGCGCCGTACCGCCAACACGAAGAGCTCTCCAAGAGCGCGCTGAACTCGTTCAGTCTTCTTCTCTCAGTAGAGTAGTCAGGAGCAGAACGATGTGATCGCTCGGCTCCGAAGCGAAAAGCTGAATATGCGCTGCATCTGCTGCCTACTTATACTCACGCTGTGATCAGCGGCAGCTGGATGCAATAATCACATGCCAATGTGCATTGGCTCATTTAGTTTACACTCGAAGTAGATTGGACACTCTAAGCGAGATCCCAATTTCGTCGGTCATCCGACGTGACGTCGAGAGTGACCGACTGAAAGGAAACTGAGACCATGAGTCATTTTTCCTAACCGTATTATCAGTTTTAACAGGGTGATAATACCCACAATGCTGCAGGATTTAACAAATGGTATCAGAGGGGAAGGAGGCCAGAGCCTCTTTTCTTCTCTTAATTTTTGTGTGGAGGGATTATGTGAATAGAAATGTGATGTAAAGAGGACTTTATAACACAGGGAGGAGAGAACTGTCAGTATAGCTCTTGTGTAACCGATTAGTGGTAGAAATTAATGTAGTCCTTTCATCCAAACCTTTTAAAGCTGGCTCAGGGGACACCAACCCAAGTAAAACTAATTTGATGAATAAAACGTAATGTGGTGTGAAGTGCTTAGGAGAGGCAGGCCGTATTGGGCTGACTTTATCTCCCCACATTACATTCAATTATAAATAAAACGCCACTGAAAATCACCCTAGAGTGATGGAGGAAAAAGGCAAGCTTTAAAGCCACTCTCTCTCTTTTGCTTAATAATTTCTTTCTATCTCCCTCATCATTTTTTTCTTGTCTCTCTCTTAATCTCATGCTCAAGCTATCTGCACTTCTCTCTTTTAAATGACTGTACATGCAGTTCTCTACTTATATTCTCCTTTTAACTTCTAAATAGTATTCTTATTGATCTCCAGTCTGTCTTTTCCACTTCATTTTTTTGTCTCATTGACTTTAATCACTTCAGTGATGAGCTCTTCATCTTGTTATGGTTAGTCACCTCAGATGTTTTTGTTCATAACCTCACTTACAGTATGTGGGACAGCAAAACACAGGATAGTAGAATACTACAGTAGAATTGACTCAAAAGGCAAACCTCAGTTATTACTTAACACCACTGTGCAGCATCAGTCCGATGAATTATTGAGTGAATGGAACGTCTTAGGGCTCTGAGCTAAATATGAAGTATCATCTTCATGTCAGCATGTATAAATTGTGATGGCCCAGTGTTATAGTTGCAGGCATTTGTGCATTCAAAGGAAACTTAGTGTGCAAATTTTAATCTATGTTTGTGTTGTTGAGAATTTGGCACTGGATCAATGCAATGCATCAGTCAAATATTATTAAAATATCCCAGACAGGGTGAATAGGACACCACCAAAAAATGCATGGGTCTTGTATTATCTTGAAGGCATCTACATTTTCAGCTACCACTTAAAGTACAGTACTGGAATATATTGGCACCATATCATTACTAATATAAGTGTTTTTTATTCATTTATCAGTTTAGGTTTAAGATTAGATACACTACCATTCAAAAGTTTGGAGTCGGTATGATTTTTTTTATGGCAATGACAAATGACTCTTTTGCTCAACAATACTGTGAAATATTACTGAAATTTTAAACAGTTCAAACTGTTTTGATATACTTTCAAATGTATTTTTTTAATTTGATGGCAAAGCTGAAATTCAGTGTTACATCATTCCTAATAAATCACTAATATAGAATCTTCAAAAGAACAGCGTTTAATTGACAAAGAATGTTTTTATAACATCGTAAAAATTCTTTACTTGTCACTATTGATTGAACTTTACAAATATTTCAATATTTTATATTATACTGTCAATATTATTTGTCCATATATACTGTATAACTTATATTATACTGTCAATATTTGTCTCATTATTATATATATATATAAGTATCTATATGGACAACTAATATTGACCAGTATAATATAAAATATTGAAATATTGCAATATATATTATGTCCACTTGTTTTTACATTTACATTATATTTACTGTCATCATAATTTTTAGCAGATGTCAATATGAATATCCCTTTTTTAGATTGTACATTAAAATGTTGTGATGCCTAAATTAAATTGTAGCATTTAAAACTATTGATTTTATTGTTTTTTTATTTTTACTTTTGTTTTCAAAGTAGTATAACATGTAATGAATAATATTAAAATAATTCCCAGCATATCAGCATCAGCCAGAATTTTAATATTGTGCATTCCTAGTACTTTCAGCTCTGTCCAAAATATTTTGTCATATTTAAAACCTTTCCACAGATTTCCACAGAATTGTCCAACAGTCAGTGCAGGACATGAAAAAAGTGTGCTGATTATGTGTGGACTTTTGCCATGAGTCATTACAGTGATTAATGGTTGGACTACTGGCTTTACTAAGGACAAGAATGACCTGTATCTCTTTCTACAAATTCTGTTTCTGATTCTGAAACGTTAAATGTACACCTCCTAAGAAAGAGCATTGGATTGGTATTCAAACTGTCAAACAGGGAAATGTTTTCACACGAAAATGAAATGTATTTACTGTACAGCCAAACAATGCAGTGGTTACACCATGGCCAAGTTTTATCATGGTTTGCTCCAGATGTCTGTATGGCTATTGATAAATTATCTTAACTGCTGGGAGAATGGTTTATGGTGGTTTTGAATGAGTCTTAGCCCCAATATGGTGCAAAGAGAGTTCATTCAATGTGGCTGGATGAAGGAGTGTGCAATGTTTTCAAAAAGTGCTTTTCGACCCAGACTGTCTAGACAAGGTAATTACCCATCTACCCTGCACATCACTCATGTGTTCTCCGCAGCTCGTGCTGACAAGAGTTTTTTTTTTTTACACATTTTTACGGAATGTTTCTATAAAACTATATTCAGCAAGTCAAGTGTAAAAAGCATGTTTATGAAACATCATAATGTGTCAGACTTGGAGGCAATGTATTTAGCTCTCTGTCAAAAACAAACATATAGAGAATTAAATTTGCAATTAAGCACAGAAGATTGTCATTACAAAACTTGGATAAGCAATAACGTCTCGGTTACGTATGGTAACCCTCGTTCCCTGAAGGAGGGAACGGAGACGTCACGTCGGATGACCGACGAAATTGGGTATCTCACTTAGAGAGACCAATCTACTTCGAGTGTAAACTAAACAGGCCAATGCACATTGGCATGCGATTATTGCATCCAGTTGCCGCTGATCACAGCGTGAGTGCAGCGCATATTCAGGTTTTCGCTGAGGAGCCGAGCCGGTGACCCGGCCGCTCAGCGGTGGTACAGGAGCTGTGGCGACGGGACATGATGTCTCCGTTCCCTCCTTCAGGGAACGAGGGTTACCATACGTAACCGAGATGTTCCCTTTCAGTCGGTCACTCTCGACGTCACGTCGGATGACCGACGAAATTGGGATCCTACCAAAAGGCCACAGCTACTGCCCCTTCCAGTGTCCTGTGGAAGCCACCTGCGCCCCTACTTTTTGGCGTAGGCCAGGGCTTGCCACAAGAGGACCAGCTACTGCTGCTATGGCACTACCCAATCAGTAACTGGATAACACTGGGAAAACGTACCCATTCCACTTGGAACAGGGACGCTGCAGAAGCTTCAACCTTCCCGAAGGAGGTTTCGGAAGCAAATACACATATGAACATTCCTTGGGTGCATATGGAAGAATGGAGGTGATTGTAACCCTCTTGGAATGGCAGAAGTCTGCCGGGGAAACACGGGCTCGAGGCTATACCATGGACTTTACACATATGGGATCCACTTAGGCCTTACATATGGAACCCAGCCTTCTACCGGTTCTCGAGGATTCAACGAGTGAAGGCCTGGCACCGGACACTCCACCACGTCTGGCTGCCGAGAGGACGGAGGAACTCAACAGGGTCTACAGTACAGACACTCTGAAGCAGTTATAGCAAGCCAACACTAACTGGGGCCTCTCAGTGCTTCTACCCGTTTGAGGAGAGAACACAGGAGGATACCGGCTCCACACGAAGGCTATAGAATCTAGCGAACGTGTTAGGGGTCACCCAGCCCGCAGCTCTACAGATATCCGCCAGCGAGGCGCCACGAGCCAGCGCCCAGGAGGATGCAACACTTCTAGTTGAGTGAGCTCGCAACCTGAACGGGCAGGGCACACCCTGTGCCTGATAAGCCAGGGTGATGGCATCCACTATCCAGTGGGCCATCCTCTGCTTAGAGACGGCATTCCCCTTATGCCGGCCTCCGTGACAGACAAAGAGCTGGTATGAGGTCCTGAAGCTTTGCGTCCGGTAAACGTAGCCCCTTAAGGCTTGGACGGGACAGAGCAAAACTAGGGATGGGTCTGCCTCCTCCAAAGGCAAGCGCTTGGAGGTTCACCACCTGATCCCTGAAGGGAGTAGCGGGAACCTTGGGCACATAGCCGGGCCGGGGCCTCAGGGTTACCTGGGAATCAGCCGGCCCAAACTCTAGGCATGAATCATTGACCGAAAATGCATGCAGGTACCCTACCCTCTTGATGGAAGCCAATGCCAGCAGGAGCAAAGTCTTCATCGAAAGAAATGTCAGCTCGACCGTCTGCAAAGGGCTCAAAGGGCTGGCTGTAGGCTGTGAGCACTAGAGTCGGTCAACGAGGGTGTGGTGGATTTAACCTTCTCGCCCCCTTAAGTAACCTGACGACCAGGTCATGCTTCCCAGCGACCTCCCTTCTACGGGGTCACCTATTTGGTTAGCCGCGATTGCAGCAACATAAACTTTGAGGGTGGAGGGAGACAGCCTTCGCTCAACCCTTGCTGCAAAAGGACAGCACGACTCTGATCGGGCATATTCGGGGGTCTTCTCGGTGAGAAGAACACCACTCAACGAACAGGTTCCACTTCAAAGCATAGGCGTGTCTCGTAGACGGTGCTCTCGCTGAAGTGATGGTGTCAAATACCTCTTGGGGTAGGCCACTCAGAAACTCCACGTCCCATCCAGGGACCGGACATGAAATTTTCAGAGGTCTGGACACGGGTGCCAAAGGGTGCCCCGTCTCTGAGTCAGTTGATCCTTCCTCAGAGGAATCAGCCAAGGAGAGGCTGACGCGAGGAGCATTAGCTCCGGTAACCAGGTCCGGGTAGGCCAATAGGGAGCCACCAGCAGGACCTGCTCCTCGTCCTCCCTGACCTTGCACAGCAACTGTGCAAGAAGGCTCACTGGGAGAAACGCATACTTGCGCAGGCCCCGCAGCCAGCTGTGCGCCAGTGTGTCCGTGTCGAGTGTTCCCTCGGTCAGGGAGTAGAACAACTGGCAGTGAGAGGTTTCTGGAGAGGCAAACAGGTCTACCTGAGTGGCTCCGAAACATCTCCAAACCAGCTGGACCATCTTGGGATGGAGTCGCCATTCTCCCGGGAAAGCAGCTCGGGACAGCTCGTCGGCTGCCCGGTTGAGCAGCCCAGGAATGTGAACAGCACAAAGCAACCTCAGATGCTTCTGACTCCAGAGGAGGAGGAGGTTGGGGGCGAGTTGCGATAAGCGACGGGAGGGCAGACCTCCTTGTCGGTTGATGTAAGCAACGGTCGCTGTGTTGTCCATGCAGCCGGTGGTTGAGGCATCCGTGCAAACCACAGCATGCCTGGAGACCTGCTCTAGGGGCACTCCTGCCCGGAGAAACGAAAGGTCTGACCACGGGGTGAAGGTTTGGTGGCAGGCCGGTGTAACTTGGACCCGGAAAATGCCGCGTTGCCACGCCCACCTCGGGACTCGGCCATGAAGCAGTGCGCAGCGGGTGGTTGGGGAAGGGGGGGGTCTCATATGGAGCCTCTGAAACTGTTTCAGTGGGCCCGCCATCCTGCTCTTGAATGTATTCAAACAGTTCAACACCGACTGAGCACGTTCCTGTGTGAGGCGTGCTGTCTGTTCGACCGAGTCCAACTCTATACCGAGAAAAGAGATCCTCTGCATTCAGGGAGAGTTTGCTCTTTTCCCAGTTGACCCGAAGGCCCAACAGGCTGTGAGAGCACCAAATCCCTGTGTTCGCACAACTGATCCTGAGACTGCTTCGTCGAGGCAGTTGAGAATGTGAATGCTCTGTTCTCTCAGGGGAGCAAGGGGTACCTCCGCAACTTCCGAGGAGAACGATAGGTAAACAGGAACTGTCACGGTCGTCAGGAGAGAGAGGACCCGATTGCAGAATGATCAAGGGGTGCGTTTATTGACAAGAACAAGGCTTATCAGGGCACATGTGAGAGTCCAAACAATAGGAAAGGGCAGTCCGCTAGTCCCTGGTCAGGCCTGGACAAAGTTCTGCTGGAGAACAAGGGAGATAGAGCAGCCCCAGTCAATGAGAACACTGGATCTCAGGCAGCAGCTTGAGAATCCAGGGCTTGATACTTTGAGCTGTAGTGATACCAGTCCAGTCAGATAGCCAGGTCTTGAGAACAGCAGCCAGGAGGGATTCAGGACACAGAACTGGAACCAACACAAGACATAACACGACACAAGAGAGAACAGGCAGCAGCAAAATAACACACCGTCTACGCACTATGATTAGAATAAAAACTGGGCAAGGACAAAATCAAAATAAAGAAATCAAACTAGAGGCTTGAGAAAACTAGACCAAACAAGGACAGGAACTAGACTAGAGCAAAATAACAAAAAGCAAAGAAACCCTAATTAACTTCAAGAGAACTAAATGCAAAGCTAGACTGACTAGGAATTAAAAAATATAACAATACTAATATGACAAGTAGACTGATACGGAATTATCTTGCACGCAGTGAACTAACGCAACGAACCAGCAAAGACATGAGGAAAGAGGCACACTATAAAGGAGCAGAGCACATGAGGAACAGGTGGACAATCAAGTTAACGAGGACTAGACTAGGACTAAACAAGGGGGCGTGGCAGAGGGAAACAAGGGGGCATGACGAGAGGAGCACATGGCCAACATAAACAAAAACAAAGCCATGTGCTCAGACACAAGACAAAAAAGGAAACGCTAAACAAAGACAGAACAGACATGACTGTCAGGGCGGGACCCTGACAGGGACAGCCTGGAGGGCAGGACCTCGTACTGATATGCTCGTCCTTCGGACGCGAACCACAGCAATGGTCTGTGGTGCGGAAGGGTCGACATATGAAGTACACGTCCTTCAGGTCGACCCCTGCAAACCAATCTCGGGGATGGATGCACCCGAAGATGCGTTCCTGCGTCAACATCTTGAACGGTAACCGGTGAAGGGCCCGGTTCAAGACACGCAGGTCCAAGATTGGTCATAACCCACCGCCTTTCTTGGGTACAAAGAAATAAGGGCTGTAAAACCCTGTATTCATATCAGCTGGAGGGACCACCTCTATCGCATCCTTCGCCAGTAGGAATGCGAACTCTGCCCGCAAGACAGGACCATCGGCCACCATCACTGTTTGTGAAGCGGATGCCACTGAACTTGAGGGGACGCCGGGCGAATTGAATCGCATAGCCGAGCCTGACGGTTCGAAGGAGCCATCGAGACGGATGGGTAGCTCAAGCCAGGCTCCCAGACACCAAGTGGCATCAACGGAACTACAGGCATACCCGCAGTGGGGCAGCGCGGAAGAACGCAGGGACCTGGCCCGGGCGTCTCGTAGCCGGTCCGAGGCGGGGTCTGGGTGTGTGTAACACTGACCTGCGTTTGAGCAGAGGGTGCGTGGGTAGTCCGTTGGTTCGTCCTCCCGATCCGCCCACTGCGGCTCACTGGCGAGAGAGGAGGGTGAGAGTGATACGCACTAGATCGTCCACAACACCCCGTCCCCTCTGGGGACCCAAAAAAAATAGAGGAATTGCTCTTTGTCAGTATTTGGGTAACACTGAGCAGAGGGTCAGTGGCGGGAAAAGAAGATGAAAAGATATCGCCGGCCCTCCTCCGGGGGGGGAGGGAGTGGTGTGTTACCACTCCTGAAAGAGCAGGTCCCTCCACTCGGGTTGCCGTCTCAGGCGCCGCTGCACTCTTTGGCTTGCCACCAGGTTTTGGCGGGGGCCTGGACAGCGGGGCGATGAATGCCGAACCGGCTCCACAGGAGCAGGGCGGCTGGGCGGGGGCGCCCTCGGGAGGCAGCAGTTGCACGCCGGGGCAGGATGTACCTGATGCCTCAGTCTGCTTTTGGGCAGCGGAAAACTGCTGGGCGAATTTCTCCACCGTGTCGCCGAAAAGGCCAGTCTGGGACTTGGGGGCGTTCAAGAATCGTGTCTTGCCGTCTCGCGCATGTCACCATTCACAGCCAGAAATGGCGCTCCTGTACCACCATAGTGGACATCGCACGACCAAGAGACCGCGCCGTAACCTTCGTCGCTCGTGGCGCGAGGTCCGCCGTGGTGCGGAGTTCTCTGCGAACTTCCGGGTCGTGACCACCTTCATGCAAGTCCCTCAGTGCCTTGGCCTGGTGCACTTGCAATCACGCCGTAGCGTGTAAGGCGGTGGCAGCTTCTCCACAGGTCGTATAAGCATCGCTGGCCATCCGAGTACCTACAGACCCGGGAGAGGAAGCACGGTTCTCCCTGCCGGTTGGAGGAGGTATTAGGACACAACTGCATCGCAAACCGACCGCTCCACCGGGGGGACCCATGTAACCCCCTAGCTGCCCCACCATCAAAGGTGGTGAGGGAGGAGGATCCAGCAAACCAGTTTCCGGCAGTAAAAAGGTGCCGACCACGACCTGTTGAGCTCCTCATGCACCTCCGGGAAGAAAGGCACCGAGGCGGGGCGCTGAGAACCAGCGCAGACCACCCCGAGAACCAATCGTGCAACCTTGAGGGCTCGGGACACGGTGAAAGTCTTCACTCGAGCCCTACCCCTACGGCGGCCCGGGAAAGCATAGCCATTATTTCTGGATCCGATCCTGGCATTGCTACGGTCCCGGAGGAGAGCAGCGCAGCCGAATCTTCCTCTCCAGAAAGCTCTGGCTCACCCTCCGATGCAGCAATCGACATCTGGTCGCTGGGAGGAGCACCAAAGGATACGGCTGGTACACTTCTTGTAGAGGGCCCAGCACGTTCTATTGGCAGCTCAACTGGCTGCGGAGTGCCTCGGACCGCCCGCGCTACTGCCTGAAGTATTCCCCCCCCTGGCTGCCGCCAAGACGAGAACTAGATCAAGGCAGAGGCAACGGAACTCTGCCCCTTGAGGAAACGGAGCTTGGCCCGCGACTCCGAGATGATCATCTTCCCGCAATGAGAAGATGACTCAAATGCCACCTCAGCGTGCTACATGCCCAGACACGTGAGGCAGCGATCGTGACCATCAACCAGCGCCAGGGGTACGACCGCATCCAGAAACGCTAGGGTGATATGTGTTATAGCAAGGACCAACGTCGTCTTGACAAAGACGTAACGTCAAGTTTGCCAAGCAACGTCGTCTTTAAAAGATGCACCCGAAATTGCTCTTTTAGGGGAAAAAGCTCTTTTAGCGTGCTGAGGCGCACAGGGGAGATGATCATTTGCAACACAAACAGGGGGTAGTGCAGCCTGATGTGTGCAACCCACTCGACATAGAAAACCACCACCGCTGAAGCGCCGTACCGCCAACACCAAGAGCTTCAAAGAGCGCGCTGAACTCGTTCAGTCTTCTTCTCTCAGTAGAGTAGTCAGGAGCAGAACGATGTGATCGCTCGGCTCCGAAGCGAAAAGCCTGAATATGCGCTGCATCTGCTGCCTACTTATACTCACGCTGTGAATCAGCGGTAGCGGATTGCAATAATCACATGCCAATGTGCATTGGCTCGTTTAGTTTACACTCGAAGTTGATTGGTCTCTCTAAGCAAGATCCCCAATTTCGTCGGTCATCCGACGTGACGTCGAGAGTGACCGACTGAAAGGGAACATACATTGACACAGAGAAGACAGAGGATATAAACTGTTTTCGGTTAACATATTTTAAAATGTAATTTATTCTTGTGATGGCAAAGGTGAATTTTTTAGCAGCCATTACTCCATTCTTCAGCGTCACATGATCCTTCAGAAATCATATGCTGATTTGTTGCTCAAGAAACATTTCTTCACATATTTTTGAAACGTGATCATTTTTAAAAACAAGATTATTTGATGAACAGACAGTTTAAAAGAACAGCATTAAGAAATTGTTTTAATAAATAATGTCTTAACTGCCACTTTTGATGAATTTAGTCCTTGCTGAATAAAAGTATTTAAAAAAGCATTTGTACATATACATTATACATATACATAATATGTATACAACTTCATATTTAAAATAAGTGCTTAATTGCAAAGTTTTATTTATTTTATTTTTTTGTTGCTCAATAGCTAAACAAATCCACCACATATTGAACACTTGATAATGAATCATTCAGGTTTGCAGTCCAGTCAGCAGAGGGGGCAATTTCACATATTTAGAGCAGGATCCACATACAGTACAGTACATATCCTCCCAAAACGGCGCTGTTTCCAATACCACCTTATAAATATTACCTTTTTAAGAACCAGGTTACCAATATAACTTCTGAATCACTATAAGCTTATTAGTTTAGCAGATTTTCTAGACCTTGCAAATCTATCTGAGGTGTTTCCGTTAAGTGCTCTGGGTGGGGTAAAAACTGCACAAACGAAAGAACTGTATTGCAGAATTCATTGTGATTGACTTCCTGGGATGGATTAACTAAAGTTTACATAGGGATTTGTTAACCATTTCTTAACTACGTGTCAACATGCTAGTGCTTGTCAGGTCATTCACTGTATTGACTGTGTCCACTGCGCTCATATAGCTTAATATGTCAGCATTGTTTGGACCTGAGAGTCATTGTCAGGAAGCATAATGCTAAATCTCTAAATCTTGTGTGTTTTATATGGAGCGCACTGATTTATTCCTGATTGCGGTAAAATATTGCCTACAGTGCTAGGAAAAAGTATGTGAAACCTTTGGAATTGGTTGGTTATATACATTAATACTCTGATAGTGGGCGACTCCATTATCAGAAACATCAGTAGCAGAAATTCAGCAACTTTCTGCTTTCCTCAAGCAACAGTTTCTGATTTGAACAAGGAACTTGGGAAAATTCTAATGAAGCACAAGACTGCAAATCGAATCATCATCCATGTGGGGAAGAATGATATTCGGAAAGAGCAGTCAGAACTCCTTAAGAAGGACTTCAGTGAACTCTTTGAAACACTTCGAAGACTTAAAGTTCAGTCGTTCATCAGTGGGCCACTCCCAGCAAGAGGAACTAATATGTTTTCACGTTTGCTTGGGCTGAACACATGGCTACAAAGAATCTGCCGCTTAAAAGGAGTCAATTTCATCGATAACTTCAATCTTTTCTGGGGCCATAGACAACTGTTTAAACTGGATGGCCTCCACCTAAACAAACTTGGTGCAAGAGTGCTAAAGGACAACATCTACTTCTCCATCCGTCATCCTTCAGTAGTGTGTGCCAAACTACTCAACCTGAATGGCACACACACACACCTGGACAGAGTATGAGTGACCACAGGACTTCATATCAGCTTCCGAGTCATCATGTGGTTGACACATCCCACAAGGACACTGATAACACCACGCAGCCACAACAAGCACTGCTCATGGACACCATCACGGCTGAGCCCTGCACACAGAGCTCATCACAGACAGACTGTAACATATCAGAACAGCTCCAAGACTCGTAACCCAAGGACAACTTTCTGGAAAACAACCAGGGAAGCCAGAACAACATATTTCAGCCACCGGAAACAAAAGAGCCACAGCCCTGCTCACCAGACACATTATCCCTCTCTCCAACATCTCCACTTCTAAGCTTCTCACAGAAAATGGAGGAACTGGTTTATGCTGGGACCAGACTCTCCCACTCTTTTGCTGCAAGCCCCCAGATATCAACTAAAAAACGGCGGGCCCCCAACCACCAAAGCCTGTGGGCCCAGCCCGTCTTCCTCCTCCTGTGAGAGCTCTACGGCCGCTGCCACAACGCCAGGACCCAAACACTCCTCCATCTGCTGTAGGTGAACCAAAAAAAACTGATAGCAGCTCTCAGTGATATGTATCAGGTCCCCGCTATAATAGCAGCAACATTAACAAATGTTTACAGAACAAGCGGGAACCCAGTGTGCCTGTAGTTTTCTCTATTTCTGTTTTATCACGTGATAGAAAGTCTAAGGCCTTCTCAAGCCGAACGGCTGACTCATCTAATCTGCGGCCTATTATGCACCAAAATGAGATTGCTGTAAAGACACAAAGCAATATCATCAAGTTAGCATTTTTAAACATTCACTCACTAAAAAAAAAAAAATTTTCTAATCAATGTCTTAATAACCACAAACAACCTGGATTATGTTTCTAAACGAAACATGGCTAAAAGACCGCTGCAGTGCAACAGTCCTCAATGAAACAGCCCCTCCTAACTTCACTTTCATGAGTGTTTGCAGGACTGTTAGGAGAGGTGGAGGTGTAGCTGCTCTATTTAAAGATGTCTATCAATGCAAGCAAGTGTCATTTGGTCAGTACTTGTCTTTTGAATATCTAGGGATTGTGTTGAAAGGTGCTCCAAGGTGCTGTTTATCATTATTTACAGGCCTCCAAAAAACTCTCCAGCCTTTGTTGAAGAATTCACAGAAATTTTATCAATGATTTCCTCAGAGTTTGACTGTTTTGCTATTGCAGGGGATTTTAATATTCACATAGATAATGCAGAAAACAAAACTACAAAATAAATTATAACTGTTTTAAACACTTTTGACCTGATTCAGCATGTGCATGAACCCACACACAATCGTGGACATACTCTAGATTTACTGATCAGTAGGGGTCTAAACATTTCATCCAATGTTATTAAGGATGTAGCACTATATGATCACTTCTGTATTTTCTTTGATATTTTGATCTCTGCTACCACTGAATCTAGATTTGTCTTTGTCAGAAAGAGATGCATTAACGAAACACTAGTGTGCTATTTATGGAGGCTATATCTTTAACACCAAGCATTTCTGCAGACTCTGTTGATCTTCTCCTCGATTCCTTTAACTCAAAAGTGAAGAATGTTATTGATGACATTGCTCCTTTGAAAGTCAGCAGGAAGACTGGCAGACAGAAATCAGCTTGGAGAAAATCAACAGCAGTTCAGAGTATGAAAAGACAATGCAGAAAAGCTGAGCGGATGTGGCGGAAGACGAAACTGAAATTCACTATAGCCTATATAAAGACAGCCTTCGTACTTTCAGTGTGGAACTAGGCAAAGCTAGGCAGTCATTCTTCTCAAACCTTATAAAAAGTAACTTAAACAACACTCGCACTCTCTTTGCTACTGTTGAGAGACTGACAAAACACCCAAGTCAGATTGCCAGTGAAATGCACTCCGACAGCAAATGCAATGAGTTTGCTTCCTTCTTTTCTGAAAAGATCAATAATATCAGGAAGGCGATTAGCACATCCCCAAGTTATGCAGAGGCTAGACAGATTCGACCACAATATCAAAAAAAAGATACTATGTCTATTTTTGAAGCAACTGATAGCAACATTTTGGAAGAAATAGTACAGCACCTTAAATAGTCAACATGCTATCTTGACACACTTCCCACATATTTTTTCAAACGGGTGCTTAACTGTTTGGAAGCAGATATCTTAGAAGTGGTGAACACCTCACTTCTTACTTTTCCAAACTCCCTGAAAGCTGCAGTTGTTAAACCCCTTCTGAAAAAGAACAATCTTGATAACACCATATTGAGCAACTATAGACCAATATCAAATCTTCCTTTTATAGGAAAGATTATTGAAAAGGTAGTCTTTAATCAGCTGAACAAATACTTAAACTCAAATGGATACCTGGACAATTTTCAATCTGGTTTTCAACCGCATCACAGCACAGAGACAGCACTCATTAAGATAATAAATGATATTCGCTTAAATTATGAATCTGGCAAAATATCAGTGCTGGTACTACTAGCTCTCAGTGCTGCGTTTGACACTGTCGATAATAACATACTTCTAGAGAGACTGGAAAACTTGGTCGGGCTTTCTGGCATGGAAATTAAATGGTTCAGGTCATACTTAGAAGGGAGAGGTTATTCTGTGAGTATAGGAGAGCATAAGTCTAAGTGGACGGCCAAGACATGAGGAGCCCCACAAGGCTCAATTCTTGCACCGCTCTTGTTTAGCCTGTATATGCTCCCACTAAGTCAAATAATGAGAAAGAACCAAATCGCCTATCACAGCTATGCAGATGATTCCCAGATTTACCTAGCCTTATCTCCAAAATGACTACAGCCCCATTGACTCCCACTGCCAATGCATTGATGAAATTAACAATTGGATGTGCGAGAACTTTCTTCAGTTAAACAAAGAAAAAACCAAGTCATTGCATTTGGAAACAAAGATGTAGTTCTCAAGGTGAATGCATACCTTGAATCTAGGGGTCTAACAACTAAAAATCAAATCAGGAATCTTGGTGTGATTATGGAGACAGACCTTAGTTTCAGTAGTCATGTCAAAGCAGTGACTAAATCAGCATACTATCACCTCAAAAACATTGCAAGAATTAGAGGTTTTGTATCCAGTCAAGACTTGGAGAAACTTGTTCATGCTTTATCTCCAGCAGGGTGGACTATTGTAATGGTCTACTCACCGGCCTTCCCAAGAAGACCATTAGACAGCTGCAGCTCATCCAGAACGCTGCTGCCAGATTCTGACTAGAACCAGAAAATCTGAGCATATTAAACCAGTCCTCAGCTCCTTACACTGGCTTCCAGTTACATTAAGGATTGATTTTAAAATACTTTTACTAGTTTATAAATCACTCAATGACCTAGGACCTAAATACATAGCAGATATGCTCACTGAATATAAACCAAACAGACCACTCAGATCATTAGGATCGAGTCAGTTCGAAATACCAAGGTTCACACAAAACAAGGGGAATGTGCTGTTAGTTATTATGCCACCCGCAGTTGGAATCAGCTTACAGAAGAGTCAGATGTGCTAAACATTAGTCACATTTAAATGCAGATTCAAAACTCATCTGTTTAGCTGTGCATTATTGAATGAGCACTGTGCGAGGCCGAACTGATCGCACTATATTATATGTATAATCGTTTCTTAAATTCATTTTAAACCTCTTAAATCAATTTTTTTTTAAATAATTTTCAAAGTTTTAAAATTCCTTTTTTTATTGTTGTGATTATTATTATTATATATATTTTTTAAAGCAATCTTTGAAATTACCATTGTGTATGAATGTGCTATACAAATAAACTTGCCTTGCCTTGCCTTGCAATTAAATAGGCCATAAAATGCCATCTTCATCAGTATACAAGTTTTCTGTACAAGTGAAGAGTTCAGACGCAACATTTTCTTCTAAAATTAGCATTTTTATCAGGCTCCTAAATTTTTGTCCAGTAGTTTCACTTTTAATTGCATAGAAAATGACCTATACATTGCCATTAGAGTAAAATTACTGAACATAAACATAGGAACCTGATAAAAATGACCTTTTTTTAGATGAAAATTTCAGACGGCACTCTTCAAGTATTGTTAAACACAATGTGCTTAAGCTAACAACACAAATACAATAATAATCTTATATGTCGTTATTGAACACATCCCATTAAACATTCACTTTGTTATGGAAAAAGTAAGTGAAGTGACTTTTTGTGATGAATTTCACAAGTTTCACAAGTCCCTTGTATGTTCTGAGCAGTTAAACTTCTCACTGTTCTTTAGAAAACTCCTTCAGTTCCTGCACATTTTTTTCCAACATTTTCTGCATATCTGACCCCAGCAAATTTTTTTTTTTTATGATCCATCTTTTAAAATATTAACCGTTACTCAAGAAGAAAACACAACACAATAAGAGCCAGGATGTGTTTGAACTTTTTGAACAGGATAATAAGGGTAAGTTCAGTTGTACTTATTTTGTCTTCTCTGAAACATGTCAGTATCTTCTAAAGGGCAGTACTAAATGACAATTACAATATTTAAACAAAATAAGAAAAAATACACATCAATGTCCTGTTAAAAAAAAAGTTCAAAAAGTGAATTTGATGAAAATTCGATGACATTACCAATTCCAATAAATTCACATACTTTTTCTTGCCACTGTATATTACACAGAATCATTATGATGTATAATTTCTTGGCACTTGCTTTCCTGGATTTCATGAAGGAAATTAGTCACTGGATGGAATAAGGCCCCACCTTGTATGTCTTTCTCTCACCTTCCTCTCTCACTTGCTCTGAAATTTGTGCTTGAATTCTCTGTCTCTGTCTTTTGATCATGCAATTCTCTTGTCAAGTAAAAGAGTGGCTTATGGATGTATGCAGCGAGTGTTGTAAAATCTGGCCATGCTGCTCAATCGTAGGATCTATTGAGCAATCTGAGGATTTGTTTGTTGGCTCTGGCACTCCGCGAGCCACTTGCCCTGACAGCTGTAGCAGACCTCTGATATTCATCTAGTATGTTGACTTACCAGTCCTCAGTCATACAATATTAACTAAACTAAAACGGAAGTTATCGCTTTCCTCAGCGGACATTCAAACTAATGTTTTATTGTGAATATGAGATTGAACTGAAGAATGAATGCCGTATCAGATGCAGGTAATTACACTCACTCAGTCAATCTCTCTCGCATAATACTCTACTCTACATAATACACAGCTTTTAATACAGTAAAACAATGACCTTTTAATGAAGCAACTCAATGTTCCTTCGTTACTAGTTCTAAAGTGATGTTTTGGAATTAGTAACGGAGGCTTGGGCTCAGCTGTTAAACTATCAAACTTAGATTTGTATTTGACGTAGGTCAAAACAACAAAAAAAGTACAAACCGAGGATTTGTAAAGAAAAATGTCAGAGGATTTCGATATAAACCAAGAGGAGACTGGTTTTCCTTTGCTAAAGTAAGGAAACTTTGCTTTTTTTTGTGTTCCCCCCTTTGCTTCCTTAAACAAACTCGTGGGACTAGCATATCTCAGAGGCGCGTTCGCGACGCATACGTCCTACGTCATCCGCCGGAACGCCTTCCGCATATGAAAGATAATAAGTGAGAGAAAAGTGTTTATTACGTTTGAATATGGATATTTTTTTCTTACAAACACACAGCTTTCGGTACAGAACTAGCATATCTCAGGGGCGCGCGCGCTGCGCATACGTCCTGCGTCATCCGCCGGAACGCCTTCCGCGTATGACAGATAACGGAAGTGAGAGAAAAGTTTTTATTATGTTTGAAATATGGATATTTTTCTCACAAAAACACATCGATTCGCTACAGAAGGCCTTTATATTCAATAACTAATATTATAAAAATCATTTATAAATTTTATATTATTAAATATTATGTATAAGGTTATGTACGTTTTTGTGTGTGTGCGCAGTTTTGTGACAAATGAGGACATACATTTGTATAATGACAAAGGTATGACATAGTATTACAAGGAGAAGGTGACTTTTCAGGACATTACCCCATGGCCCCCCTTTTCAAAACACTTATAAATCACACAGAATGGAGTGTATTGAAAATCTCAAATAGCACAAAGTCTCCTGTAAGGGGTAGGTTTAGGGGTAGGGTTGATGTAGGGCAATAGAATATACGATCTGTACAGTATAAAAACCATTACGCCTATGGGATGTCCCCACTTTTCACAGAAAACCAACCTAGTTTGTGTGTGGTGGTGTGTGTGTGTTGTGTGTGTGTGTGTGTGTGTGGGTTGTTGTGTGTGTGCATGTGCATGCGTGTGAATGTGTGCACACTATCCCACTATGTTTTTTTGTAGTTGTAAAATTGAGTGACAGCTTGTGCCACCGCATTTTTAAAAAATGACTCTTTTGCATCTTTGTATTTCAAAAATGTTCTTTAAAATACTGTACATAAACATTATTCCAATTTTATGGCCAGCAAGAAGTGTTAGTGTGACTTTATTTTTAGGAATGCACTCCTGTGTGTAACGCGTCTCAGAAAAGCTTGTGTGTCGTGCATGACAGATCTTAGCGTTCATTTTTCGCCTTCTCTTTTTCACCTTTTCTTTTCATCCCTCCCTTTCTCTCCCCTTCTCAATCTTTCTCAATCATGTAGAGTGATGGAATGAAATAGTCTGTGTATGTGTGTGTGTAAAAGAGAGAGAGACTCGTGGCAATGATCAGTGAAAGCTCAAGCCTGTACCATAAACAGTGAATATCCCAGCCCTCTCTGCCTGTCTCAACTGGCCCTCGCATACTGATAGCTTACCTCTGGAATCACACACACACACACACACATACACACACACAGAGTTAAACACACAATTGCTTTCTCACAAACAATGTATGCATGTGTACTTGCTCATGTACACACAAAGCACATTTTACGCTTTTAAGCATTCATACAAAAACCTTATATACTTAATGAACAGTAAAATTTTCAGCCTTTTCTCTGAGTCAGGCTTTGTGCCACCCCATAATCACCTTTCCTCTCTTTTTCTCTCAACACAACAGTTTATTCAGCAGGGTGTAGCCAGCGAGACCTCAGCAGCCATTGTCAAGGTCTGAGAGTGTTAGTGTAAACATAGGCAGCACCGGGAGAGTTGGAGACACAGCCTTGCCCTGTAGTTATGTTTTTTCTTTTTTTCTATCTAAAGAGTCCCTCTTTCTCTGTAGCTTTAAGGTATGTGTGTTTGGCAGGAACTGGTCCTGCTTAAGGTGTGTTCTAGAGTCTGTTGGTTTTGCCAAGTACGACACACCTGGAAATGCAGCATGCTCATTTTTAAGCAATTGTGCACATAGTCAAATCTATTGTCTTGTGTTGAAGATGGGGTTATGTATTCATAAAAGACTTTATGCATGTATAAAGATTCCAAGCACTGACATCTCTGTGTACACTGAAACTATGTCGATATATACATATATAGATATATATATAAATATATATATATAATATGATATATATATATATCTATATATAGTATAAAAATAATAACTGTACAACAAATATAAAATAACACCTAAGAAGTACCATAAATATAAATGAAAGAAACTAAAAAGAAATATAAATTAACCCCCCCCCCCCAACAAAAAAAAACCTTAACGATACATTTTATGTTATTATTTCATCATTTATTTTTCTCAATATGTTGTCATTAATTATCCAATCTTATTTCATTAACACACCTAATATCACGCATAATTTACATTGTAAAAATTGTCCTGCAGTAGACTAAATGTTGATATTTTTTTATGATATGTTGTAGTCCATACGCCTTCTAATTATCCTTATAATTGTTATGTGAATAACAATGACTGGTTTCTGTCAGATTGGCTTGGTTTCATGACTAAACATGAAGTGCCAGTTTGAAGGAAAATTGTAATGTTACAGGAGTAGTAAAATAAATAAATAAATAAATTGGGTTATTATTTGCTTGCCCTCATTCCAAACCTGTATGCTGTCATCCATGGAACACCAAATAAGAATAAAAATATTAACAACTTGACGTACAATTAACTATTTAAGTTAAATGCAACTTTTAAACATTAAAGTTAAATGCATACCCTTTTCTGTTTGTCCTTCCTTATGTATTGTGCACCCATATTGCTTATATTATCATAATTAATTATTGAAAATCGAATGAGTAGACTATAGTTCAAAATGGTACTTGCAACTGTTACCTTAAAGAGCAATTTCTACCTGTTTTAACCAGTGTTAGGGGTAACATATTACAAGTAACATGAGTTACGTAATCAGATTACTTTAATTAACTAGTAAAGTAACACTAATTTTACTTTTTACTCATTACTTTTTAATTTAGAAGGAAATATCTGAGTTACTTTTTCAAATAATTAACGCTAGTTACTTTGTTTCCCATGTCTTGACTGACAGCTCTCATGTTGCCATGTTGAGAGAAATCGGAAGTAAGTGCAGAGTGTTGTGTGAACGTGATGTTACTGTAGTTCTAGACTAAATGTGAACGTGCATTTACTCATCTCACTTGCACAAAATCAGATTTAATATTCCTCAAAATGAATAAAAACAGTCAAATGCAAACTCAGAATATTATGCAAAGCTGCAATAATTAAATATGTTAAATAACACAAATGTATCTAATTCCATTTTATTAATCAATGTCTTTGCTACTGACCTTCAATCATCCAATTAAACCATTCTAAGCAAAAATGACACATTTGTGTTATATTTTTGTTATTGCATCATATTCTTCAAGCAATATGTTTGAGCTAGGCGATTGCCATAACATCCCCTATACGCCAGTCCATGGACAGCAAAATACTAGCCTCATTGTTCATTGGATATAATTGAATTGTCACTCACCTGCAATTAAACCAATTAATGTTGCTGTTTCAAAGCGAGTCCCGCCTTCTGAATGTTTGCCGTAACGAGCACATCCTTCAGGTGCTGCGAAGCAAAAGGCTAAATAGGCATGCAAAGAAGTACAGCTCCTAATGCAGGTGTGTGCTTTGTCGTCATCTATTTTGGAGTGATTGCATATATAGTAGTAAGTGCATTTTAAAAATGTTTTCCCAATCAATCCTGGACTCCTGCTCAAAATGATCAATTATTATAACGACAGCTACAAAAAAAAAACAGAACACTTTTATCACAGTCAGGTCTCATGCCATACCTTTGACATATTTCTATAAGATTTTTTAGTCAAATTATCAGACTTCATAACGACAAAACCCGACCATCATATGAGCTCACTTAGGCATTCTCAAATGCTGTTACTCACAAGTATTACAGAGGCGCTGCCAGAGGACTTGTAGAGGTGGAGTAGGAATCCACAGTTTCTTGGAAGTCGACTTTGGAAGAAATGACGTGTTCAGTTAACATGCATGCTGCCATATTTATTTCACTACATGATAAACATTTCAAAGAATGACTACATGAGGCTGAAGCAAGGTTACTTAAGGCAGCGTTTCTTCAACTGGGTTCATTTTAAAGCCACAAAGTCAGGAGAAATTTACTGAATAAGTCTTAGCAAAAATCATGGCACAAAAACTACTGAATTAAGTTATTGATTGAAAGGCTTACTAGTTTTTTTTAAAAAGTGGCTTAGTGATGCACTGCCAGTGGAAGGTTAAACAAGTTCAAATTCAAGTTTATGGTTTATCTGTGTGCATACATGCCATTAAGTTATTTCTTGCCTATAAAAACACTCATGTTTCAGGTTTACGAGGCCAAGCTCTGAAAACTGTTCATTTAGATGTCAATATGGCAATGATTATAGTTTACTGTATTGAAAACTACCAAAAACACGTTTTTTTAACCATCTGCTTATCGAGGATATTTTTCTTTTATGTGTGCAGGTATTTGTGTGTGATTTTGTTATCTCATCTTTGTATGTATATAAAAGCAACTTTCATGAATCGCAATTAATCCCACATAACATTAACGATTTTAAATATACTTTTATATTGAAATAATTTCACATTCAATCATTAAATTAATGTAGTAACAACATAAAGAAAGTATTTTGTAATATTTGTTTAATGGCATCTTTTTATGACTGAAGGTGAGTATCACTGATATCAATTCTACTGGACCCGTATTCACAAAACATTTTATCTTACCACTGAGTTCTCCTAAATAGCAGTAAAAGTTTTTAGCTAAGAGTAAAGGGGTCATATGATGCGATTTCAAGTTTTCCTTTCTCTTTGGAGTGTTACAAGCTGATTGTGCATAGATAAGATCCCTGAGACTAAAGTCTCAAAACCAAAGACATATTCTTTATCAAAGTTAAAACTCTGCCATGCCCCCCCTAAAAGGCTCGTTCTAACACGCCCCCTCATATCTACCTCACTATGTGGAAATATTAGCATAATGTCGCCCAAATGTGCACGCAAAGAAAGAAGGCGTGGTTTCTGTAACTGCAGTTAGTGTTGAAGCAGCGATGTCAGGGAGACGCTGTGTTTTTCAGTGTGAAAGCAAAAGCACTTTATTGGCCTTCCGAAAGTAGATGCATTTAAAAATCTTTAAGATCACTTACAACAGAAAAGCAATGCATTTTATGCACGACCATTTCGTGAACCTAGGAGAGAAGGTAATTCTAACTTTGCTATGACAATCTAGCGCTTCTGAATCAACTACTGTTTTGTTATTATTTTAAGTATTTGCTATTGACTGTTCAAAATGCGGGTTTTGCACATCGGAGGTGTGTGTGGAAACGGTGAGAAAGAACGGCGGACGCTCGAGCGGTTTGTGTGTGAGAGAGAGATAGAGAGAGACAGCGTCACATCACAGTTGAGTCAGCTGTTTTAACCGTGGCTTGTGTACTGCAAACATACCAGCTTCACCACTGTGTCTGTCACAAGACTCTGTTCCCCATTCGGGCTCTGTATTTACATTTATTTTGAAAGATGAAGCACGCGATTATGGTAAGGGCCGTTACATTTCAGACGAGTGCTTGCGGTGTTCGGCCAAACACAATGCACTGGGTCAGCTGGCCAATCAGAGCAGGCTACGCTTGTCAAAGGAGGGGGCTTTGTAAAAAAACGAAGCGTTTGAGAGAGGCAGGGCATAGAAGTGACAACTACATTAATGTACAGTATTTGAAAAATAATGTGTTTTTTTAACATTTAAGCATGTCAGCATATTCTGTTACACAAATACACAAAATAATGATCTTTAAAAAGCTTCATGATGAACCCTTTAAAAGACCTAATTCACAAAGCTGCTGGACAAAAAATTTAAACTAATCGATACAGGAGGAGTACTTGAATAGCTAAGAGTGAAGGGCGGGTTGACTCATTGGCTAGGGAATGAGGTATCATGCTACTACTATGCACACAGTGATGGATGATAGGTCTCTGTCAGCGATTATTCAGGAATATTGGTAGAGCACGATATGTTGCCGTATTAAATCAAGGTTTCAAAATAAAAATGTTCAAGTGCCACATTAAAATAAATATTTAAAATGCAGGAGGATATAGGATATCACTAATTAAACAAGTATAGTTCAGCTCACTCTTAAAAATAAAGGTGTTGCACAATGCCATAGAAGAACCTTTTTGTCTAAATGGTTCCATAAAAGAACCTTTAACATCTGAAGAACCACAAAAGGTTCTTTGTGGCGAAAGAAGGTTCTTCAGAATATAAAAGGTAAGAAAGAGATGGTTCTTTAAAAGAACCTTTGATAAATGGTTCTTTGGGGAACCAAAAATGGTTTTCTATGGCATCGCTGGAAGAACTTTGAAGCACCTTTATTTTTAAGAGTGTTGTTTAATTGTCAGCCCTCTTACATGGTGTTCTCAAAAACAATTAGTGGTTATGCTATAACAGCCTTTTAATAAAGCAGATGTAAATAATCATGGTGATAATACATGCAATGTAAAAAAAAAAAGAGTAGAAAAAAAACTGGACCACACAGAACAGCTGTTACTTCTTGCCCAAAGGTTATGAAAAACAAGAGAAATCAAAAGGAAAATTGGGTTGGGGATAACCTCCAAAACAAAAGGATGATACCTTTGGGCATTCTCATCAAATGTTTCTAAAAGTTTAGGTTCAGAGGCAGATTGACGGGCAACAGCCTTTAGGTACTTAGTGATTAGGAGTCCCTCCTTTTTCCACTACATTCCCAAAGTTGATCACAGAGTGCGGAGCTAGTTTAGTGCTAAAACGTTGCTGTGAAATACATAGAGCAAAAATTTAGGAGTCTAATTTAGGATTGACATGCCCGGTATTTTTAATGTTCTCCTAAATCGGCGAAGTTATGGCTAACTTTAGGTTTAAGATGTTTTGTGAATCGGCCCCTGATGTATCTTTGTTCCTAATTATTTAACCATGGACTCTATGTAACGTTAACTATACCGAACATTACAGTATAATTGAGGCTATCAATTTTAACATTATGATTGGAAACTTTAACTGTGAAACTTAAAACAATCTTCACATAAGACCCAATTCTGTAAAATGTCCATATTTACCTGTTGCCCTTAGTAGAAGTAGGCAATATAACAAAGAAATTGAACTTGAAGTTATCAAACACTACATTCTAAATTAAATATTGATAAATCCTTAGAGCTACGAAAGTTATTGATTTCCTCTTTTTTGTTCTTTGATTAACGCACATCAGAGCACCTGGGTTATTACATTATTTGGCTGCTATTACATTAAGAGCTGCCGCTGCTGAACATGACGCGGATCTGACACACATGCTTTTATTTCCATTTGGGTTTTAATATGAAATGATACAGGCTACAGAGGACGCGCCGCCGCACAGCTCACACTCACAGGACAGGAAAATTCGTTTTTACTGACATAAGGCCTGACAACGTCTCATCTGACCGCAGTTTACTGATGTTCAACTGAAGTTCCCTCGACACGTGTACCTTTTCCGCACTCATTTGACTAGAACCTGGCACTGAGGTGAAGTTGGAGTGCACATCTAAAAAGTCTCCAGTTTGATGCAGTCGTAAAGATGTTCTGCGTCTAAATAAATGCAATTCTTGTCAAGAAAAAAAAGAGACCAAAGCAGCTTGTGAGTGGGGTGGCTAACACTAGCCCCGTGCCTGCATTAACTGCGTTAAATAGTTTTAACTCTGTTAAACTGGAAAAAGTAATCGCCAGCGTTAACATGCTAATTTTGACAGCACTAGTATATACTTAAATATACTTTAAAATGTACCATAAAGTGCATGACAAAGCATTACTTAAACAATAAAACAACAAAAAAAAGATGTTGACCCCCAACCTATAATAAAGTACACGATATTTTAAATGTAAGAGCACTACGCATGTAACGACAACCCTGTAACAAGTATCAAGCAAATATACGTTGTTAGAGATATAAGTGCAATAATTGGTAGCCGAGATGCCGAGATACAACTATTTGAAATCTGGAATCTGAGGGTGCGAAAAAATCTAAATATTGAGAAAATCGCCTTTAAAATTGTCCAAATGAAGTTCTTAGCAATGCATATTACTAATCGAAAATGAAGTTTTAATATATTTAAGGAAGGAAATTTACAAAATATCTTCATGGAACATGATCTTTACTTAATATACCTTAATTATTTTTGCATAAAAGAAAAATCAATAATTTTGAAAAACAATAATGTTTTTTTGACTATTGCTACAAATATACCACAGCGACTTAAGACTAGTTTTGTGCTGGACAGTGTGTCACATAGCAATATAATTACGCACTTCTTTTTTGCAAGGAGCATAAGTGGTCACTGCTTTAGAAAAAAGCATAAACCCTGATTTAAGCATGCTATTAAGTGCAAGACAAATTTAGAACAAACAGACAAGAAATAAAGTTGGTAACACTTTAGTATAGGGAACAATTCTTACTGTTAACTTGCTTATTAGCGTGCCTATTATTAAAATACTGGCCATTTATTAGTGCTTATAAAGCACATATTGTGCATGACCATATTCTACATCCCTAAACCTACCCAATACCTAAACTTAACCCTTACTAACAATTAATAAGCAGCAAATTAGGAGTTTATTAAGGCAAAAGTCGTAGTTAATGGTTTGTTAATGGTGAGAATTGGACCTTAAAATAAAGTGTAACCATAAAGTTTAAGTAATATTTTGAAGCATCTGTATAGATTAATCACTTTTAAAAACCTGAGCTTCAAATTGTTGATATTAGATTGTTGTGGTCCCTGGCTCACTTAAAGTGGCCACGGGGTCCAGGACAATCTGCTGTCCTTTAAGTATATATGTAGTTTAAGGTGTGAGCGAGGGGTCTTATGCAGGTGACCACAAAGATCGCATAACCAGTCATTTGGACTTCAGAGGTGTCAAATCCCACAGCCACATTCCCATTCTTTACATTCCACCCCGCCTACTGAGGTGCACAGCAGGTTCAACAAAAATGAAGAATGGTAGATAAAAAAGAGAAAACATAAACATGAATGTTTTGACAAGCAGAAACCGCCAACCTGACAAACATGAGTTGAGTCAAATAAGTTTTCAAAAGATGTCTTTGCTGTGTTTTAGTACTGAACAAATTACTTTTCCATATTTTCCTTCCTATTTTAGATTCAAAACTTCAGGGAACAGCTGACTTCAGCAGCACAGAAAGCCCACAGCAAGAATCCTGTACCTGGGAAAGCCAACGGGGTTCTTCTGCTGAATCAACCCATCCTAGTCGAAGCATACGTGGGTCTGATGTCTGTTATAGGAAACCAAAACAAGTTGGGCTATTGCTTAGCACGAGGCAATATTGGTTTCTGAGGGCACTTTGAGTCTTCCAGTGATGGTTTACACTAAGTAATTCTCTTATACCAGCTGAGCATGTGTAATTTATACTTATATAAGATAATGAATATTAATATGGCTATTTTAAATCAAGGTGAATGTATAATTTGTATTCTTAAAATACATTTAGTGTCCATCAAACCTTTTAGTTTCATCTAGTTATATTGCCCCAAGATCTTAACAATGTCTATCAGTCATTTCCTTTGGGTTGTGTCATAACATACAAAGTGTTGTCCCTCCTCCTACGACTTCCTGTGTAGCAATATCTTGTTTTTAGTTTTCTGTTTTAGTTATTTCTCTGCAGAAACTGATTCTTCGCAATGTAATTTGTAAAGTGCCTTTCCTTTCTTTCTGTGTTTATGCTGATATTCTACCTCATCACAAGGCTTCTTACAAGGCAATTGATGCATGAAGGTACACAAGTCATTTTTTTTGATACTTTAGAGTTTATTATTATAGTAGAACACAGTGCTGGATTTTCCCTCATCTTGTAATTACTACATTCACTCAGTCATCTTGATTTGTTTCTACAGCAGAATGTTAAACATACTGTGGTCTTTTTAAAAATAAATGGTAATACAGAAACTTGGTTCATTAGTGCTGAACATAATATATTTACATTAACTACAATTAGGAATAATTCAATAAAACGTGTGCTTCATTTATCTGAATAGTCTGCACGATTTTGATTTATATGGCATTTCTAAGGTATAGGGCAAGTGGCCAGTGTAACCATGTCTTGTTGAAAATATTGTTATATATGTTATATACTTGTAAATATTCAAAAATAAAACAAATGTACTGTATTTGTATAAATTATACATTTAAGGTAATTTAAATTATCCCCTTAAAAAACTGGCCCCATGCAGTTAACATGGTGTAGAACATAGAACAGTCATCATGGTTTGTGTGGTACGATTTTCATTTTGTATATTAAATTGACAAAAAAAAATACTAATTGTGCAGCATCTAACCTTGGTATATGAACATTTCATTAATTTTGTATTATCACATTTCATAGAGAATTCACACTTGTGGTAAATTAAAACAAAGATTATAGTAAAGACAGATTTTTTGTTTATAAGTAGCTTTATAAAAACACTTAATTTGTATTCAATCACTATTTTATATATAAATTGCAATTTATATATAATTCATATTATTTACGATTTATTAAATAATTAACGCTTGCAAAAAATCTAAAATTTAAAAATTTGCTGATACAATATGAATGTTAGTCAAACAAACAATTACGGTCTTGCCACAGGGAACACTGCGGGTGTGCAAGAGAACATTGCAAAACAGCTTTGAATAAATGGAACAATTTGTCTTACAGTAATGAAATAATATGAAATACATGTGAGTTATTTTATACGTATAGGTCTGCTATTATATATATATATACACACACAGTACCCTCCATAAGTATTGGAACAGTAAATACAAAATTGCTCTATTTGCTGTGGAGTCAAGACATTTGCAAATAAGTTTAAATGAAGATAGTGCAAATATGAGACTAGAAAACTTACTCGAATTGACAATCATTAAATTTTATTTATTAGCGAGGTTGACACACGAACTGTTATCAGACTTTACCAACCAAAAGGGACAGATATCAGGTTCATGCAGAGTCATCCCACTTCTGTGGAGAGCAGAATGACTTGGAACAGTTGTAGAAACTTAAGGCGATGATAAAAGAATAAAAGGCTATTAGTTTTGTTGCAGCTCCCTGCGTGCACAATCAAGAGCTAGTGAGTTCTTACCTGAATCCAGACATCCCCAGGACTAAAGCAGCATCTTATCTGTGAAATAGCGTTCCAGCCTTTATGAGGCCAATTCAATTGTAGCTTTTATATGGGAGCCGATTCTGCTTTAGGTCTCCTTTCGAGTGCATGTGTGAAAGTTCAATGTTCAATAGATATAGAATTATAGGGATGACCTTGGGCCATCATCAGACTTACCATTTTTTTGCCCTGTTATAACCGTTCCTGATCTGTACACTGAGCCAAGGGTGTTTTGGTGTACACTTCGTCCTAGACTGCAAATAACGGGTGCGACTTTTGATGAGTCTTGATGCGAATTTCTGAGTATTGATAGCAAGATGGTTGGGACCCTTCCAAATCATTCTGCTACTGTCATCATACATTAAGTCATCATCAAAATTGAGAGGGCCTGTTCCAGAGACAGCCACAATGCTCTACACTTACACTTTTGCTTTGTGCTAACTCGTCTACAATACATTGTTTGCTTTTCTACCAATCACTTAGAATAAATAGTGAGAATCCTTGTTCTCATTTGTTCAACCACATCTTGTTACACGAAATAGATATACTGTGCTTTTGCATACTATAAATCGCCTTTCTTGTGCTGGTTGCTGGTCAGAGGTTTACATCTTGCTGTTGAAAGCATTCTCTGTAATTCTGGTCACAGTTTTCTTGTCGAGGAGCAAGTACTGTGGATTGTCAGAGCATCACCCCAGCTTTCTGGAGGTAGTTGGTGATTTTACAGACCCGTATTTTAGGGTTCATTTTCATTGGACTGCTTTTTTACCTCTTTTACTGCTGTTGTTTTTCTGTTGTCAGGTCGTTCTTGGTTGCTGACGGTTGCTTGGTGGTTTCCAAACTCTTGATTTTTCCATGCCCTTTGTTTCTGCTATAGCTCTAATTGACTTCCTATTTTCTTTTAGCAGCCAAATTGCTTGCTTTTCTCTCAAAGTCAGCCCCCTCGTCTTAATCCTGGTTTGTGTGTGTCGTCATCGAATGCAAGACTCAAAATGCAGAAGCAATGGATATAACTGATAAGACACATTCCCTGCTTTTAATATCTGAAGAATAAATGCAACAGGATACAGCTGATCACTCAGAAAGACCTGTGAGGCAACTGTTCCAATACTTATGCTCACATCAGATAGTGGGTAAATATGTAGATACTCTAATAATTGCTGATCTTATAGCTGGTGAACACAGTTAAATGTGTTGAAAACGCCCATTAAATCAAAGTGACTTCTATAGTAGTTCTATATTATCTTACTCTGATTATATACAGAATTTCTTGAACTCCACAGCAAACAGAGCAGTGTATTGTTTTTAATATTCCTCAGTAGATTATGTGCGTCGCACTTATACGTATATATATAGATATATATATATACACACACACACCTTCTGCAGACGTTTGTAAAACAGGATCTTTACCCATGACCAGTGCGGAGAATGCAGACTTAAAGCATGTACACCATAACTCTGGTCTGGCAGACGTTGTGTGATAATCTCTTGTTTATCTGATTACATTTCTCTAGGCTGCACAATGGCTCAGCGTCTGCTGCCTGCAACCAGATCTCAAACCAGAAGCTCTGCGAATATGTTGACATTACTTTTCCACCATAGTCATCACAACCCTCCTACAAAATCAATTTACAGCAGAACAAGCTTACGGCTTGTTTACTCAATCCTGTTGCAGTACATACCCGTTAGTGTTTTAGTACAGAATGCCAATGAAGGTTTGATATATTTGTCTTTCACGGAACTCCAAGGGTGACTGCCTTTCCTGACAAGGTATGGGAGCATTTGTTTTGCCCAATCCAGGATCAGGCACTGCTGTCCCCCCGGGCCATGGCTTCTCCACCTCTGCTCGTAAAAGATCTACAGAGTAAACCTTGGATCATATGCCAAATAAACTAAGAGCATTTAAAAAGAGAGTGATGACACTGTTCTGCGTAAGTGAGCTGGATTTCACAAGAGGATCAGTGAAAGATAAATAATATTGGTCTTTTTAATGGGAGTGTCCATATTAGCAATGAACTTTGTTATTATTGTTGTCATAGTGGCAAGACATATCACCTTAACTTTACTGTAGTGTGGCAGAATCTTGATTCTACTTGAGAATGGTGAGATGAAGCAGAAAGACCAGTACTGTAATCATATCTATTTTCAAAAGTGACATTTTCATATATTGACTTCAGTGAATTAAGCTCTTTGTGGACTGCTTTCTGTTTTTTCCTCATGCATTTTGTAAGCACATTGATGTCATCCGTATAATTGCGGTGTTGTGTGTTGTAGAGCAGTGTTTCCATGGAAGCTCAACAATAATTGCTCTCTTTCACTTATCTTTTGTAAAAATTCACCGAATAAACAAGAGCAGCAAATGCGCCACCCACAAGATAATGAAAATATAACAAATTATGTCAAAATATTTCAGTTATAACCTGTTGTCTAATCTAGGCTTTTTTTTTTTCTTTTCAGAAATTAAAAGTATAGTATTTTGGGTATTTTTGCGATTTTGGGGGAGCTTGAGAAAGAAACGAGACATGTGCCTTGTTAAAGTTAGTGTATCATCAGAATGATTTTGAAATGGATATTTCAAGGTAAAAAAAAACTTGCATAAAATTGCTTTAAAGACATTCTATCATTAGCAGAAGTGCATTTTAAAAACACTTAAAAGTAATTTTAACAACTTTATCTTGGATTGTTGTTCCCAGATACAGTGTAAATAGGTCTAAATTTAAATTTGATGTCTCTTAAAGACATTTGACAAATAAATTACTATACATATACTAACCTGGAGCCATCAGTGTGGTCCTTGACCTTAAATAACAGCTGCCTTATCATGGAGTGTTATATGTATTTGAATAAATATAGAATGATGCTGTACTGAACATCTGTAGTAATCCCTGTGCTTGGTATGGGGTACTTTATGGGTAACATGTAGCACACAGATTTCCTCAGTTAATCATCATGAGGTTTCATAATAAGAGAGGTTCAAGCTACATTCTTCTATGAGAAGGTAAGACGTAGCCCATGGCTATAGAATATGACTTTTTTTTTTTAACTGCGGCACAGCCTCTGCCCCCCTGCCTCTTGTTATTCTGTTCCGATTTCGTCCATGAGGGGTTAGTTAGACACTTTGACCAGGAAGAGGCTTTGAATTGTGTTTTTTTTTTGTTTGTTTGTTTTTTTTTTTTTTTTTTGTATCATTTAAGAAATAAAGTAACCATAAAAACTTCCTTTTCTCTAAATCACTGTTCACGATTTGCAAGTCGAGAGTAGCATTTTGTAGTTACCACGGGCTAACGCCATTGTAGTAGTTTTGAAAGGGTCATAAACTATTTTGATCACATAGAAATCGCAGGGCTATGAGAACTTCCTCTCATAGCATTATAAAACGTACACTAGTTGCAGTGCGCTCGCGGTCAATGGTTCGAACCTCGTAGGGTGGCTGAGGTTGCATCACGTAGTGGTGTTTGTACACACTAGTTTAATGTGCAATGTGCAGTCACTAGATCGTAACACTCATCCGTACGTGGCCCCCCCCCCACGATTGGTCTCTGTGCATCTGTTAATGTGTGCATCGAGCTTGCGGCATACAGTTGTAATCGTTTGCTTCTGTGTTTGCTGTCAGCCTTAACGCCGTCTAGATCAGAGATTTCAGTCAATGAGATTTCCATTATTCTAATCTAAATTCAAAAATGGCCTTACATGTTGCAATACCGAAATGAAGCAATACCCACACACGAGGTTTAAATCATTTGATCTTAGTTGTGGGTATTTTGTTGACTTTTGAGTACCCCTACATTGGAATGAGTGGCATTCACTCTCATTTACACGGAGAGCGGTACAGGTACATTTGTTGCTGCGATCCATTCGTTTCACGGTATGTCTTACCTGCTTACCGAATGGAGGCTCTGCGAACAGAACCAGCATCCATTCACTTTATTTAATCTATATATTCTCTATCTATCATCTCTATCTATCTGAATCTATTTTACTGCCGCTTACAACAGCAGAAATAGCCTTTCTGCTGTCGTGAATCAATGCAGCAGTTACAGTCTGCTATTGAATATGCAAAACTTCTCTACAAGTGTTTTGAACCGCAGGCATTTTATAAGAGAGATGCAGGATCCATGCAGCGCGAATCTGTAAGTATGTGTATACTGTAAGCTATGCTAAGTTAGCAAAGTAGAATTATCACGTAAGATAAATGACGGGCGAGCTCCGCCTCCCCTTTTTCTTCCTCAAGAACTGCCCTCGCAGGACAGTGTGGTTCCTCGTGTTGGTAAGAAAAACCGGCTATTCAGCTGTTGTTGGCACTGAGAACACTGTTCACGTGTCAACCTGCCTTCGCTTGTTCTACGTCCCGGATAAAAGCACACCTTGCTAAATCTATTGGTACTTGATCTCTAGGGAGTGTCCCTAATTAGGCAGTTCATGAAACCTTGTGCTATTCGTTGTCATAGAATTCTAGCCTCGGGTGTTTAACAACAAAATGCATCCCCAATTCGTCTGGCTTTAATCCAACTCGACTCATGCAGGAGGCACCTGTCCCCCAGCGCATGGCACTCTTCAGGGGACCGCCCGGTGCATTCTCGTGTCAGCTGCCCTGCCGGCTATGGACCGCCTCCGCCGACAAATGTAATTTAAAAAATGGGGAGTTTCAATACTTGGTGTGCGCTTACAGATTTAACGCCTCAGTGCTTTTTTGTTGTGTGAGAAATCGATGGGGTTGTTGCACAAAACTTGTCCCCCGAATATGTTTGACTCTGCTTAATGTTCCAACCACAATAACACACCTTGAATGTTTGCATAAATTGGACATTCAATGTAAGGTAAAATCGAAAGAGTACGCCTCTACTCAAAACGCTTTGTTTTACAAAAGTCCCTCCTTAACCGAACAAGGCGCATCTGCCTCTGATTGGACCAGCATGACCAGTGCTGTGATGGGAACCAAGAAGCTCCGATGACCACGAGACCGAAAGGCACTCGTCGAAATGTAAACGCCCCGTGGGCACTTACCATAATAGCCTGGACGACTTCATCTTTCAAAATAAAATGTCAAAACTAAGACAGAGCATGCCCCATCGGATAAAAAAGAAGGAAAGAGAGCCAGATTCGGACAGAACACAAGCTAGAATATGAATTCAAATGTGTAATTGCACGTAACATACAAAGCCTATGGGTTAAGGACAGTTCCTGACTACCCGCGTGATTTGTTCTTCTCTCTCTCTCTCTCTCTCTCTCTCTCGCTCGCGGACACACACACACACACACCCAACGCACACACACACGATGCGCAAAAACTCTGCATTTGAACAGTCAATAACAAATAATTTAACTAGTAACAAAACAGTAGCTGATTCAGAAGCGCCAGATTGTCATAGCAATCTTAAAGATTCTAAATGCATCTACTTTCGGAATGTCATGAAAATAAACAGGACTTTGCTTTCGCCGAGAATGAAAACCAACACAGCTTTGCGACATGGGCTGCCTTCAACACTAATGCGGTTACTGAATACCAGGCCTTCTTCTTAGCGTGTGCATTTGGCGCAGGCACTTATGCAAATATCCCACATAGTGAACCGAGATATGTGGGGCAGGGGGTTAGACCGAGGGGCCCGGTTTTAGGGTGGCGCGGGGCAGAGTCTTAACTTTAATACAGAATATTCCACTGTTGGTTTGAGACTGTCGTCTGTTGGCAAAGTCAGGATCTTATCTATGCACAATCAGCTTGTAACACTTCCAAAGAGAAAGGAAAACTTGAAATCGCATCATATGACCCCTTTAAAAATGCTGCGCTCATGCCTAGGAATTTTAAATCCAGATGTTTGCTATGAGGTTCATTCATGTTTGAAGTGTCATGCAAGAGCGGTCAATGGTGACGACGTTTCCTGCACCTTCCGACCTAACCCAACCCCTCCCCATTTTTGTCCAAATGTGGGCAGTATAATGGCGATGTAGGCATATCCCTAGTGAGGTGGATTGAGGCTTTGCGCCATCAGCTTGCAACATTATATTCTATTTGTTCATTACAATGCACATTTCTTACTTGGTAAGTTAGAGTCATATCGGTTCAGACCCACATAGATTGTTTGTCATTAGTTAAATAACCTATGACATCAAAAAAGGGTATGACATTAAAGGTACACATTGCTAACCCACATTAAAGAAAATCTGGGCTTTGCACCCCAGATACAAACGTCAAGCCACTAGATTTGAAGCTATCTGGTCAAGAGTCTAGTCCCATGATCCTTCGGAAATCATTCTAAGCTGATTTGGTGCTCAAAAAATTTTGATGACAGATGAAAGCAGTTGTGCTGCTTAACATATTCGTGAGAACGTTGATATTATTATTTTTTAAATCGTGTTCGCCCCTAATGTGTATGTATATATATCATTTAAGATGGGAGATTGTGTGTTTGAGTGGCATATGTATTGCCTTGCAGGGTTTTGTGTCTTCTCATAGGTCAAGCTTAAGCGGAAAGGTAAATTGTGTCCTCTAGACAGCCGCTTTAAGTTTTTGTTGTGATATGAAAAGAGACTCCCTATTGCCCTTGAGTGGAATTTGATTGGCAAAGTGGCCGAGGGTGGAGAAGAGTTGAGAAAATTTCAAGGCACCCATGACCCCACATGACCCGTCTAACACCAGTGCAACATAGCATGCCTGCAGCAAGTAATACTATACGAACAGTCAATCACGAGTCTGACGTGACACATAGCCTGTAGCCTCCCAATCTCCAACAAACACTTTCTTGAGTCACCTCTGAGGTTCTAGAGAAGAGACTATACGTTTCTTCAAATCAGTAAGACAGAGGTTAATACGGTAAAAAAAATATGGGCAGATAGCAGCACTGTAATTTTCCCAGTTGCTTAGTCACAGAAAATGAAGACAATTGTTTTGTAGTTGAAGTTTTATGAAATGTATGTAATGGTTAAATGTGCAAATGATGTATTATGTGCTAATTTGCATGAAGCTCCAGAACAGAAATTCGAACAGTGTATAAAGCCAGATTTTAAATTGTTGTTTGTTAACATGTTAGAATGTGTTTTTAGACCTGTTTTTATCACTCTGTAAATCATACAATACGGTCAACAGCTAGAAATGTTCACCATGTTTTTAGGCATAAAATAAATCAGGTGACTAATTATAGGAATAAAATGGGCACGTTTGTTGAATGTAAGTTCTACTGAAGTGTGAAATTCTGGCTCTGTGCATGAGAGAGAGAAAAAAAGAGAAAATAAAAATATCCAAATTGACCAGTCCATGACAAACACAATGGATTTGCCTGTAGTGTCTTGCCTTATGTTAAGTTCTGTATTTTTCCAGAAAACAGCAGAGCAACCATTCATTTCTGTATGGAAGCCAGTTTCCATGTAAGATTTAAGTCACAGTGCTAAGTGTTCTAAGATGCAGTGTCTGTAGTGGCCCTCAGGTCAGACTAGTGTCACTCCGTCTCAGTGTCTCTGAGCATTGCTTGTTTGTTCAGTAAACACGAGGCACCTGTTTGCGGAATTCGGGTTGCCAACTAGACCAGTCCAGTGGCATTTATTATGCCTAATGACCCCAGCCATCTTTTCCTTTTCGCATTCTACTCTTTCCATCTGTCAGCCATACAGCTGTGTGTTAGCTTGTACCGAGGCAGGCGACGCAGATAGGGATACTTTGTTTTCATTTATCTCCTCAGCTGTCAGTGTTGTGTCTGGAGTGTGGTGTCAAACGTAGTGGGGAATGGGACACTTGGAAAAGACTCAACTTTGCTAGCCCTCTCAGCTATGCAGAATGTAGAGGGGAGAGAGGAGCACACCCTGGATTCAGATCATGGAAAACAATAGCTATGACAAAAATGTCAGGACGCCATTGCTGAGTTGCTGGTTTGGCGTCATCACTGCAAAAGACCAGCCCCTGTCATTTTGTTTACAACCATGAATTATTTTTATTAATCTCTAAATATTAAAAGATAGTTTACATTCTGCATTTTTTAAAATAGGTTTTTCTATTGGTGACTTATATAGGCTAACCTCTTGTGACAAAGATCGCAGACGGTCCCAAGTTAGTTAATATTCTATAAAGATCTACACATTAAAGAAAAAAAAAGATTTATGGAAATTTATAATTTACTCACCGTTATAGTTTCAAACTTGTATGACTGTCTGTCTTCTGTGGAACACAAAAGATGACGTTTTATTTGATTTTAGTTTAAAATGTATTTCTTTTATTTTTAAGTGTAATGAAAGTGGAGAACTGGAACTGTGAAAGTCCAAAGTGCCATAAAACACTCTAAAAGTATCTTTAAATTGGTTTACATTACTTGTGTTCTCTATTTATAACTATTTCATGGCTTCTGAAGCCATGCTGTGGTTTTATGTGAGAAACCAGAAATAGTGATTTTCTGATTTACGAGAGAGGGGGGAAAATCAGCTTGATATTTTCAGCAAATCAAATGGTCCAGTTAAAAAAACACAGAATCCGACTGATGTTTCTTAAGTTCACCTCACTAACTCAGCAGTTAATAGTTAATAGCAGTTTTAATAGTAAAAAAACAGATTTCCAGTGAATAATGGCTCAAATTTAGGTTTGCTCATCACACATCTATATGGCTTCAGAGGGAATATAGGGCATGTGTTGAGCAAAGGGGTTTATGCTTTTTGCATCATTTTTCCATATATTGTTGCATGATAAAGAACGACCAGAAGATCATTTCAAATGTCTCTTTTTGCGTTCCACAAAATAACAAAACTTATTTGTAATGGCATGAATATAAGAAAATTACCATTTAAATTAAGCTGAGAACCAATCCTTTAACAAATCCAAAAGAACACTGAATTATTTTCCATCGATAAATAAAAAAAAGGCCTTTTTCTCTCAGATATGCTTTTATCAATTGCATCATTACAAAGCAATGAAATAATAACCATAACATTCACATTATCAAATCCTACATGAGACTTTATCACAAATTACCTTTGCAGCTATAAGGGAAATTGATATGGAAATTTCACATCAATAACATGTTAAAGTGTCCTTTATTATAAAGTGGCAACACTTTTGGTGTTTCACTTTTTTGTTTATTCACAACTGCACTGAAAAAAATGGTAAGGTTTAATTTAAAGCAAATAATTGCAAAGAAATGGTATGTAACGCATTGAACTAAAAGTTTAATTTTGAAATAGTTTTTACTGATAAAACACGCTTCAGTAATCTGTTTTATTTACAACTTCACGGAAATCGTGTTCAATACCCATGAGGGGAAGACCCATTCCATGAATAATGGCCACTTGCGCAACTTGTTATCTTAGCAAGAAGAGGAAAAGAGGAAAGAAATACAACACACCATGATATGATAAAGATCTTTGATCCAGAAAGGCATTAGTCACTGCATTTACAAGAAGGTGACAAATGAGGCTTTTCTTCTGTGATTTTTCTCATGAAGATGCCCACATATTGTTGTCCCCTTTAGTTCCCCCAAGCCATTTTCTTTCTTTAAAGTGTTCTTGGGAAAAGGAAAGTTTGTTATTAATAGAGATAACATGTTTCTTTCAGCACTAAAAAAGCAACAGCAAAACCCCTATATGCTTATCTCAGATTTTTGAATAAATAAATCATAGATTTGGTATCTTTTATCCATTGCTTATTGCATTTAAATTCCACGTAATTTCCAAACTGTCATTTCTTGGTAGATAAATACAGTCTTACAAAGCACAAGCCCTAGTGATATTTGTACTCTATCAAAACTGTTGCTAGGCCACGCAGCTACTGAGACTGCAGGGGGCCAGCGTGAGGCCTGCTGACAGGCACTTTAAGGGAGCAGATCAGTGAGAGAAAGAGCAGACGCTGTTCTGGGGCCCACCCTAAGTCCTGAAGGTGCGTTAGTGCACACTCCATCCCTCTTGTGACTCCCAGCAATCTCAATCTTTATGCCCCCCAGTGTAACCGAAGCCCCAAAAATGCACCCGCAAAAAACCCCTACGTGCCTCACTGGTTTGAGCGTTTAGGATACCACAGCTAACGAGCGGCTGCAATGCAAACGCATTCCACCACAATCTCAGACATTTTTGCTGAATTTCTGTGTGGTAAATAGAGGGTAAGAATTGTAGAATTGAAAACATGAGATTTAATTACCTCATGTTCTGTCATGCATTGCACCTGCATGTTTGTTTGAAGTTGATGTAATTCGTCATCTGTTTTTATCCCACTTGAAGTCAGCATGCCACATATTTTAATTTCATATATGTGATTGTTTGCCAACAGGGGGCAATGCATGCCTTTATGCAATATAATGCAATTCAGTGCAATGTATTGTGGTGAGTTTGTAGTCACTATAAACCAAGCAAGCAGTTGGGTGACTGACACATAAAAATAAAAATTAAAAAGAGTAGGTGTTTAACTTCTGTGGTAAATTCAGTTAGATATTCATGGGAGGGCATAACATAAAAAAATAATGGTGAGCTGTATGTACAGTATATATCAGAAAATATCAGATAATTTGATTTTGATGTGGTGCGACTCCCCCCTAAAATCAAACGATAGTTATGAACCAATAATTTGACGCATTAATATAAGGAGTAACTTTCAAATAAATACATTAGGTTTGTAGTCCTTCAGGTTATTCCACTCTTATGCTGCCTTATGACAACTGCTTACACCTTTCTAAGCAGTCTTAAAAAGAAGCACATCATTCTGTCATGTTGTGTTTACTTTGTAATCGTGCTAAGCATTCACTTCAGTAGAAATGTTTCCCTCCACCAGCCTTACATGCTTTATAGTCAGAGTATGCACAACTAAAAAAAATAGAAATAAATACTCATAAACTCATAAACATAAAACATGAGCCAGCTAAAGCTCAGGTATTTACATTCAGGCTGCTTATTGTTGACCTGAGCTAGAGCAATGGCCATCCTCTCACCCCTCAGCCCCTGTGGCCCTTAAGCCTCAAACCCCTCTTGACAAGTGTGAAAGTTTATGAGCCGGGTTAAGATGTCAGCGGGTGCACGAGTTCAAGGAACGCTAACTCCCAAAGTGCACGCCACCATATCCCACACCCCAGCTCCATCTTCCCTCCATCCCCCTGTACCCTGGAGCTTTTCTCCTCTTGACCTCTTGAAGCAGCATTGTGATTTGGAACTCTGTGAATGAGAATCACAACACATTTCATTTTATCCCGTCTGCCCATTTTCTGCTGGCTGTGTTTTGTGTGCTTGTGCAGTCTCTTGTAATCCCTACTGTTACTCTACTGCTGTGTCCCCAACAACCCCTTGCAGCTCATGCAAAATATGTCCTCCTTGAAATGGTTGGCATGCCACTCACAGATGTCCGTGCGGTGGGAGATAAATTTGACTGAGTAGATGAGAGCGACAGCTGGGGGGTTACAGTTTCACCAGATGTCCACTGGGTGCTAACCCTCGGTCAGACAAGAGCCACTCTGGATCCTCCTCTTTGCGCTCTGGATGTATTTGGGATACATGGTAAATATTTTTTCTGCACAGAATGACAGGGGGAGGAACGGATGGGAGGAGAGACCAATTCTCTCGGGCAAGAATGGCATGGCTTGACACATTGCAGACTGAAATGATGGACAGTAGTCTCATAATTGACATTAATAACCTGGGTGGTGCTAAGAGACTGGGGTGCCTTGTTTAAGTTGATTCACATCTGTAGCTTTGACATTGGGCATCACTGTAAATCTACTATAGTATTAGAATTTTATAATCTGTGAATTTCCCCATTAGTTACACAATGATATATCAATCAAAAAAATCCCTCAAACACTACAGCAGTGTATGATCCTTGACATTTTAAATGCATTTCATAACTTTTTTTAATGCATTTTTATAACTTTTTTTAATAGTTAAAAAAAGTGCAAGTGTTTTGAAACACATGTGAACACACTAGTTTGTTTGTTTGTTTTTTAAGACATTTTAGCTCTGAACTGTGATTTATATTTCACAACTGCAATTTTATTTCTCATAATTGCACCTTTTTAACTCCCAATATGACTTTAGCATATTTAGCAATCATTACTTTATCATGTGTTTTTACACTTCATAATATGACTTTATATCTTGCAGTTACACATTATTTAACCCCTAATGTGACTTTATTTCACTTATAAATTTGATTTCATATTTGTATTATTTAAAAGAAACTATTACTCATCATTATTAGTGATTTTATTCATTTTATTCACTATTTACACATGTAGGTTGGACTGGAGGTTGGACTTTTTTTATTTATTTATGGTACACCACTAAAATAGAAAATAACTTTTCATTACTAAAAGACTGTTAGAGACACACCTGTATGTGTTTTCTATAATCAAGACCAGGAAGAAGAACACAGTACAGCACATGTATACGTTGATTCCAGGTTCTGGTGAATGTCATGTGACCTTTTGTTGATTGATAACTTGTTTTTAATATATTGAAAAAGACAGTATGAGCAAAGTTAATGCATTTCATTACTAAGAGTGCACCTGGGGTGCTGGTAATGATGACACATCCTCTGACTCCTAGTTGGCACAGTTTTTAATGGAAAAAAAGCTACACTGAGCATAAAATGTAGAAAACATCTAGTCCATTACTAACGTTTTAACGATAGCTATATATGGTATATGAGTGTTCAATGTAAATTTGTGTTTTAGTTCCATTTGAAACGATGGGTTTGGGATAGTATACGGAACATAATTTGTCCTGCAGCATCAATAAGAAACTAATACTATAACATTTTAATCTGCTTTAGAAACTTTTGCAATTTACATGTGGTTTGGTACTGTCGATTCTATTTTTTTTCTCTCATTAATTTTAGTACCAGTTCATTGACAAAAAGAAAAAAACTTGTTTTTTTATTATTGTTTGGCAGTTTAAAGTCAAATTTGGCAATACATTTATTTGCTCTTTATGTGTTTAAATATGTGATCATCTCACTATGTCTTCCCAGAAGTCGTCTTTGCTATGTCACTAATTTCGTGGAAACTAGTAGTGAGTAAAGTGTTTGTGTCTGTAGATTTTCTGTCTTCTGTGGTAGGTTAGTCTCCAGTAAGATGAATTTGCCCTGTGGGTGCACAGCCCGTAAAAAAGATCCGGGGCAACCTGTTTTGCAGCTCATCTCTTTTAAATTAACATCCTCTATTCTCTCCCACAAGTGACGCACTGACGCAAATACACTTATATACATCAAACCCACAGGGATATAGCCACAGGTCGCTCCCACAGATCTCACGGCACTACCAGCAGTAATCATATATTTTTACATTAGTTATAGTGTTCCATTCAACCTGCCTGACTTTGCAAGTTAAGATCTAGGACACAGAACGAATCAGCATCAACTTTCATGCTATTTCCTTCACTTCGCCCCTTTGTATTTCCAGTAGTGTAATGCTAATTTCATTTGTGAATGCTATGTCCAGCAATGAGAAACCAAAAATGGCTTATTACACTTGTCATTTTATCCTAAATCGATTTATCTGTTAATCCAGGTTATGACATGATTTGTACCTGTGTGTTTGGGTGTCTAGTTAACATCTAAATCCAAAAAAAGAGGTGTAGTTAGCATATTAGCTCATGGTAAGGCTAACCATCAGACAGATAAAGTACATGGTGACCCAGACTGGTGTAAATCCAGCTGTTGACTGTATCTATCATATCCTGTTAAGGAGTGCACCTCAGAGGTTTAGCCATTTGACAACCAATCAATGCTAGCGTCGACACACAGCATTGCTTAACACATGATAGTTTTTCATTAAGGAAAGGTCATTTGAAGGATATGATGTGATTGGGTTCTTTATGTCATTATTATAAGAAATGTATAAGCCTTAGAACAATAGATAGCCTTTACAACTGCTTCAGTGTCCCTTGGAAACATCCGTACACACACACACATACACACACTCTGGCAGCTGGTTGTCCTGATTGGCAGGTGACGTTATCTCATAGGAACCTGGCCCACCTTACTGTGTGTGTTCATGTACACACACATACAATAGTAACCTACCTCTCACCCAGATTGGCTTTCATGCTCTTCCACGGCAATGTAAATTCCTTGAGTCAATCCAATTAGAAAAACAGATTACATGGCCTGCTGCATGCTAAACATGAGCCCCATGAACTCTTAGACCGTATGACAGATTGTTACAGTTGAGAGCCAATGGAAACAGTTATGTTAAACACTGTCACATCAGCATGCTTTCTTAGAGATGACTCACAATGGAAATTTAACAAAGTAAAATGAATGGCTTTAACTGTAAAGTACCAGTGGGCATCATCCATCTAACGCGTATGCAGTCATGTGGAGACAGACCAACACATCTGCCAAATGCAGCAGCTATAACTAGATGTTTTTGCTCTATTTACTTGAAGTCTTTGCATACAACTCAAAATATGTGGATCTTGCTCCTAATGGTCATGTAGAGTCCAATGATTTTCACACAAGTAGCTCTTCGAACCTGACGTGTTGCCTATCTAGCATAACACGTGAGCCCAGTAAATCTGGGCAATTCAAGCTCAAACCGTGGGCAACGTTTTGCTAAGTTTCCGGTTTTGAAATACAGGTTTCCTGGAAACGTGTGCAAACGGGGTAAGAGTCTTTCTCTTGTTTTTGGGGGCTGTGTCAAAAATGTCAGCCCATCAGTCACAACATTGTATATAAACACGCAAGTATTAAAGAGACCCTTGCACAATGTATTAACCTAACAAAATACATTCACAATTGCACATTTTTATTTACATTAAAGGCAAAATAACTAAAACAATAAGAGCACAAGTATAGATCTGGAACTTCTTTAAGTCTGTCTAAATATCATTTAGTAATTGCAATGTCTTCTGGTCCATATCCTTTCCTTAGGAAGGTGTGCTAGACACTGATTAATGTAACATAAAAATACTATACATATTTATATATTTTGCTATTGTATTGTGGAGTGACACTTTCATAAACTTTTCTATATTCCTCTGATTATATAATGGTAAATATTACAATAACATAGCACAACAACAGTGATCAGCAATAATGATAAGCCTAATACTATAAAAAAATAATAAGGCCATATACTGTAGATCATAACACAGTCTTGGAGGTAAGAAGTGGATTATCCTTCACATGAAATGTTTGTCTTTTCATCCTGAAATGCGAGGCAAATGTTGGATCACAATAATTAGGAACCACAGTTTCCACAAATCCCTTCATTTGTTTGGGATGTTCTCTTTTATTCTGGACGGCAAGGGCAGTGACTGTAACATCGAGCACATTTTGCAGTATTAAACACGTATTTATACCGATTTCATCAGGCTCCGAAAATTCTTCAAAAAGAACACAAAGAATGGCCTTCTCAGCTTGCCATAGTTGCAACTCTTTCGTCATCAGAACAGTGTGTTCAACGCACCTCCGTTTCCGTTTAAAAAACGTTTTGAACCGTTTTGTTGGGGCTGAACGCAGCCCTGTTTGCAAGCATTAAAGCAGCCCTTTACATCATTTCACCCGGTTTTATTTTTAAAGCCTATCCAGTGACAAAAGACACCTTTGAGCCTCGCTCGAATTACGCATGGATATGTGGCAGCTCATGGACCCAGGATAAGATGTCATTGAGATGCCACATTATGTACTACGCATACATTCATTTTAATGGTTTGACGGGGGAACCAATCACACTTGTCACTCGGTTGCCTGGATACCAATCTCCGGGTTACTAAACACCAGGCCATAAGTTTTACATCATGAGCTATTTTTCTGAAAGTTAGTATATCAAAGATAGTGTTACCTCACAGAAGTGCTGAGCCGGAGACACCTGCTCAGATGTGTACAAGGGCTGTTAAAAGAGGTCTCTCTTTACACCTTACTGCACCGAAGCATATACACGTTAACTCTGTCAGCAGTCCCAGTCACATTTTACATGGTCAAATACAGCAACATTTTAAATCAAAATTTCAGACTTGACAATTAAGGCCAACAAGTTAGTCACCATGAAATCAAAATGGACAATTCTTACTTATTATGAAAGATTGCAGCACATATTATAAATGTTTAATCCGCGCACAAGATTTTATTTTATTTTTAAATCATGTACCCTCGTAACCTCTCCCCTCTAGAATCTTGTCACTCACATCAATCAAATGATCCAGTCAATTCCCAATAGACAAAATCAAGTGCCGTTCAATGTAGTGCCGTCCTCCGAGGAGGCGAAGGAGACAATGCCTCCTCAAAAAATGATGAAAATCTAAATTCATAGTTCAAAAATAAAACAATGCAAATATTACAAAATATGACATTAGTGTATAAATCACTTGTTTTTCTAAAGTGAAACTGTCCAACAGCGACACCAGTGGGTTAAGTTGCAGTGGGAGTTTGTGTCTCTCTTGCCTCCCCTGAGCCCGAGATTTAACAGACCCCCTAAAGCGTGCGGTGGGTTTGGTGGGTTTCACAACACAAAATGATGGTGTTAATGGGAAGTCTATTTAAATTGTAAGCAATACACACACACACACATATATCACCACTTTGTCCCACCAAAATCAAACTTTAAAGTGCCTCTATTATGCCATTTCCAATACTGCCTTTCATGCAGTGTGTAATGTAGCTGTATGTGAATTTAAAATATCTGCAAAGTTGTAAAGCTGAAAGTGCACCATAAATAAAGTTATTGTCTCCCAAAATAAAGAACAGCTGAAACGAGTCGTTAGTAATTTGAATCCCACTTAAGTGACGGCTACACATCACGGGGTAACACATTTGCATAATGCGCGCCTATGTTCTATGTTGGCCGGCCGCGAACAACTTGACCCCGCCCACAAACACGTAATTCTACTGACGACTGCTTTTCTAATCTCGGGGAGTTCAACGCGGGATTCACAAAATGCTTGCTGTTGAAAAATGGATCAGTATCCTGTTTATTTGCACCAGCTGTTCCACGGAATCACAACCTGTAAGTATGATAAATAATAGATGTTTATATTTTGCATAGAGCTTTCAAAATGCAGAACTATTGAAATAGGCGTATCGTTTCCGAAACAGGTTGTACGCCGTAGACCAATCACAACAGTCTAGGCCATCTGACCAATCAGAGCAGAGCAGGCTCACGGAAAGGAGGGGTTTAGAGAGACTGAATCTTTGAACTGCTGCAAACGAATCGTTTGAGAATCGCTGTAAAATGAGGTGATATTAAATGCATATTTGGACAAAACTAAAGCGTTTTTGACCTTGCATGCATGTAATCCTATTGTAGGAGACTCCCAAAATAATATTAGGAACCCTAAAAAGGGCATAATAGGGGCACTTTAAAATGGCCTGAAACATTGCCTCCTCAATTCAGAACACCACACCATGTACAGTTGTGCTCATAAGTTTACATACTTCTCGCAGAATGTGCAAAATGTTAATAATTGAAACAAAATAAGAGGGATCATGAAATGCTATTTTTTATTTACGCCCTGTAAGATATTGCACATAAAAGATGTTTACATATAGTCCACAATAGAAAATAATAGTTGAATTTATAAAAAATTACCCCATTCAAAAGTTCACATACCCTTGAATCCAACCTAGGCTCATTGGAAATACATGCCTCTACCTACATTTCTGCGAAACTCAAAAAACTTATCTATACATACAAATCGCTGCAGTTTCCAGTTGAAATGAACACCAGAGGCAGTAAAACTCCCACAACTTTTATTCCTTTTCACACAAAGAATGATTACAGTCCACAGTTTCGATATAAAGTCTAATTTTTGCATAATTCTTGAGGAATATTATGTTAGAATTCAAAGATACCAGACCGGTAACCCACGCCACCATGCTGAGGATTGCATGCCAGAAACCATGACTAGCTACTAGTCCACCTCTACCATTATTTGCCATGGAGTTGCCCCTGGACGTTAAGACGGCTGTCCAGTGACATTATTCCCTACTCCAAAGCTAGGCTTACATACCCCCCCCCCCCCCCCCCCAAAAAACGTACCTGTTAGGGCCAGAACTCCTGGGCCCGGGGTAGAGCTCATGGCTTGGAATCAGGAATAGATTCCTTTAAAGGAATACGACCAAGAGCCTAGAATCATACTAGTCTTGGCCTGTCACACGGGCTACCGCACACTCTGTATATGCTGAAGGAACTGTCTCAACAGACCCCTATTAGCAACACCCTGTTAAAGTAGGTATTCAGAGGATACATATGTGGAGTGGTGCCCAAGGCGGAACCGGGTTTTTAAACCACTCAAAAAGAGCACGAAGTATTTGCGCGTAGCTCTTACCATACAGGTTTCTAGAAAAGAACGCAGAGTACTAGCCAGCAAACTTACCACAGTGTCGATTTTAGAAAGTGTACAAAGACTTCACGTGCACACTAACCATAACATGGATTTAAAAATACCGATCTAAGGGGTTCTCGTGGCACTCTGAAAAAGCAGCCCATATATGGAAATGGTGCATCCCAAAACGCTAAGTTTGAGAAGTCATCAACTCGATCTAAGGCTTATGACGCTGGAGTGGCTAGCAGTAAATCTGTAACTGAGGGAACAAACATCCAGATCTCAAATGAGAGGGACCTCAACCTACAGCATGTACCAGTGGTGGAACAGCTAGCAGTTTTTTATCTGAGGGAGCAACACACCCAGTTCTCAAACGAGAGGAGGCTCGACCTGCAGCATGTTCCAAAGCTGGAACAGCTAGCAATAATTTACTTAGCTGGGGAAGCAACACACCCAGTTCTCAGTCGAGAAGGGGGCTCGACCTACAGCACGTTCCATTGCTGGAACGCTAGCAGTAGTTTACCTAGGCTGAGAGAGCACAAACCCAGCTCTCAACGAGACGGGGCTCGACCTACAGCGTGATTGTATGAATCAGAAGGGTAAGCGTACTGCAAGCTAGCCAGAAAACTCAGCACATCAGAGAGGCAGAGGAAGGGCTTAGTTCGCCTGATGCTGCTGGTTCCAGGTGTTCTGGAAAAACAGAGAACTCAACTTCTTATGTGAGAGGAGAACTCCGAATTCAGAAGGAGTAGCGTGCTCATAGGTAACCCTTTGATAAAAGGGGAGCACTGCTCAGCACTACCACGAGAATTGCACATGGAGCAACGAATCCAACTCCTCAGAGAGAATTAAATGCTCGAAATAAAGCACCGTGCTCACAATAACCCTCAATGGTGAGGGAGCGATGCTTCCAGAGTGTGTCGACAGAGACACACTAGTGGAGTGGAGCCCAAGGAACCGGGGTCTAAACCAACTCAGAGAAAGTGAACGAGGTTAATACGCGTAACCCTTACCACTTATGTGGATTTTAGAAAGTGCGCAAAAGCATAACGTGCACACTTCCCACTTATGTGGATTTTAGAAAGTGGGCAAAGCATAACGTGCACACTTACCACTTATGTGGATTTTTAGAAAGTTCGCAAAGCTTAACGTGTGCACTTACCACAGTATGGATTTTAGAGTTTTCCAAGCATCTACTCACAGATACCGAAAGTACTGAGCCAAACGGGAGAGGCAAACTCAAATACAACCCTCAAAGGTGAGGAGAGCACTGCCCGAGAGAGCATTACACAGGAAGGTTCTCGTAATGCCACCTATACTTCCCACTCGATGTCTCAGCAAGAGGGGATATCCTGGTGATCGGGAGGCCCCTCAGGGCGACCTAGATACAGTAAACCAGACAGGGCAGCCTGAAAGCATAAGCCCAGCCCGGACGTCCAGGAAATTTTTTGCAGAGATGCGCCGGGGGCTTGATGATCACAAAGGCTCCCGCAGAAGCATGTGTTTTGGCCGCATGATCCAGGAATTATGAAGCCAAAACCCGGCTTTACTTACCCTCTGGACATATCTCGAGGTGTGAAATAAACACTGCAAGTCGAGCACCTGGTTTCTGAATCCAGCAGAGGGGGTGCTCACAGAGGACCTACCCTATAAAAAGGACAGAAACACACAGGTCCCAGAAAAACACTGCAAAGAAAGCTAGCAGAAAGGTTATACACACAAACACCACCAAAGCACTTAAATACGTATACAGTGGGGAAAATAAGTATTTAGTCAGCCACCAATTGTGTAAGTTCTCCCACTTAAAAAGATGAGAAGCCTGTAATTTTCATCATAGGTATAACCTCAACTATGAGAGACAAAATGAAAAAAATCAGGAAATCACATTGTAGGATTTTTAAAGAATTTAATTGCAAATTATGGTGGAAAATAAGTATTTGGTCATAACAAAATTTCATCTCAATACTTTTGTTATATACCCTTTGTTGGCAATAACAGAGGTCAAACGTTTTCTGTAAGTCTTCACAAGTTTTCACACACTGTTGCTGGTATTTTGGCCACTTCCTCCATTCAATTCTCTAGAGCAGTACATGTTTTGAGGCTTGTCGCTGGGCAACACGGATTTTCAACTCCCTCCAAAGATTTTCTATTGGGTTGAGATCTGGAGACTGGCTAGGTCACTTCAGGACCTTGAAATGCTTCTTACGAACCCACTCCTTCGTTGCCCGGGCAGTGTGTTTGGGGTCATTGTCATGCTGAAAGACCCAGTCACGTTTCATCTTCAATGCCCTTGCTTTTTTCACTCAAAATCTCACGATACATGTCCCCATTCATTCTTTCGTTTACACGGATCAGTCGTCCTGGTCCCTTTGCAGAAAAACAGCCCCAAAGCATGATGTTTCCACCCCCATGCTTCACAGTAGGTATGGTGTTCTTTGGATGCAACTCAGCTTTCTTTCTCCTCCAAACACGACAAGTTTGAGTTTTTACCAAAAAGTTCTATTTTTTTTTCATCTGACCATATGACATTCTCCCATTCCTCTTCTGGATCATCCAAATGCTCTTTAGCAAACTTCAGATGGGCCTGGACATTTACTGGCTTAAGCAGGGGGACACGTCTTGCACTGCAGGATTTGAGTCCCTGGCGCGCAGTGTGTTCCTGATGGTAGCCTTTGTTACTTTGGTCCCAGCTCTCTGCAGGTCATTCACTAGGTCCCCCCGTGTGGTTCTGGGATTTTTGCTCACAGTTCTTGTGATCATTTTGACCCCACGGGGTGAGATGTTGTGTGGAGCCTCAGATCGAGGGAGATTATCAGTGGTTTTGTATGTTTTCCATTTTCTAATAATTGCTCCCAGAGTTGATTTCTTCACCCCAAGCTGCTTACCTATTGCAGATTCATCTTCCGAGCCTGTTGCAGTCCTACAATTTTGGTTTCCTGGTGTCCTTTGACAGCTCTTTGGCCTTGGCCATGGTGGAGTTTGGAGTGTGACTGTTTGAGTTTGTGGACAGGTGTCTTTTATACTGATATCGAGTTCAAACAGATGCCATTAATACCGGTAACCAGTGGAGGACAGAGGAGCCTCTTACAGAAGAAGTTACAGGTCTGTGAGAGCCATAAATCTTGCTTGTTTGTAGGTGACCATATACTTATTTTACTGAGGAATTTACCGATTAATTCTTTAAAAATCTTACAATGTGATTTTTCTGGATTTTTTTTCTTATTTTGTCTCTCATAGTTGTGGTATACCTATGATGAAAATTACAGGCCTCTTTCTTCTTTTTAAGTGGGAGAACTTGCACATTGGTGGCTGACTAAATACTTTTTTGCCCCACTGTATCTATATATATATCTTTAGAAATGGATCGTACTCACCCACCATGGTTCCCGCTTCGGAGCTCTGTCCGGAGAAGCCTCTAGTCCGGACCATCAGTAAGGTGTTTGCTATGAAGTCATAGAACCAACCAAAACATCATAGATCCAGTAGGAGATTGTTATGCAGGAAGTTCCCACCTAACCTCGGTCAGGTGGAGTGTTGGTGGTTATAGGGGAATTAGGAAGGGGAAGAAAAAAGGGGTAGATGTTACACCCCTTGAGGAAAAGAGTGATACCTAAGTATTACTCTGATCCGGATGAAAGTGCTGATGCCTTGTCTGGATCACATTCCTTTAGGTCTTGCCTACCTCCCTTTGACCCTCGATTCTTCCTACCCCTACCCGCAGGCTGCTGCGTATGCCCTGCCATTCAAACAAGATGCATCCTGAAGGGGTTTGGATGGCAAGGAGGGAGCCTTAAGAGAAGATGTCTCACCCACAGAGAGATAGCTGGCTAGCGTCTCTTCTACCGGGGGCATTCTCTCATAGCCGTTTTCGCTCATCGTCTCGATGTTGGCATAACTCGTATGCGATAGATGAGTGAGGAAAACGACCTCTTCCATTCCTTCTCGATCTCATTATGGAGATCAGGAAGGAAAGGAAGGCTCACCTGAGCTGGAGGATTATGGCCAGAAAGATAACGTTCATCGAGACGACCTCGCGACATCACTTCCTTAGTCTGCTTCCACGGCAAGTCAAGTCTTGCTGTGGCGCGATCCATAACCTCTAAGAGCTTATCATATGCAGGGCAGGAGGATTGGGATGGCTCAGCCTCAGCTTCTTCGCCCTCTTCATCCTTTTCCTGCTCTTCCTGGGCTGAACCCCGCAGAGCACTGGCCCCTGGATCAGAAGATGTTAAAGAGATAACATCATCCTCCAGCGGTTCATTAGGGCCTTTCGCACCACTTTAGTTCCAGAACTAAATGTACAGTACTAAAGTACTGGGACGATTTTGCGCGAACTATTTCCCAGTACCATTTAAAGGGTTGCATTCGCACTGAGAGTGTGTACTAAGAAGTGACGTAAGCCGGTCGGCAGCATCGTCATCAGTGCGCGGCGTTCAACAACAGAAACAAAGAAAAACAACATTAACAACAGGAGGATGGAGGTCGCTGTGATCGGAGCTGTGTTTTTGTTGTTACTCGCGGGTTTCACATTAATGGACATGGAAAGTCGACGTATACTTAAAGTGATTGAAAGAACGGAAAGGAGGACTAGAATCTCCGACGTCAACTGGCAGTGCTACATTTGCTACAAGTGCCTGCACTTCAGCGTCCGTCCATCTATCTGCTGCAGAAATGTATTTAGAGGCACGTATTTCGAATGAGCCTGGGTTGCTTGAATCTTAATACTGTGTCATTTCCTGGATGATCCACAACTGTTTTTATATTTTGTGATAGTTGCTCACGAGTCCCTTGTTGGACCTGAGCAGTTCAACTGCATGCTGTTCTTCAGAAAAATCCCTCAGTTCCCACATTCTTGGCGTTTTCTGAGACTAGCTGCAGTTGAACGGCTCAGGACCAACAAGGGACTCAATGAACACTGACACAATAAAACATTTGTGGATCATCCCAGAAATGACACAGTAGTAAGATTCAGGTATGTAAACTTTTGAATGATGTCATTTTTATAATTTCGAGTTATATTTTTTTCTACTGGAGTATGTTAAACATCTGTTATGTGAAACTAACAAAACATGCAATTTCAGATCCCTCTTATTTTTATTTCAATTAGTACATTTTGTCACATTCTGCGAAGGTGTAAACTTATAGAGCCACAGTCTTATCTATATAGGATAATATATATCTATATATATATATATATATGACGATCAGATCAAAAGCCTCTAAGTGCCATTTGAAATATTCTTCTAAGATGAGAATTTTTATCAGGCTCCTATGTGTAGGTTCAGTAATTTCACTCCAATGGCAATGAATAGGTTCTTTTCATTGCCATTAAAGTGAAATAACATAAAACATAGGAGCATGAGTAAAATGCTTATTTTAGAAGAAAATTTGCAGAGCAACATGATGCTTGTGTTGATTCTTGCTTTTAATATAATGCATAATGCACTGGTACAGTTTATTTACATCCTTCTTCAATAATTTATATTTTTAGTAGCATAAAAACAGATCTGACATGACATCTTAGCAGTGGTGATATTCATTACTAGAGAAACCAGTGCAGTGACTAGCAACGTTCAGCGATGCTGGCGGTGTGAACAAGGGTTGAGATCTGAGGCTTGAAATGACTGTTGTTGTTTTGGACAACTTTGCTGTTATGAACTTTGTCATGTTTACTGAGTATGTTCTGTCTGTAAATGAAAGGATTCTGTGCTGGAGAGGTAAAGAAAAAAACAAAGTCCAGAAAAACCTGTTTAAACAAGAACGGTGGCTTACCCATGTCAGTGTATGCTCCACTTTTTTAATACGATCAGTGGAAAGGTGTTTTTGTTTGTTACCTTTTTTAAAAAAAAATCTGTTTAGCAATTGATCATTAATAATTATAATTATATGGTGAATTAAATGTTGCTTGGATAACCTGTGGATATTGTCAGGCATACATGCACATGATATTTAGTTCTGTACTCAAACATTAACTTTTTTTTATTATTAAACTGGCACATGCACAAGAACAAAGGGAAAGCCAAAAAAAGTGTGTTGTGTAAAAACGGCACTATTAAACAGTTCAGGAAGGGTTACGTGTATTGCAACTGGTGCAACATGAATAACAAAACAAATTATTTGTTTTGTTTGTGGACCAACAGCTTTTACTAGATGTGAATAATATTCAGCAATAATCCCAAACCTGTTTGTCATTTAAAAAAATAATAATCTGGTTCCCACCAAAAGCTGTCCTTCTGGATGATTCCAGTTTGGCATTTCGCCTTTTACTCTTTGCCACCAGCAACATGAATTTTCCCATGAATGGTGACACAACTGATTTTAGGTGGAGAAGTCACTGTGACAAAAGTGAGCTGAGAGTAGTATAGTGTGATTCACAACGTGGGAAAGTATTTGTCTTTGTCTACAGTTTTATACTTACAACAATAACAAGGTGCAGGAACTAGTATTATCTCTTTAATGACCTATGTGAGAAGTGGAGGTGTGTTTTTGTTTAGTCTTTTTGTAAAGTTTATATATACAATAACATGAATATACCAAATGAACATGTTTTTTGTTTCTGAATTAAAATGAATATTATTATTTTGGCCAGGGGCATAAAACAAAGAATGTCAGGGTGATACAACTGTCCTGATCGTAGTGATGAAAACAGCCTCAAAAAGAAGAAAAGGGGGAGGGGATAAATAAATAAACCTTATTAATACTTTTATGACAAGGCAAAGGTAGTTCTGTTTGTAAAATGCATGATATTCATGAACTAACAATTAATTAAATTGAATATTTTTTAATTAGATTAATGTAATTTAAAGAAAACATACCACGAAAGACATATTTTTAAAATATGCTTGAAAATATTATAACACATGAAATTTTTGGAGTAATTACATTTAAACTTTACTTGAAAATTATAACATAAAATCTGATATTCCCTCTATAGGGCCAACAGAATAAATTGGATAAATCGAGTGGATTATGGTATTTAAATAGCTCTGTACAAGTTTAGGTATTAGTTTTTTATAATAATGCACCATTATGATGAACTTATAACGGCCCTGTCTAACTAGGCAGCAAGTGGATTATTTCACCCTTTATTTTGTTCTTAAAAGGAACGATCCCTCTTCATGTTTAATGTGACAGGCTCGTGTAAACACTGGTGAGTTGCCGGGCAGTTTTGAAGTTGTTCAGAAGCCTCTGTACTCCATGAATTATCACCTCTCAAACACTGCACTGGACACCGGTCCCTCTGACTCATATGAATACCCCCACCATTAGTCACAGCGGGCAATACAGACACAGACGCATACGCTTGACCCCTGCACAGAGTGGCCGGCGTATATGTGCGTCCCACGCAGTGTACGCTTGACCTCTTGTTGAAGAGCGTCCTCACCAGCTGCCCCCTGACAACTGCTTAGTGCCGTATGCAAGGGCAGGACAGTAATAGGCAGTGTGAACTGCCGTACCATGATGCATAAAGGAAGTCATTTTAAAAAAACGGAAAAAAAAAAAATTTGCTGGGGAATTAAGGGGGATGATGTACTTAAAGTTGCATGTGCTTCAGTCATTGCCTTATAAACAACTACTTTTAACCCATCTATGCAAGTACAGATTAACACGGGCTTAACCCTGCAGACCAAGCTAGCGACACACTGTGAGCTACACTGCAAAGAGATAATCAGTGTATTAGTGATGTGGGATTGGACACCGGCCACACAGCCCACTGTAGAGACTGACGTAATCACTAGGGCCCTATGAGGATGTGTATTTCATATGAAGTAATGGGGATGGAGTGACTAACATTCAATGTCTGCATTTTAAGAGCAATTAACACTGCAGTGATGTAAGGGTTTCATGTGTCATCTACAATATCACCTGAACTCACCCAGAGATCATATTAGTAATGTTATTTTGTTGTATGTTATATTGCTTGGAGAACAGGGGTGGTAATCACTACAGAGCTTAGTCCAAGTCTGAACAATTTGTCCAAAAATAAATATTTATGGTTAGATGCTGTATGCACTACACAAAGTCCTCATGATCTTTTCATAGCCAGAAGCTCAATAAGTGTTTGTCTGGTTTTGGACACTTAAATCACAAAAATGTAAAAATTTCATTGCATTTAACATAAAAAATAAAACAAGTGGCTTCCGTAAACATCTGCTGCTGAAGTTTTTCTCAGTACAAATATTACTTTTCTTAGCCACTTTTTAAATTACTTTAACCAACTGGTCTGAAGGTGATTTTTAGTGGTGTGACGTTTTCGGCCTCTGCCACCTCAATATATGAGTGCATGAACATATGAACATAATCTTTAGAGCTGCTCTGAGAGTCATTTCGTGAGCAATTTACCATTTCTTTTGAGAAAAAAAACTATCTTCATATCATATACAAACAGAAACTTAGTCTTCACAGCAACCTGTCAAAATAAAAGTTTGGTTTAACTTGAAGAAACTGTGACAGAAATATAATGTAATGATAGTACTTTTACTAATAATAAAATTATTATTAAACCTTACTGTTTTAAAGGAATATTTACCAGAAAAAAATATTTAACAGAATTACCTCAGACATATTCTGAAATCAATAAATGATGAGAATCATTAGTTAAATTGTGTAATCAAGTGGTGTAGTGTTTCATGATTTCAATTAAATTGCCTAGACATACTTTTTAATTAATGTTTATAAACGAGTCTAGAAAAATTAACAGCAAAAAAACATAAATTAAAACAGAACATTAAAAAAAAAAAAAAACAGAGCCATAAAATTAAAACCCCTTAATGTTTAGTATAAATAATATAATAACCATATTAGAATAAAATTAACATTATATTATAAAAATGCTTTATCCATGCCCACTGGAATCTTGTCAGTAGGTCACGCATGTGCTAATAACTCTCAAGTAAACTAAACCTCTAACATAACCTGCTCTGGAGTTTATGTTCTATGGATACTTAGGCTGCTTTCACACCTGTAGATCGATTGCTTTGTTCAGAAACAGGGATTAAAATTATTACAATGTTGCTTTTTTATTCTTGGTGCGGTTCGCTTTCATATGGCAATGTTTCTAAACGGACCAAATGTGTTAATACAAGTCACGCGCGAGTAAACTGTTCTCTCATTGGTCAAAGTTCCATGGTTTATTTTCCGGGATTCCACTTAGCTGTCACGTTGTTACGGGGCTGACGAGACGTGAGACTTGCGGATCCATGTGCAAGCTTTATTTGTGGAGAAGACAGAGACGTGGTCATACAGCAGGCATAGGTCAGATGGCAAACAGGTATATGGAGGGCAAAACACAAGAATAGTCCTAGGGCTAGCGCAGTTCGACGATCGGCAGACCTGAGTCAAAAGGGCGACAAAGGGGAGAATCCAGGAACCAGCGAAGATCAAAACGTGCAAGGCTAAGCTAAGGCTAAGGCAATGACTTAGGGCTAAGGCTAAGCTAAGAAAACGCTAGTGCTAAGGCTAAGGCTAAGTCTAAGGGCAAAGTGACTAGTGCTAACACAAACGAGGGCTCTGTAGAGTCGCTATCGCTAGGGGAGTGATAAATGCTGACATCCTCGTCTGAGGGAAGGTAAAGTGGTGTTATATAGTGAGGGAGTGATATAAAACAGCTGGGTGCAATCAGTGTAAACAGGTGTGTGCAATTAGTGCTGAGTGCAATCAGTAATTGCATGATGGGAAATGTCGTCCGGGGTGATGTCAACGTTGTGTATTGCGAGGGTCAATGAAATGGAAAGTTCATGGACCGGATTTGTGACAGAGCCCCCCCCCAAGGAGCGGCTTCCAGACGCTCAAAACCCTTTACCATTCCGGAGGGCGGTGGAGTGGAGCGGAACGTGTGATGTACGGAGGGTACAGTTCCAAGGACAGGAAAGCCCAGGTACTGAGGCAGATCCGGCAGAGCTGAGTACCACCCCCGCAGAGCAGGACGGGAACCGAAAGATCCCCACGGTTGAGCAGAAGACCCACCGGAGCCAGACCGTAACCACCACGTGGGGCAGAGACCACCACGGCGGAGCAAGGACCACTCAAACCAACAGTATACCACATGGCTGTGCAGAGGATCACCAGAGCCAGACAGTAGACCACAACGGCGGAGCAGAATACCACCAGAGCCAGACAGCAGACCCCCACGGCGGAGCAGAGGACCACCAAAGCCAGACAGTAGACCACCACGGCGGAGCAGAGCACCACCAGAACCAGACAGTAGACCACCACTGCGGAGCAGAGGACCACCGGAGGTCAGACATACCCCACTGCGGAGCTAGACCCCACGGCGGATCAGGAATAACATGAAACCCTCTTGTGAACCACCAACCGATCAGGATCCATAGCGAGACGGTACAACGAAGAATACAGAGACAGCAACACCGGACAGAACATTGTGGTTGATAGACAGACTGATCATTCAGGTGCAACCTCCCTTGCAGACTACAAACACACCAAAGACTTCGCAAACAGTCTCCTTAGCTGTGACAGGACGGGCAGGGAGCTCGCAATCGGCCTCTATAGCTGTGACGGGACGAGCAGGGAGCTCGCAAATGGCTTTTATAGCTGTGACAGGACGAGCAGGGATTTCGCAAACGGCCTCTATAGCTGTGAAAGGACGAGCAGGGAGCTCGCAATCGGCCTCTTTAGCTGTGACAGGACGAGCAGGGAGATCGCAAACGGCCTCCATAGCCATGACAGGACAAACAGGGAGTTCACAGAAGACCTCCATAGCTGTGACAGGACAGGCAGAGAGTTCACAAACAGCCTCCATAGCCATGACAGGACAAGCAGAGAGTTCATAGACTGCCTCCTTAGCCGGAACAGGACAAGCAGAGAGTCATAGCCGCCATCCTTGGCCGGAACAGGACAGCAGCGGTTCATAAGAGTTCTCCTTGGCCGGAACAGGACAGGCAGTAAGTTCATAGACGGCCTCCTTGGCCGAAACAGAACAGAAAGAGAGTTCATTGGCGGCCTCCTTGGCCAGAACAGGACAGGCAGGAAGTTCATAGAAGGCCTCCTTGGCCGGAACAGAACAGAAAGAGAGTTCATTGGCGGCCTCCTTGGCCAGAACAGGACAGGCAGGAATTTCGTAGACGGCTCCTTGGCCGTAACAGGACGGCAGAGAAGTTCATAGACTGGCCTCCTTGTCCGGAACATTAACAGCAGGAAGTGCGTTGGCCCTGGTGCGCCACACCTAACAATGAACTGAGACAAGTGTCGCCATCCTCGGGAGGTTCTTGCAGCCTGCTCCGCCACTCTGGATATGTTGTAGCGGTGCCGCTGCTCTACAAATGCAGTAGTAGTACGCGGCCCAGACCCAACCATCAAGCAACCCCCCTATGGGGAGTGAGCAGAACAGAGGATGAGTCAGGAACAGGAGGGTCTAATGAGTGGTTGGGGAGTACCAGCTGGCGTTGCAGACACCATCGTTGCTCCCTCAACTGGACACACATACTGGAATACCAACTGGACGACCCCGACACTCGGTGTAACAGACAGGATGTGACCTGACTCTGGATGATCAGCTGCGATGCGACTTGACTCTGGACGAACAGCTGATATGTGACGAGATTCTGACTGATAGCTTATACGTGGCGCGAACTCTGATGAATACTGAGACGTTTGAGACCTTAGAAGATCAGTTGTGCCTTGACTAGATTCATGATACACTCGACTTACTTGATTCCGGAAGATTAGCAGGACCTGACTTGACTCATTATACAACTGTGACTAATTCACTCAGAAGATCATGGTGACTAGACTTTGACTGAGGAGTCAACTGTGACCATACGTGCCTCATGCTAACAGGTGTGATTTTTGACTAGACTCATGTATGTCATTGTGACTTGCTAACTCATGAAGATCAGCTGTGAATAGACTTGACTCATGATAATGAATGGTAACTTGACTTGACCCATGACGATCAACTGTGACTAGACTCGACTCAGGAAGATGTGTTGTGACTTGACTAGACTCATGATCATATACTGTGACTTGATTTGCCCCATGACGCTCAACTGTGACTTGAGATATACTCGTGATAATGAATTGCAACCTGACCTGACTCATGACAATCAACTGTGACCTGACTTGACTCATTATGAACAACTGTGACTGATTTGGCCCCATGACTGATCCCCCCAAAACCTGTGCCTTGACTAGACTCATACGATCACTGTTACTGGACAAGACTCGTGATCATAACTGTGACTTGCTTGACTCTGATGATCAACTTGGTCTTGACTAAACTCATACTATCGCTGTGCTTGACTATACCCATGATTATGAACTGGTGACTTGCTGACTCTGAAGATCCGCTGTACTTGACGGGCGCTGTTGTTTCCGCTATTTTGCGATCAAACTCCGTTGTCGCCACCATTTTGTGAGCATGCTCTGATACAGCCATTATTTCAGTCACAGACATGGTGTCGCTTCCCTCCTCTGCGACAACCACCGTGAATGCTGAACCAGCAGTCAGCAAGGCATAGTCTATATAGTCTCTTAGGCTATGGTTGAATTTGCTCTTTGGAATCCAAGATTTTGTGGGTTCATTAAGTCAAAAACGGAACAAGTCTTTAAATAAAATCTCATCATATAGGGGTACCTGGTAAGATAGTTCACAGAACCGATGAACATACTCCTCAATCGAACGACCTCCCTGCCGAAGATGCAGTAGCTCGGTGACTGGGTCCATACCAGGCCAGAGACCACTGAGAAAGCTGCTGGATCCTTGTGAGGCCAAGTATTCTGTAACGGAGGGAACACAGTAAGTGTGCGGATCCATCTGCAAGGCTTTATTGTGGAGAAGACAGAGACATGGTCATACAGCAGGCATAGGTCAGACGGCAAACAGGTATATGGAGGGCAAAACACAAGAACAGTCACAGGGATAGCGAAGGTCACCGATGGGCAGACAGAATCACAGGGGCGAGACGAAAGGGAGAATCCGGTACCAGCGAAGACATAAACGGGAAGGGCTAAGCTAAGCTAAGGCAAATGACTAGGCTACGGCTAAGGCTACTGCAAAACGACTAGTTCTAGGTCTAAGGCTCATGGCTAAGGCAAATGATTAGGGCTAAGGCAAATGACTAGGGCTCTGTAGAGTCGCTATCGCTAGGGGAGTGATAAATGCGGAACAATACTCGGCAGAGGGAAGGGATAAGAGTGTGTGTTATATAGTGAGGGAGTGATATGAAATAGCTGGGTGCAATCAGTGTACAGCTGTGTGTAATCCGTGCTGAGTGCAATCAGTGCATTGCATGATGGGAAATGTAGTCCGGGGGGATGTGCAACAGTTTGTGTAGTGCGAGAGTCAATGAAAATGGACAAGTTCATGCCCTATTTGGACACCCCGTATGTCTCTGTCATTTGGCACCATCAACAGCTTTGCGGGCTTATTGTTGTTTTTTTTTGTAGCGGTCATTATAATAATTTTATCATTTGAGCAGGAGTCCAGGAATCATCTGGAAAACATTTTTAAATGCACATACTAGGAAGAAGAGCAATAAGACGGCATTATAAAATAAAGTGCTCTTTGATTTTTGAATGGCAAAGACGTGCTCACCCACAGACATACACAGGTTCATTTTGAGGTATTAGTAAAACAACAAAGCTAATGCCTTATATTACCCATTATACATTGTGATATAGCCTGGTTCGTTGGTCCATTAGATCGGATTGCTTTCTCACTACAACCGAACTGCTCCAGGATTCGTTTTCAATTGAGCCGAGACCACCTCGTTCAGGCGATCTCGGACCGATTGTTTTGGCGCGGATCCGAGCGCGATTGCCGTGTTCACATATGCCCAAACGAACCGAGCTAAGTGGGGGAAACGCGCCAGGTTCCGAAACGGGCCAGGTGTGAAAGCACCCTTACATACCATGAACGTTACCTCCATTTTTGGAACTGAAAGCTGCGTTTATACTCTTACTTACCCTTAAACTTACCTGGATATGTCACATAACCTGCTTTCTGGAATACCCCTGCAGACTTCAGTTCCAACCCTGCTCCAACACACCTGCCTGTAATTATCAAGTAACTCTGAACACCTTGATTAGCTGGTTCAGGTGTGTTTGATTAGGCTTGAAATCTGATTCGGGCTGAAATCTGCAGTATGGTAGGGGTGACCGTATGTGCCATTTTCCCAGGATGCGTCCTGGCCAGGATTTCTATATTGCCTAAAATATCTAGGTTTTGGCTTTGTTTGCGTGTGCAGACCGATCGGTGTATGACATCAAAATACCTCGAGAGCATTTTGAAAGCATAAGGAACTGTCTGTATGGTATTTTTTGTATGTGGTTTTTACTGGTATTTCAGTGTGTCTGCTACTTCAAAGAATCCATTATGTCCTTCTTGCAGTCAAGATTTCCACTTCCTGTAACAGCAAAGCACCCTCATAATAAGACTGGTCTACCTCCATGATTGACCACAGATATGGTGTTCTGCTCATAAGTCTTGGCTTATTTTACACCAGACATAGGCCTACTGCTGATCCATGGGTTCAAAAAGTTCCAGTCCGTTCACATGACTCTCCAAAAACTATACACCATCTCAATATAAAATAAGACATTCTCAATCCTAAAAATCTTATTTTGTAACTTCACACACACCATCAAAACTAAATTATACAGTAAGAATCCCACTAATTGGAGGAGCATTCACATTACACATTGAACATCATGTCAAGACTGTGTTGCAAACATGACATTTCACAACAAAACTGGAAAAAATGTTTGTAAAACCCAAAAGCAAATGTGCATTATGCAATGTGTGTGTGTGTGTCTGTGCAGACAGAAACTGTAACAAATACTGTCTTGAGAAAAACTATTTTGTTAAATGTTTGCAGTGAGATTTCAATAATATTGTATTTTTCTATAGTTTCATTAGCAATTTAGCATTAACTTAATTCAGGGTGTATCCAGTTGATAAATGCTGTATAGAACACAGCTATGAAAGAGTGCTCTGGGGTTTGTGTGGCTATGTAACAATTGTTGTGGGTTTGGGAAAATGACATGATTGTGCAACTCCTTAAGAAAATATTTAGAATGCAACTGTAAACTGCTGACACTGGCAGAATATTTAAAAAATCTTTGATCTTTACCTAAATCTAATTTGTTGACATATGTTATTATCTTGGTAAACTGCATACAACAATACCTGTATTTGATTGACACAGCTGGTCTTTCATGGGAGTCCCTGTCCACCTTTCAGTCAGTATATAGTCTATATATTACACTGATTCAAGTTTCACAACCTTATGTAGCCTACACAAAACGTACTTCATTCTGAAACAGACAAGTACTTGATGTTCAGTCAGTGATTCAGATGTGGATTCAGTTACTGCTCTGACAGATTCAACAAGTTCATCCAGTGAAGGATTCATCATTCTGATTTAGACAAGTAGCTCTTCAAATGATTAATTAAAAGAACTAGCTTGTTTCTGATTCGGACAACACTTGCCATGTCACTCATACAGTATGTTTGTATTTTGCTGTATTTTTATCTAATCAGATTGCAAGCTCACATTCACAACCCGTGTGCACTGAAAGATTCTGCCTCCTAAAAGAGGTGCAGGAATCACTTCTCTTAAGTTATTTAATATTCATCCAGGTCACAGCAGAAGACTATAATAACTAGGATTGTATCCATTGATAGTTAAGTTAAAAGTATTTTCACTTCGGCTGGGGATATGTGGGAATCTGTCACCCCCAATAAACTAAAGCCAAGTACAGCAGAGCAAAACATGTCATTTAAGTTGGATTCTGTTCAGGAATGGCAAAATGAGGACCCACAATTTGCAGATGTTTGTAAAGTTATCTGCCTGGGTGTGTGCAGTGTGTGCTTAACTGTGTGTTGGGTGTGTGTAGGGGGGTTGGTCTAAAATAACTTGCTGCTTTGGCATGCGTAAAGGACATGAGATTGGGAGACTGCTGGCTAATTAGTTTCAAAAGGGATATTACTGTCAATATGAAGTTAAAATTTCAGTCTTTATAATGGGAATTTTAATCACATAGGTTATTGGATAATACTACAAACCTGTATCAGCTCTGGTTCATTTTTGGTATGGGACTCCCAGTTTTCACAATCCAGTCGATTCCTAATAGACAATCAAGTCTTGTCCTTCATTTTCCACTTTTGTTAGTAAACTGGGCTGCGAATGAGAATTCATGTACACGTGCATGTAAACGTCCATGTCTTGAACTCAGTAGTGTCCCCATTATAAAGTGTCCCTTTATGGTGCATAATGGGTGGTTGTATAGGACAGACGAAGGATGAGGCTCTCTTTAAAGGTACAAAAGTCCAGCACACCAGATCGTGTTCCCTGGATACCCAGCATCTATTTATTATCCTTCTCCCCTCTGTGACCTCCCCTTTATTTTAAACCTCTGATTCATCTGCAATTCAACCCCTAAAAACCGCAAAACACCTCTAAATTTACAGCCTCTGGACGATACAATGAGCAGGTGTAAATGAAGTGAGATTTTTCAATAATTTCTGTGCGATGTATTGATACCTTTATTTTTGGAATCCCATCATACAGTATGTTGTGTCTAGAGAACACTAAAGGATACAATAGCAGTTTAATTTAATTCGCCCTATAGAACTGGTTGCTAGCAAGAAACAAGTTGACATCATGAGGAGAACATCTATTTGTTGGTTTTATAACAGCAGGAATCTGCCCATTAAGATTAGTCTATCTTGTCACAGGCGTTTGCTCTGCATGTTAGCGGATGAAGGGATGCAAGGCGATAAACTTTTAACACAGTGTTTCAGCCTTATTGACAGGTCAGGAAACCATCGTGGTCACTGAGGGCTATTTGATGGGACATCTTTTTCACCTGGTTGGGTTAAAATAGAACTTAGCGACTGGTGTGATGCAATCACCATGCATAGCTGAAAGCTCCTGGGATTCTGGATAGAAATGGTAGCCAGCGAATGGACGGCAGAATGTGCTTTTCAGGTTAGTGCTTAGACAGACATCGCTGGGGACATGGACTTGAAATGGAATGGGTGGGGGTTGTTGCTAATATCTATATCCTAGCAACTGAAGGGGTATGATACCATGTCCAGTTGTTGTCAGGGATTGGTCAGCATGTTGGCATTGACGCCGCCCCTTTGCCTGTGTGCTGTAGAAAGATTAAACCAAAATTAAAACATCCTCCACACTTGATTCACTCCTGTGCACTTGACCTTCTAGCACTTTAATCTGCCTCACGGTTTCTTTTTTTGTTTATGTTTTTCATTTATTTGTAACTCCAGATCTGCTGTAATACATGTGCTTGGGCCGCTTGCCGATAACCTTGACGACCTCAGTAAAGACCCCAGTCTGGCAGTATGACCTCTCCTTATGCAGCAGTTCAGTTCTGCCCAGAGCGAGCCTTTCAACGGTAAGATGGGAGTTACAGTTTGTTGGCCAGTTCTGAAGAGCCATTTGTAAGGTCACTAGGTTTATCTTGACCACTTACTTGGGCATGCACACATGGTGCATGTGGTTTTATTTAGTTGCTTCATTTGTAATTAGATATGAGCACATATTGCAAAGCAATGACTGCCTGTTTCTATGGTCCAGAACAGTGTGTTTGTTCTTATTCTCCTCATTAAAGAGTTACTGTCTTGACTGAGAAGTGCTGGAGGTGCTAACAGTTGTGTCTGGTTCTCCAGCTGCTGCCTGGCTATGATATTTATAGGTGTGGTGTTCTTATGGCGACAAAGAAAGTATTTTGTGCAGTTTAAGGTGAACTGTCTGGATACTCGATCCTCAGCCTGCTTGTTTGTTAGCTCTTCATGCACTTGCTACTGGACATTTGTTTTTGTGGATCTGAATAGAGTTCAAATATAAATAAAGCTATATTAATATAGCTAGGGATTCAGTTTTCATGCTTGTATCGTTAATGATGTTCTAATGTAGTATTCCATTTCAATAATTGAAATAGCAGTTTCATACACTACATGCATTTTTAAATACCAGCTTTCCTTAGCAGCTCTGAATATTTAATCTATCAACTAATAAATTATGGTAAAATAGGTTATATAAAATTAATAGCACCATTTTTTTCTAATGAGATACTTGTGGCCTTTATGCAATTTGGTATGTTGACAGTAGTCACAGGGTAAGATAGGGAAAAACTAATGCTTGTTCATGTCTGGTTATTTTCAGGTCTGTAAAATTCTCAAAAATATATTGTTTAATTGTACTTAAATGTAAAAATATTGCTAATCTAATGCATGTAAATTTCAGTTGAAAAAAAATGGTGCTAGTTATCAATTTCTGTGTAGGCATGTAATATAAAGTCTACTTTAAAATATATATATATATTCCATTATCTTTTCGACTCTAAAGGTTGTTCAAGAAGAGGTTCCAAAGAAACCTGCCCTTACACAGTATTTGATTGATTTTTAGCTAAATTAAAATTGACAATTCATTAAACATAAAAAAAATTGCAAATATAAAATTCCTTTTTATATGAAAGTTGGAAAGCAAAAATGGATTTAATAAATTTTGTAAATGTGTCAAATTTAAAACATGTGATGGCTTAATTATTAGCTGAATTAGCTGAAAATTTGCCCTAACAATTGATTTTGATTAATATACACTTGTTTTTTGACCCTTTCCTGAATGCTAGTGTGGTTTTACGCAATGTTCATTTGTTTACCCAACAGCTGAGGCAAAAATTACTATGTTGGAATTTTACTGAAGAATAAAATTCACAAAAAAAACTATTCTAATATAAAGTTTTAAACCAACAAAACACAAAACCAGAGAAAACATTTGTAATTTATGTAAAACCTTACCGTTACCATAATATATCCCTTTTTGACATCAAGCAGCCTCACTTACCTCTAGGTTGTTAGGTCTTAGCCTATGAGCACATGTGGGTATACCTGCAGAGACTGTTGTTTTTGTGACTTATCCAGCTGCTATCAGTAGGTCTAACCACAAAACAGACGTGTAAAGAGTAAAAATAACATCAACAGAGGTTCTCAAAATAAGATGAACATGCGTTTCCTTTGGTCAAATGCTCAAAAAGTTAGACCCTCTTGGAAAGATAAATAATCAAATGGGTGAAAATGCTGTGTAGATTTTGTGATTGAGTAATATTTCATTACCACGCAGTTAAATCATATTGTCACACACCTGTTTACTCTGATGTGCTTGTACTACTTCTGTTCTGTTAGGAAAAAGCATACTTCACATACAGTATTTACCTCATTAATAATGCTATTTGAACAAAGCTGATTGTGTATTTCTTACAACCAACAGTGAACATTTATTATATTTAAAAAATTGAATAAAATCTAATATAAAAAATTTAATAAATGACTATTCCTTATTGGCATGCAGACACATTTTTTAAATACTAAATAAACGAATGCAGAGTGAAACAAGTCCATATGAAATTGTATAACTTTGGGACAGTTCAGTCCTTTGCCACATTTAACAGAAATTGGTGCCGTTCACAGTGAAAGCACGTGTCTAAATGGAGGAGAAATCATGGGGGCTACCATTCTTTTGTCTGAGCCACCATGTCCATCCTGCAGCCCCGGGTTTGAAGGATGAGGGCAGGGACGGCAGATCCCTTTGAACGTTCCCTGGCCTCTGATTAATGAAGATAGTGGAGAAGCCCCTCTCACTTGTCTCCCCAGATTGCAGGGCTCTGTTTGTTTTGATTGCATTTTCATCGCTGGATGTGCCCAACCTGTCAGGAGACAATGGGCAGCCCTGTTAAGCTGTGACTTTTGACCCCGTCCTGTCTGCGAGGGGCCTGGTCTGTGTTTAAGTGGACGCAGTACAGCCTCTCCCTCAGGCAGAATGCATAAATCCCCCAGTAACCAGACACCCACCCACAGCTTCCAAAGAAGCTACCACTAGAGATGAAGCCCACCCTACACATATCCACAATGAAAAACTACTGCTGACTATTGTCTCCAAGAAATTTTTGCCATTTTTAGAGGAATCGAAAAACAAAGCTTCTCTTCCTTTTTTTAATTACCCACTATGAGGAAAAGAAGCAGGATTTCTTGGCTAAATTAGGGGATGCGATGACTGATTTGAGATAATGACAGATGTGGCCGCAACAGTATTAAAGCAGAATTCAGAGGAAATCTGAGCATGTTTAGGCTTCGACGGAGAATGACAGTGTTCCTTTGCTGCATGACTCTAGAATTACTCATTCTCAGGTTGCACTCTGTGTTTTATCAGGCTTTATGAGTGCTAATATGTTTGATCCAATTAATAAGTGAACATAAATTATTTAGATGTTTAATTGAAATGGTCATTCCCACTTTAGCTGATGATGGATCAGAAATCTGTCCATCAACTTCACCTGTCATATCTGTGGGTGTAAATCAAAGCTGAATATTTTCACGCATGGATGCTGCACCTTTTGTGGGACCATGATGTCATTCTTGGTTGAAAATCTCTGTCAACCATATTGTATTTCTATTTGCTGTCTAGCATCGGCTCGTCCTTCGTTTTCTGACCTTTTGCCGGACTTGCATCCTCACTCGACTCTAATTGGATAAGTCCCCTGGCACAGGTTTGATGTGATGATGATGATGATGATGATGTCATGACACCAGGGCTGTCAACCCAGCTCTCGGTTCTCAGCCAGGGATCTGAAACATGTCCTGTTGCAATGTGTGACCTGAGACAACAGTCACTCGGCACCTGCTGGAGACCTATATAGTCCTCATGCTCTCACCAACCTGTAATGTTGACAATATTAAATGCAATAACATATCAATGAGAGCTGAACCTTGTGTAAGTTATTAGCCACTACATTCTCTGACGGAAGAGAAGTAGTATCTTGTTTTGTGGTTTTGTTGAGTGTGATAGCAAAAGCTAAATCTAAGCGTATTGACAATTGTAGAACCATTTAGCATTCTCAGAGAACTATAAATGAAACAGTCTTCCATGATATGTGATGTAGATGACATACCCCTGTGACATAAACACTTTGCTTAAGTTGCTTCCGCTGGTTTATTGATCGTTGCTTCTTACTGAGTTGTTTATAGGGCTTTTTAAAATTAAAATGTTGCTTTATGTAATTAAAATGGTATTGTTTCCATAATCCCAATTAGAATTAAAGGGATAGTTCAACCCAAAACTCATCCTCAGGCCATACAAGATGTAGATTACTTTTTCTTCTTGAGGAGAGCAGTAAAGATTTTTAAAGGTGTCGTATGATGTTGCTAAAAAGAACATTATTTTGTGTATTTGGTGTAATGAAATGTGTTTATGTGGTTTAAGGTTAAAAAAACATTATTTTCCACATACTGTACATTATTGTTTCTCCTCTATGCCCCACCTTTCTGAAACGCGCCGATTTTTACAAAGCTCGTCGTTTTGAAAAGCTAGGTGTGCTCTGATTGGCCAGCTATCCAGTGTGCTGTGATTGGCCGAATACCTCAAGGCGTGTGACGGAAATGTTACACCCCTTACCATACCGTACCATGTGATGCCCTGTCCGGCCAGAGCGAAGAGACAAAAACATTAAAACACATTATAAACGAGGCATTTGTTGCATCCAGTGGGGACATAATTACGGATTATAATGACTTATACTGTCTTTTTAAGCGTTGCGTTGCGTCACGCCGCGTGAACATAAAACCATGTCTACATTTGTGATTGGAGAAATGACAAACAAGCGCTACTCTACACTGCTCAAAACTCGCGTTTGAATCATCAGTGGCAAATCCTTTAAATGAAAACGTACATACAGTCTATGAGTCAAAACACCCGGCATTGTAGTCTACTCTCCCAGAATCAGTAAACAGTCCTCCAAAAAATGTGCTGCACACATCTGAATATTGGGTTGAACTGTTCTGGAACAGTGCTGTAAAAACAACTTCCCACTGATTTCTAGTCGTGTCCCTCTTTTGGAAGGTCAAAAAAAGTATTTTCGCTTTCACAACGAAACACACAGTGTCACACAAGGCGCCTGAGAACGGCTGATTTATGCGCAACCACATGTGACGACCCCGGGCTGGACTCAACAAACAAAGTAGTTTCACTTTCACAATGAAACACACAGCGTCTTCACGACATGGCGGCTGCGGCAACAACAATACTACAGCGAGAATCAAAGTTATGCCTTCTTTCTTTACATGAACATTTGGACGGCGTTATGCAAACCTTCCCACATCGTGACGTAGATATGTGGGGGCGTGTTAGAAACGAGCCGTGAGGTAGGCGTGGTTAACTCTGAACTTCTATAAAGAATATCTCTTTGGATTTAAAACTTTAATCTTTGCAACTTTACAGATCATCTTTAAGCACCAAGAGCTTGTAACACTCCAAAGAGAAAGGAAAAATTTAAATCGCATCATATGACCCCTTCAACTAAAACCGTGGTCCTTGGACTGGATTCATAAAATGTCAGCGGCTGCCTGTTTTTTGAGATTGAAAAGAAAAGAAAAGAAAAGCATATCAAGGAACACAAAATTAATACCCGTGGCTCCTGACGATGAAATGGACGTGGTCTTATAGTGAAACATTCGATCTGTGCAAGAAACTGAACGTTTACATTATTGTACAACATTATTGAACTATCCCTTTAATCTTTAAAAACACTAATAATATGATAACACTGTTAAATATAATCTTTACATAATTTCAAAAATGAATATAATTTTTTATGGTGTTCCTTAATGTTGTGATGCTTAAATCCAATTTATTAATTTATTTATGAATTTTTGAATTTATTTATTTTCACATTTATTTGTTTTCCTTTTTTTTCAAATTTAGTATTTTATTTGTTTTCAAATTTAGTAATTTATTTTCAAATTTAGTCATTTATTAATTTTCAAAATTTAAGTTTGACAGTATAGAATTTTAATATTGTCTTAGTATTATCAGAATCAGTGCATTCTTAGAGGGATTATATTTGTTTTAGCATAAAAAAATTCTAAAGTAAACCAACCAATACTAAAAATATTATCTACACTGATGGAGTGATGCTGCTTGTTTGTGATAGCATAATTGATTTCTGCATGAAATAAAGAATAGGAAGATTGCTTTTTCTTAACAGTAGAATATACATCTCTTTTTTTATTTTCAGATGCATCGCCTTATGTTGCTTATAACTTTGTAACATCTATAAAAAATCATGCAAAAAAAATGGCAAAATCTAAAAAAAGTTGCAAAATCGTCTCAATGTTATACCCAGTTCTGTTTATTTGTTCAAGATCCCACCCATTTTATAAAAATTACATCCAATAAATAAGTACCCATTGTTCTCCATAGCGCCATTCTATTTGATTGCACTTGTAATGGGTGACTAATTCATTAATACAACTGTATGAATAGCTGTCAGTAAATTAGGTCCCTGCTTTTATTTTGTATTTGCTAACTCCCTTAAAAGCCCCTCTGACTGTTCATGTTCACAGTGTAAAATGCAGTGGGGTTTAGATTTGTATCTTACAATGGGAGGTAGGAATGCTGAGGTATGGACCTGTGGACACACCGTGACAATTGACGCATTGGACTTGGCATTTGTGCGTCTTCCAGTGTGCCAAATGACAATATCTATGAGGCTTAAAGTAAACATTAGAGTTGAAAAAGCTTTTATCCCCAGTGACAGGCCTGGCAGCACACCGTTGTCCCAGTAATTCAACTCTAGCATTCACTTTGTGCCACACCTCTTCAGCTGAACAAAGACAAAAAGAGTATATACCCTTCTTTTCTTCTGAAGAGCTGTTTGGGGAGCCCATGGAAAGAAAATGGAAAAGAGGAATTTTTCATGGTATTGAAGCTGAATTCCAAATGCTTTTTTGCCCCTCCCATTTTCCTCCTTTAGGAAATGGGCGTAGATTTAATTGGTTTTATTACATTGTAAAAAGTGAACGTGCATTTCGTCCCTTAAAGGGATAGTTCACCCAAAAATGGAAATTCTGTTCAGAAATTAGACTCATATCATTCCAAACTTGCATGCATTTCTGTCTTCTTCACAAAATAGGTTTAGTTAAAACCCATTGCTCCCAACTGATTCCCTATATATATATGTATATATTGTACGTAAAAAAGTACGACTGCATTCATTAGGAGAAAGAGATAGTTCAAACAAAATGAAATGTCTATTAATTGCTCAACCTTATGTCCATCCAAACCTGAGTCTCTTTCTTCTGCTGAACACAAAAATTATTTTGAAGAATGTTGGTAACCAAACCGTTGACGGTAGCCATTGACTTCCATAGTATTTTTTCACCATACATTTACATTTGTTATCTACGTTCTTCAAAATAATTTATTTTGTGCTGAACAGAGGAAAGGGACTCTTACAGGATTGAAAAGACGTGAGGCTGATTAAACGATGACAGAATTTAAATTTTTAGGTGAACCACCTTTAACTAACTGTAAACTTTTTAAACTCATCAAATTAATGTAAAAAAAATATTAAAGGGATAGTTCATCTGAAAATGAAAATTCTGTCATAATTTACTTAAAGGCACAAAATGTAATTTTCAACGCTAGAGAGCGCGTATTAAAAATAAACAAAGAGGCAAAGGCGTGGTTTGATGACACCGTGACTGAGTGTGGAATCATGGGAGTTGTGGTCTTCATCCCCACAGCCGATGCAATCCGACGGGACTCGGGCAAAAATCATGTTCATGGATGAGCTAATGATTTATTAACGTAGTAGAATGAAGCAGGGTGAGGCTGAAAGCCGTCGAAGCGAAACGAGGCCGCTGAACGAGCGTGACACACGGCTCGAAAGCAGCGGAGCTTTTATTATGTCACAGTCGACCGCTTCCGCTCCTTCCGGTCGTGCGTACGTGGGGAAAAAAAGTTTTAAAATGTTTTATCATACTAGATATATTTGAATTATCTAGTTATTATGCTACTCTGTGCGGTTGTCACCGGTCTATTAAAATGCACAACATATTAAAGCGTCTTCGGTGTTTCCATGTTTTCTACAAAACAAAACCGGAAATCGAGGGATTATGACATCATTGGCAGGCGACACAACGACACTATGGACACGCTCCGTGTCACTAGTTAAAATTGCTTATTTCTCTGGATTTAAACATTTTTCGAAACATTTGGGATACTGTAAGTACATAAGTCAGCAAAATATATAACACTGTTCTTGTGGTTTTTGGATATTTTAATTAAAAAATATGACATATTGTGCCTTTAACCTATAGTTGTTCCAAGTTGACTTCCGTTTTTTTTTTTATCGATGTACTATGGAAGTCAATGGGGATCAGCAACTGGTTTCCCATATTCTTCATGTCTTATGTTCAATAGAAGAAAAAAAACAACTTGAGGGTGAGTAAATGACAGCATAATTTACATTTTTGGTTTATCTTCAAAGGCTGGCATGGAAGTGTCATTTTACAGTGATATCAAAGACTAGTGTTGCTTTGTGTATCTGTCTAGGATACAGTAATCTGACATCCTTCGACCTTAAAGCATTCAGCATTTATTAGGCATGCCTACATAGCTTAGTATATTAATATCTCCCCACCTCACAGAATGTAGGGGAATTCCGGCCCCACACCCGAGTGCCAACGTTAGATTATGGGTTGACTCCCCAACTCCCAGACGCTCACACACACATACATACATTTACTACCTTCAACCCCCATCCACAGCCAAGCCCAGTTCAGCCACACACATTCCGAATGCTGCATAGCGGTGGTGTTGCTATCATATAGACAGCGAGGGGGAATTCCGCTCTGCTTGGTCGTCAGCGTGTGCTGCTCCTCAGCAGGAACAATGAGACGCTGGGCTCTGGCTTGGTGTCATATTTCAGATGGAGAGGGTCATCATGATTTCACTGACAGTCTTATTCTCTCTACTGCTCCTAAATGTCATGTTAACACTGGTTATTGGTGTTGCATTAGACAGGCACAGAGTATGGCCTTTGTGGGGGAGAGGCTATTAAGAATGGGTTGTGTTTTTACATTCCGAATGGGTGCAGTGCCTTCTTTCCACCATTAACGCGGTAATGAATACTGTATCAGTTTACTAAATGAGATTTGAGTTCAAGTCGTTTGTTACTGTAATTAGCAGTATTGCAACTCGCATCACTGTTTTTGTTTCTCATTATTAGGATAAGGGTTTTCGTAACTCCTACATCACTGGTGTGAAAGATATGGATGATTTTTCAAATTGCGCAGCTTGTGATTTATTTTTATTTTTTCTGGTCTTAAAGGAGCTGTAAATATCTAGTGACAAAATTATACAGGTAGACTTAGGGTTAGACTCAGAGCCAGTAAGCATACTAAAATTTACTAAAATAACTAAACCTATTTTATTTCAGCTAGTTGCCAAGCATTTCTAATTTTTATTTAGTGTAACTTGATTTGCAAAAATAACTAAACTTGAAATGAAAATGAATAGATAGTTTTGACAATATTTATTTTAAATAACAAAAACTATTAACTATTATAATTTACTCAAATTAAAAATAAAATGTATAATATAAAACTGAATTTGAAATATTACTAAAAACTATAATAGTATCTCAGTGACCCTAAAATAACACAGTAACTACCTAAAGCTACCATCTAAAATTAATGAAAACCTGGCAACACCCTTAGAAACCATTCAGAAAACCATAGCAACTATATTTTAACACCCTGGAAACCACCCACAACACCCTCCAAAACCCTGGAAGTAACTTTTGCATGCACACCCATATTTTCTTTAGATCATTTAAAATGTTTCCAATACAATACCTGCAATTTTGGAAATTTATCAAAATACTGTTCATTTTCTTTTCATCACCTGAGAAACATTTTACATAGAATTTGTGCCCTGATACACTTGGCAGAATTATTGACTTAAATTTTCTTTCCATCTCTTTAGATTGAGGGAACCAGCAGCAGCCTGTCTCTCATGGGCTGAAGGTTCTTTCCTGGCTTCCATGTCACAAGGCCAGGGCTCTCAGGGTACAGATATCCTCGGACAAGACGTCATCAACCAGCTGCTGGAGATGCTGGACCAGTGAGTTATGAAGTACCTTACAAATTCACTCATATTTGAATAAGATTTAAAAGACGAGCATAAACTGCTAAAAAAAAAAAAAAAAAAAAAAAAACACTTGTAAATTATTGAAGGTGTCTTTTTCGAAAATATAACTTCAGTCTTTCTACTTTCATGTTCAATTCAATGTATTACTTGCTGTTACTTTGTAATTGTGATATTTACTATCAGCTTAAGAATAAAAATTGTTTAAACACCATTTATTAGTGTATAAGCAGTAACCCACTTATTGGATGACATTTTATTTAACAAAGTTTTAATTAATACATTTTACTTTATCTTCTTAATAAGAGTAAAAATATGCAAGTGTAAATAATTAAATAACAAAACAAAACTGTTTTCAATCAATTTACTGGTTTCTGTTCTAGGTCTGCGCTACATTCAATGCAGCCTATCGAGCTCAACTTTTCTGAGGGCTCTGCAGTTGGATCAGCATCCAATACCATACAGATTAGTATGGACTGCATAACGATGCGTGGGCCTGAGGAGCCCCTAACAGTGAGTACTTCATTTCACTAAACGCATCCCAAAAAGCTTTTCACACATTTTCACATTTAAAAACTGCACCAAATTGCAATAACAATTTCGGATATCCTCCTGAGAACCAGAAATAAAAGCTTGTGGAATTTAGTCTTTTGCACTTCATTGCGTTGTTTTAGGGCAGGGCTGTCCACACTCGGTCCTGGAGGGCCGGTGTCCTGAGGAGTTTAGCTCCAACTTGCCTCAACACACCCGACTGGAAGTTTCTATGCCTAGTAAGAGCTTGATCAGCTGGTTTCAAAGTGGGTTAATTAGAGTTGGACTAAACTCTGCAGGACAGTGGCCCTCCAGGAACGAGTTTGGAAAGCCCTGGTTTAGAGCATAAGAAAAAACTGGTAAAATACATTTTTTGAAAAATTATATTTTATTCATATGTTATGCTATGTCCTCTGTAGAAGACACCAAATAAAATGACAAGAATAGACATGAAAAGGCTAAAACAATGAGAATTTTTTTTTAAATCACCAATCAATTTTTACGTTTCAGGATTTTTTTTATACCTAATTTTGTTTAAGGATGGTTCTCAACTATGTTATAAAATATATAACAAAATGATTTGACATACCATTTTGCTTTATGCAATATATGTTTACAAATTCCATAAACTGGTTTTCCCATTAAGCACAATGTTATCTATACACTGTATCTACTTTGTGTATATTAAAGTGCTGTTGGCACAGCATGTTCAAAAAAGAAGTGTAATAATGGGAGTATAGTAATTGACCAGATTTTCATAATAATATATAATATTTAATACAATATTGAAACATAATTTCTTCCCCTATTCATTTGTTGTGTCTCCCAAAATGTATAATAAACATGCTTTAAGTCCTGGTGCCCTCTACAGTGGACATGTATGAAATAACCTCCTGTTTCATAACAAGAAGTCATATTTTGATTTGAAACCCCATAACATTTTCCTGAGATGTTGATTTATGACAAACAATTTGAAAATTAATCCGATTTAAATTATAATTACAAAATATTATATTTTGCTGTATTTCCATAAGGATGTACAATTTTATCACTAAATTAATGTCAGCCATTTTTAAAAACCAAGGCGAGGGAGTGGTGATGGTGAAACATCCAATCATTTAGTATCTCTGGAAAGCCGTGAATGTGCTCTGTACAGGACATCCAGACTTAAAACTGTGCATTTGAGTTCTCAGAGAAATTCACTAAAATATAATGTCCACTACAGAGGCAAAAACTCCATAGCTGGGTCTCAGGAGGATATTGCAGTGTCATTAAGATCTGAGGAATTACTGTGGTGACCTTTTTTTGACGCATTTCGAGATGGCAGAATATGCAAAATGCAAGTTCTGACCTACTTGAATGAATGAATTCAAATATTAAATGAACTCTTTAAATATTAATTTTAGTCAGGTTTCATTTTGTCAAAAGGAGCCAAAGCAGATTGTTGATAAGTGGTTCTTGACTCAAATTATCTCCTCCTATGTAATGTAATAGTGATGCCAGTGTATACATATAAATGTACACATATAAATAGATGCCCTCTAGACTGTTTTATACATTTACCATTACTGTAACTTCACATAGCATAAAACTACAAAGAGTTTAGATATTTTAAAATGAACAAAATTTTCTTAAAACTTAGCTTGTTTTCCTACTACTTGAAGTGCTCAATTGTTGAATTCTGTCAAAATCCCCCGCAAAGTTGAAAGCAAATGTACATGGGGATTTTTCTAAAACCTCCTACTAAATGGTCTCAGATGGGCTGTTTTTTGATGGTAGCAGTAGATAATTAGATTTTCAATACAGTAATAACCATTTGAAACTCTGTAACATTTTTGTCCGATTGTTTTAGTGCTTTTTATTTAAGTTTGTCTAATTTGCTTTTAAACATTGAACAGCAGTCAGACATTTTTCAATGTGTACAAAATTCGTAAGTAGAGTACAACAATTATTTTATCACTTATGAAACTTGGTTTTGTTTAGTGTGATCACTCAAGTGAATAATTTCAGTAGTGGGGAATTTAGTGGTAAGCCCCAGCAAAAACAGTTGTGGGGGTGTTACTGTTTATTGGGGGTGTTACTGGGTTTTCCCTTGTCATTCTGGATAGTTTTGGTGGCAACAAAGTCAAAAGGTATGTCCAGGTCCGGATGAACACGCTAAATATAAAGTCCTGATGACAATAGCCTTGCTTTCCTACAATGGAGCATCTTGTTTGAAAGGCTTTGGATGTAGCATTGTGTCATGCAAGAAAAAATATTTTTTTGGGAGAGCATAAAAATCTAAGGGACTGAAGTGGATCAATGAATTATGAAGATGGAGATTTACAACAATACTACACATCAGACAGTTTCTTCTTTGGTGTAAGTTAGCATGTTCCCCTTCTATACTCTGGACAAGATTTGTTTCTAGTTCAAACTAATTCCAGAATTAGTTCTTGTGATCTGTAACACTGTTTAACAACTGTTAATTCATAAATTTGATGTAGGTCGTGCAAAATCTGTGTATCCCTTGGGCAGATTCTATTAACACGTATAGTTCTAACATTGTGTTTATACATAACAGAAGAGCAATGGAAAGTTTGACATTAAATGTATGACCTGTAGCTGACGCTGAGGCCTTGTCGGTTTTCTCTGGGCGCGCAGGAGAATTAGGTGGTTGTGGCTCCCCTCCCAGCAGAGGAATGCAGTTGTCCGGTAGTAAAGATGGGGGGAATAAAGGGAGAGACTGAGCAAAGCTTTGCTTCTCTGGCCCTGAGGGATTATCTTTTCTCTTGATGTGGTGATTAATACCCCCCATACAACACCACCCACCCCCATCTTCCTCGCAGTAAAGATCGGGCGTGGTGCGCTAACACTGGCACGCTAACACTCCGTCCCTTGCCAGCTAGCATTCGTGTTGATCAAAAACCTAGAAAAACTGTGGCAACCTGCCAATCGTTTGCTGCAAAGATGCTCATTAAATTTGAGGAACAAACTTTTAGACAGCGGTGGGCATAGTTGCCATCCCATTAAAGGAATAGTTCACCTAAAAGTAAAAAAATATATTTTTACTCACCCTCATGTCATTCCAAACCTGTATGACCTTCTTTCTTCTTTAAGAATTTTGAAGAATGTTGGGGTCCAAGCACTATTGGACTTATTAAATGTTCAAAAAAATTTTGTAGACAGAATTTTCCTTTTTGCTAAACTGTCTCCTAATAACCAGCTTATGAGTGTTCGGTGAACTCCTTCACCAAAAGAAAATGGGTTGCCGCCTTCATTAATTATTGGATGATGTGCACTGTTTGGCACCCTCAGGGTCCTCTGTGTTTGTATTGTGCAGGGGTGTTGTGTTTTAATCTGAAATTGCTCTTTCTTGGGTAGGTGTGCTTTCTCTATAGCTGCAGGGCAGCAATTTAGAGCAGCACCTGCCGCTGTGACTGACTTAGGCTTGTGTCCTATTCTGTCTGTGTGAGATCGGGAATGGGGGAGGAGAAACAGAGGTGTGGAGTCAGGTAGAATGGAGGAATGTGACATAGGAAAGCTTGTGTCCTGACATCAAACAGCTCAGCTGATATCATGGTGAGATGGAGCAGCTAAATGTGGTGAAATCACAGATGCATTGTTCCATATTTTGTTATTAATTTCAAAAGACATTTGGCCTGGTGAAGCCTAATGGGTACATAAAAACTGCAGTTCAAATGTGTGTGGCGTTTTGTATGTATATATGCAGCCTTAAATAATTTTGTGTGGGTGACACCAACTCATATAAACACTCCAGACAGAGGTGGATTTAAGCCTGATGGCTTTTAGTTGTATCACTCACACTTTTCCACAACATTACAATGCACATTGCTGCTTTTTTTTCCTCCCATCAAAACCAGTATCAAACTAAATAAAGTGACACAATAACCGATTCTATATTTTGCCAACCGTTTCGGTTATAAATAGGTACTGACAGATTGGTGAGAGAAAACGGCTGTGCATTAAGTACATTTTTGGATCTGGGTGTTGCTGAGCAGCAAGAATTCAACATATGTCTCTTGAATACACTGAAGGTGGTGAGGCAATGGTTTGTTTAGGCTGTGCTGTGCCCTAGCCCTTGATTAGTCATTTGTAGGGTTCTTTTCAAGTAGAGCCTGACTCAGCATTAGGCGGGAACACATAATTAAGGCGTGCTTCCTTACCGCCATCCATCCATTCTGTAGCTACTGTTCATCTTATATTTTATCCTTAACATTTCTTGTGAATTATTTAAAATTTTGATTAGTCTATTTTTTGTGATTTAATAACATTTTCTTAAATGGCTCCCCATTTATTTAAAATAAATTAAAGGATATTTTTACGTGTAAATGTGAAAGTTTTCATAGTGCTGATGCATGTTCAGTTCAGATCACCAGAGCCACTTAAAAAAAATTCTTACAAAAATATTTCAATTAAATGCGATTCTCTTCAACTCTTGATTTGAGATTTAACTCCACAGTTTAAATCACGACTGCTAAATCACTGCTGACTCTTCACCCCACCAGTTTGCCTCAAGCGAAATGAAACACTACAGAGTAATCCATCTAAACATTTACCTCTCTTTTCTCTCTCTTTTCCCTCTGTCTCTTTCCTTTCCTCCACTCTCTTCCTTTTACACAGTTTTCTCTTAAACTAATATACATCAAAGCATTAGGATTAGGTTAAGCATTTGTAAGAACTATACAACTCCATATAAATACAACACTAAAGGAAAAAATTCAGCAGTTACCTTTGACCTGGTTTGTTTGAACGGCTCTGCATTGTGGTACGATTGTGTAGGAGTTGGCTTTTTTTTTTAATTAGTCTTTAAAATGTTTGTCAGCAGCTAAAAGGATACCATTTACTGAGGTCAGACATCATAATGATTTGAAACGAATAACTTTTAACTAATAACAGAACGTAACCATCCCTCGAAGACTTGACATGGATCAAAACAGGATAGTGAGGACTAGTGCCAATTATGCTGTAAAACAATTCTAAAGTTCAGAGTACAGGTGTTGACTTTTGCTCTCTGATGTCCACAGGTGTTTAGTCTTTGACATCACAAACGGCTTATTATCCTGAACTATAGCACTGTTACCCATCAGCTAGTGAACTGAGTTAAAGTAGATTCCCACATCGTTGGATTTTCAAAAGTAAATCCGTTGAAGAGAAAAAAAAAATGCTCACTCAATATTATTATATATTTTATATTTATTTATTGCAGTATATATGTTTTTTACCGCAATACTATTGGGAATGATTTGTCGGATCATATAACCAGCAAAATATCTTTATGTAAAATAAACCCTTCCTTTTTTCTCACTCCTGCTGCATTTCTTAAACAGGTGTCACTTAAAACACTAGCCATAAAATAAATAAATAGCCATAAAAAATTAAATAAAAGATACTTCTTACCCCTCTTTATTTCTTACTCCTCTATTAAAGGGGTGATGCAGAGTTTCTTGAACAGGTGTCTCTCAAAACACTAGCCACCTGACACATGACACCTCTCTAATCCGAGATTTGGTAGCCCAAAGAGTCCTTTAAGTGTCCATATAGATCTAAATACAGCATCCTTTGTCTTAGCCACCGGGAAGCTTCAGTCGGGTTCACCACCTTTATGCAGAGCCTGTTTATTGCCTGACAGCAGTTGCCTAATTTAGCCTAATTGTTTTACATGTGTGTATGAATATACTGTATATTTATCACACAAATAGGAGTTGACTTGACGAGTAGAATCTTTATTTAGATTGATTCGGATAGGGTGTTTGGGATGTTTGCATTTTAATAAGAGTGGATAGGGCAAAAAATAAAAAGGCCACATCATTATCTAAATTTAAATTTAAAGCCTCAAAGAATCCAAGAGTCTTTGAAATGCATGCAATTTCATATACAATTGATAGCCAGAAGAGTCAGCCATTTGATCTAATGATCGAAGTAAATATAATCTACATATTCTGTTTTATGAATGGCCATGCCTCCCTAAAGCAAAATCTTTTTAGGGGCTTACTACTTCTGACTCTAGTCTGTGGTATAATTTGTGATTGTTAGGTGGGTCAGGTTTAGGGGTCCAGCCCTTTGTGCACCGTGACTATTGTCACCTGAGGCTGTCCCTTAATTCTGTCACCTCTGACCCCCAAGGGACACATAAATACAATCTTGACCAGGAGTAGCCTTACAAGGCAGTGCAATAAACACTTTAAAAACATTTTACATATTAACATCTGTTAATAAAACATGCAGACAGTACAAACAATCTTAGATTATAGGAATAATGAAAGTGCAGACAAATATTCTAGAATTTCAAAAAACATTTTTTAAGTCACCAAGTTTGATCAGAAATAGAGTATAAACAGTAATGATATCTGTGGTATAAAAAAAGTAATATATTTAAATAACATTTATTTCATACTAAGTATAGTTCAAATCTGTTAACATATTTATAGACACATTGCTTGAGACTTACTGATATAAAAATGATTAAACTTTATTCGGAGAGCTACGTGTGCACAATGCACATTTCTTAATTTTAAGCCTAAAATGTGTTTTAATGTCACTACTGATGAGGATTGTATGATCTTTGAATAATATCGGTCTTTAAATGCAAGATATTGAAAGTGTGCCCAAAGTATACTTCAGTTTCTCTTTAGTTGAACTTCTGCACTACTTCTGCACAATTAAAGTCCATTAAGTACAAAATTAGTTGTTCCAATTTAGCAAAATTTAAGTATACCAGGTTAGTGATCCTTTAAAAATCATTCTGTTATGCCTTTTTTTTATGCTTAAGAAACATCCATTAGCATTGTTGAAAAGCATTGTGCAGCATTTTTTGAATAAAGTTCAAAAGATCAAATTTATTTGAAATAGACATTTTGAAAAATTGTAAAATGTTATAAATATTTAGTAAATTGTGTACTGTCACTTTTTGTTAAATTGAATGCACACTTGCTGAATAAAAGTATTTTTAAAAATCATTCTGACTTAAAACTTTTAAACGGTGTATGTCTATGTAGCATGGATTCTTACAGATTGATGGAGCTCTACAGCTTTGCTTCCAGGATATTTAATACTGTAGTTAGCAGGTTTTATTATTTTCCATGATACACTTTCTATAATTAATAGCAAATGTAATAGACACTGCATAATGAATTGCGTATTGTAAGTAACGATGGAATATTTAGCTCTGGTCTTTTTAAATTATTTCAGACTTTTGCAAGAGTTCCGCTGCAGTCAGCTAAATTAATCACAACACCTTGGTTGAGTTGACAGCAGAAGCCCACAGTGATTTCAGTGCTACTGCAGTGAGGGCCTTAACCCCTATTGTTGTTTGCATTCAGTGTTTTTCTAAAGTAATTAGAAGTTTGTTTAGCTAAGTCTAATTACCCCCCATCAAAAGTGCTCTGAATAACAGCTTCCCCCAGGAGGGTGTGAGCTACTGTTTTGAAGTATTTTGAAGCATTTTCTAGTTGTTGGTGGTAATAGTTTAATGTGTTTTATGCTTGTTTAGTGCCATATACTGTAAAAATGACTCATAGTGCGTTAATGTTGCAGTCTGCAAAGTTCAAAGATGACTAAGTGGCATGAGACTACAGTACATGGGGATGAGACTGCCAGCCTTAGGAATAGATAAATGAACAGACCAAATTTAGCACATTTGGTTGGTAGAAGTATGAGTTCCTTTACAAGTTTGTTGGTTTGTAAAGATGGTTTTGAATCAATTGATGAGGTATCTGATCATTTACAGGGCAAATATAATAAATGAGATGTATTGCATAGAGTAGTAGTTTAACAAATTTCATGACTGGTCACCTTGCATTTATCTAGTGCATAAAATCACGGTAGTAACTTGAGCTGAAAATGTATTTAATGGGATTTCTTCTCTATCACCTGATGAATCTAACATAAAGACATTTAAATATTCACAAAGAAGTGGGTTGGTTCACCCCTATCTGAAACAACATTAGTGTATTCAAAACAAATCTACACCAGTCATCTCTGATAGATACAAGCTGTCAACAGTAGTCTATTGTTTCTCTTGAGACTGTCATAGGGCCATGCTAGAGGCTCTTTGGTTGCTGGAGAGGGCTCATTCTTATGCAAACAGGGGCTATGGATGCTACTACTAGAGAGAATTTAGTGCTGTAAGGTCATTGTAGAACTATAAAGAGGATTCCCTCAAAAAGCAAGAGAGAATTGTGTGTCTGGAGGCTCCATGTTTCAGTGCAAGTCATTTACTGTGTCTCACAATTCTATCCATCATATTTTCCCCCGTTATAGTTTGTCATGTCATCAAATACTAAAATGATTAAAGGTTTCAATTTATTTAGTTAAAAAATAAATCTAATTTATAGGTCATTTATCTGATTTAAATTTGAAGTGTGCTTCATTATTGAATTAAAATAAGTCAATTAAATGCCTGACCTGATATAAGTCCTTTTGACTAATGTTTTAAGGTGTTTCATTATCATCACACTTGCACAGATTTTAATTAGACACATTTAATTCACATTTTACTTGTTTTAAATGTGAAACATTTAAGTAAAATAAAATCATTTCATACATTAAAAAATACTTATTTGTCTAGATAATATGTAAAATAAAATGCAATCATGAAAAACAATAGCAATTAAATAGTTGCTTTGGAAAACATCTAGGTCTAGTGCTTCGCAACTCCTTAGGGTTAAATCTTAAAGGAAGCGCCAGAAGACGGGCAACACCTTCCCAAAAGTAGGGTGTGGTATTGGACTCAGGTATTGGACAGGTAATTTCTCAGGACCTCCCTCTTCGTCCCTGGTATATATGGCAATCCCATTGAATTCCTATAGAGACTTTAAGCCTGTCCCGTTCACCTCTGTAGCCCACATCACACTTTTAGGGGATAAAAGAAGAAAAACAAGGGGTAAGAATCCTGGAGCCTGTGGAGCAAACAGCGGCTGCACTGCTCAACCTCAGCGCCAATATGTTGTACCTGGAGACCAATCCTCCCACATCATACAGTGAGGTAAGGCCCTTACGCTACCGCTGCCCATCTGGAGATTGAGTTGGTCCCAGTGCTAAATTCTGGGTTCTCAGGGAACCCTCTGGAGTGACTGGCAAGAGTGGCATCAAAAGTAGGCCTTGTAAAGGCTTTAGCAAATATATTGTGTATCTTATGTTTTTTTCACCTCTTACGGTGTTAACCAAAAACATTTGATGGGATGCTGTTTCTTATGAATATGTTGTGATTTGTGGTCCTAGTACAACACTTTGCATATGATTTTTTTTTTTACACTTAATTATTGGTTTTGATTTATTTGTGCACATGTTCGCCAATTTGTTTTATATCAACACTTTAGAAAGTGAAATGTTTGCATTTAATAAGTCATTGGTTTGAACTGTGATAATGAATTTTACAATGATGTGTGGGTGTGAAAAATCGGACGTGCGTCTATACAGATAAAAATCAATGTGTATTGCCTTAATGGTTTGCCTAGCTGCAGTTTTGTCTATGGTGTACGGTGCTCTTAGGTTGAGTCAAGGTATTTGACAAATAATGGATTTGTCTGGGATGGTGAGACTGATAATCTTGTTTGTATAGAACAATGGGCTGTGATTGCTTTGAGAAAGTACTAATGGAATCTACTTTTACTTAAGCTTAATATCACTCATTGAATGTTTACCTTTGTTTACAAACTGTTGCAGCAGGGTTTTTTTGTGTATATAAATACATTTTTCGTTATGTGCAAAAGCCTTTCTTTAGCTTAATTTGTGCAATTGCACTTAAGTCATTTCAAGTCATTGCACTGCTGTATCAGGAAAGGGGGGAAAAAACAATTAATAATACTTTAAGCCCATATAATTGTGTGAGGTGTCAAAAGGATCATGATTTCACAGCTAAGCTTGAATTTCATGTCAGGTTGCTAATGTGTTTTCGAATCGTCATGGATGATAGTTATCAAATTTCTGGTGTTTTTTTTTTTTAACTGCAGCAATATGCCAACACTGATACATGGAATGCACATTTATTTATTTCCCCAAAATTATACTGTTTTGATTGATTTTTTGTAATTAATTAAAAGCTGAATAAGTTGTCAAAATTTTCATGAAACAGAACTTTCAGTATAATGTATAATGCAACTTAAGTTTATATCTTGAGCATTCTAAGCCATCTAAGATAGCGGCCGGATCTGTGTTTGTTGTCTAAAAGCACCCCCATTCTTTCCTGACAGTTGGTAGTTCAGACTGTGATTTCAGTGCTGCCATTCTCTTGCACAAAGCTGTTGTCAACACAACACCGTTAGCTCAGAGACAAACCTATTGGTAGAAACATAGTCCGGTCTCCCCCCACCTCTCACCCCTCCTTGTGTTTTTAAAGCTGGCTTAAGGTAACCAATCCACTGCCCACACAGCTTTGATTAATGCTTTTAAACACTCTGTTTCTCACTCTCTTTAATCATGGTAGGGGTTACGGGTCCGTAGACACGCATGTTTTGTGTTGTAAGAGGAGACATAGAGGTGCAAGGAATTTGAGAAAAAAAGATGGTACTGTTTATGCAAATGTTTTAAAAGATGGTTCAAATAGATCAAATGTGGTAATTTCTTGAATTTGTTGCATCTTAAGTTTTTTTTTTTTTTGTGAGGTGAGGTTTGATTACTTATATTTTTACGTTTAGGTTTGGTTTTGCTCTTTGACAGCAGGTTGTCCCTAAAGATGCGTCCATCTTTCTCTCATCAAAAGGGCTTCAGGTTAAACTCCCGCTCATTTGACTGATAGATTCTGGAGCCGCTTTGAAGAATGTGTGCATCAAGTGAACCTGAGAAGTCTAAGAATTGTAATTTTTTTTAACTATGGTAGATACAGATACAATCATCTGCTCTGCCCAGCCCACTGGGTACGAAGTGCGAAGAATAATAAGAGCACTCCCACCTAACCCCCCACCCCACCCCACCCTAATTTAGTGCTTAATGCTTTCTACCCCTGTGGTCACTCATCAAGGCCTCACAGATGTTCTCAACAACCATCCCGGGTTACAAACTGCCCAGGTCACTGGAACACACCCAGGAATGGCAGCCATTTCACCCCCCAGGCCAGGGCAGCCTCAGCTCCTGTCACTACTCTTGAGTTAGGAGTCCTCATTTTGCTCTCAAACTCTAGACTTAAGTAGTTGTTAGAATGAAGTAGTAATTTAGTGGTTTTGGCCATTAGGGTTCATCTTGTGGAAACAGGAACAATGACAGGTAGCATTCGAAACTGAAAATCAACTGTAATGCTGGCACTGCTGACATCTGTCAACAGCACATTGTTAGAATGCATTGTTAAAAGATGCAACTGCAGTTCTCTGTTTTACCCTGGAATTCATTTGAGACTGTCAATCCAGAACCGAAACGGAAATCTTAATCATTGGTTATTTTACTGTAACATAAGAAACTGATAAATATTGAACTTTAAGATTGGCTTGATTTTAGAACTTTAGAACATATTTATTTTTGATCGGGGTAGAAGAGGATTTTGCTTGTAAACAAATCAGAGTGGTATATGCTGTATATATTATTATAGTATTACCTTTATGCATTTGGCAGACCTTATTATCCGAAGCAACTTTGCATTGCGTTTCAGTTCATGCAATCCCTTGGAATCAAAACCATGACATTGGTGTTGTTGGTGCCATGTTCTACACTTTGAGCTTGTTACGTATACTATTTAAATTATATCTATATTATTATTTATATTATTATAGTAGATTCTATTATTTATATTATATTATATTTATTAATTATATTTTTTCTCTTTCATTTACAATTTAAACTGTGGGGAAAGACTGAGCACCCCACTGTTATAAATATATAATAAATATATAAACTTAAACTGGACAATATTGAGGTCATATAGATATCAACATATGTTCTGTCATTTCAAAAGCATCATCTCGTAACTGGAGATTACACCTGCATTACTATTATTATTATTATTATTGCTACACTTTTTTTCCCACTTGTATTATAAAAGACAGACATGGTCATCTGATTTATGGTTCTGCTTAAGCATCTTGACATCCCAGAGGCTCACTCTCCAAGGAGGCTATAAACAGGCTGGGATTTTTAAGAGCAGCTAAAGCAGTTGTTATATGGTTGTTGCATTGTGGAGGAATAGTATTTGATTTTTTTTTTTTAAAAGGTGTGCTGCTAGAGGAATAATCCACAATCATGATCAAAAAGGTTGACTAAATACGAAATAATGTTGTTGTACTGGATGTTTTTTGTCTACACAATTTTGAAATGATTTAGTAGTTTCTTAATATTTAGCACACTTGATAAACTTTGCCCTCATTTTATTATCAGTGCAAACTTCAACGCTAAGTATCGCTAAAAAGTCTTAGAAATGAGGAAGTTTGGGTAGTTTGACAGATGTGTCTTGTATGTTAAAATAAACCATAAAGTGCAATTACATATGATAATTTTTTCTTGGATAATTTTTTTTTTTTTTTTTAAATTTTGTAAACCTAGACACATTTTTATATACACGATATGAGACCAGCTCTTTGGGATAAACTATGGAATGGCCAAAGATGTTATTACCCGTGCATTCATTTATACTTTACAATCTCTTCTTTTTAACCAAAAAATTGTTTTTTTAAAATATATATATATTTTTTTTTTTCCCCCTCTGCATTTTTTAAGTTTACAGGCTTGTGCAAATTGTTCTTCTGATTAGTTTAAGTAAATTTCAAACAAATGCTAATGTACTGCTAATGGTTTTAAGTAGACGGTGCACTGCCCTACACCTCCCTAGTGGGATCAGACACACAGACTGACTTGCGTGGCCTCTACTGTCTCTAAAAGACTCAATTATGTCCTAATTGCTTCATTGTAAAGGACATGTGTGTTTGAGAAGCGTTGTTGAGGCTGGAGGGTACAGCTCTAGTGTTTGGGTCCTCTTTGTGTGGGTATGTGCGTCTGCTCTACAATACGCTTCTTTTCATACACCAATAGACCTGGTCTATTGTTTCTTCAGACAGGCTCTTAAAAGCCTGAGACTCATTGTTTCCAGAAGGCTGAGCAGACTCGTGGCACACACACACACACACACACACACACACACCACCCACACAAGGCCCTCTGTCTGTACATCGCAAATGACACCTCTTTTCTTATGCCCTACGGCACTGTTAGAGGTTTGTTAAGGTCAGTGATTTGACCCACTCTCAGGCGTGTAGGTGTACAAAATACATAATTATATAAAAAAAGATCAATATTAATCTTTTAAGACTTTACTTTATTTTTCATCCCTGATAAAAAATTTATTAATGTATTTTCAACATGCATTAGCCATGTTCATTGTATATTTTGCCCCACTAGTGATTCACCCGAGCCACCAGCAGCACCGGGAGAATTTTGTTTGAGAGAGTAAAAGAGAAAGAGACAGGAAAAGAGAGAGAAAGAGGAATAAGCGTGCAAGCTGGACAGCTGTCTCCATCCATGCCTGAAATAAACAAGGGACTCGGTTGAGATTAATGATGGTCTAAAGAACCATACAACCATGGCACCTCATCCAGGAATGTAGTGTGTATAAATGGAAAGGAATGGACTGGAGGAGTGGGGTTGGAGAAGGCTGGCTTACCTCCAGAACATTCTTCCTTCTCTCAAATGACAGTCATTTTAATTCCTCTCTGCGCCTTCACTGGAACAAGGCAACAGTGTGAACTGTGTATCGCCCACTTGCTGTACCCACCATCCTTTGTTATCACTGCATCTTCCAGTTCATCTAGAGTCTTTATTCATTCCTACAGACCTCACCAACAACCTTAGAGCAATTAAGGCAGGCTGAAGACTTAATTGGTCCTAAATTATTTACATTGTAAACAACTGCAGTTTCACACCTTTAGAATAAAAATGGCTGGGATAAAGAATGTCTTAATTGACACTTCAAATTAACTCAGAATTAGCTACTTATACATTTTAAGACCCTGTTAGGCTACTTTAAATTTCTTGGATCATCACATACTGAATCATGGTTTGGATTTTTTCCCCAATACTTTAGATAGTGATGCTGTTTTTTAGATAAAATCAGTGACAGCATAACTAGAAAATTGACATTCTGTAAATTATTCCTTTTTACATTATGCATCACTATTCTTTTGATAAGCCTTCTCATCTGTTACAGTTGACATATCTGCGGCTGTAATAGAAGGACATTTACTGCCTTTCTTTGCACAAGTACACAAACAGGGCTATTTGATGAACAGTTTAATAAAGAGCATAACCTCTTGGGTCATAATTCTCTTTGACTTGCATATACTATACAAAGACTTATTTAAGTCTGCCAAGCACTGGCTGTTATGCACATCATCTGCTTCTCTAAGCCCACCATTACATCATAGCCTGATGTATTAACATCAAAAGAAGTCGTATTGTGGCAACAACTCATTAATATTTTGTTAAATATTGCGTCTTTGTTCGTATGACACTTCTAATACCATAAACACTTGAAAAGATTTTATACTGATAAAAATACTCTCTGTTTTTCCTCTAGCCACAGTATACAAGCCTGGGGCTTCTCAACAGCATGGATCAAAATGGTGGCTCCACCTCCACCAGCCCCTACAACAACGAGCATGCTCAGAACAACGTAACGGCACCATCACCCTACGCCCAACCCAGCTCCACCTTCGAGGCCCTGTCTCCATCACCCGCCATCCCATCCAACACAGACTATGCTGGCCCACACACCTTTGATGTGTCCTTCCAGCAGTCCAGCACAGCCAAATCAGCCACTTGGACGGTAAGACATAGTGGATGTGTATGTGTGACACATATGGCTTTTATATAATTTTTTCATTGTTATATATTCAATATTGCTAGTAAACTACAAACAAAACCCACTTATACGATTATACCCAAAAAAACAAAAACAAAACAATTTCATATGATTTCATGGGGTTAGGTATTGTGGCCAACCCAATTCGGGAGCATAGAGAGGAGAGCATGTTGTCCCTTCAGTCTATATTGGGGTTAAGTGTCTAGCTTTAGGGCAACAACCAAATATTTCCTGGTGCAGAAATTGGACCTCGTGCCCTCTGGTCACAAATCACTCATAACCATTCATCCCATTTGTACATGGCATTTGTCTGTGAATTGGGTTTTTTGTTTTTTGTATTATGACAATGCATTGTGGTTCTATGTTACACAAAGATCAAGACTGTGTGATGTGCTAAACAAAAGCAGTTCATTTCTGCTGTCAAGGGTTCTTCTTCCTCCAGGAGGAGAGTAAAGTTTTTACCTGTCCGATCTCAGCTTTAGGCATTTCTGTGATCTATATGAAAGTTTTCAGTTACAAAACTCCACCTGGCCAAGGGGAAAAAAAGGCAGGCGTAGGTTTAAACTGGTCTGTTTTACTGCAAAGTAGACTACTACTTGAGATTTGTTGTCTTTTTTGAGTGTTTGCACAAAATTAGTTGAAATAGTTGCAACCAAATACAATTTACAAAAATCTTAAATTATGTAAACATTAAAATGTATAAAAAATAACTGAATAGTTTTGATAAATTTATTTAAAATAAATAAATAAATAAAAATTTTGGAAATTATAATATACAAAAAGAAAATTCTATCCAAAAAGGGCCATGTCTGACCCCTACTGGTGAGCTGTTTGATGGTGCATTATGTCTTTTTCATAAACCGCTATGTCCACATAGCGGAAACAATGCGCATCAGTGAGCATTACAATAGCTGTGTCGCTGTCACTGTTTTGCATAGATAGGTGTCACCTAAACCAACTAAACCCGCTAGGCTAGTCGTAGCAGCACGGGAACGGGGAGCCTGATGTCTATCAACCAAAAAGTGGCTTTCGGTTGGACAGCGCACCCTAGCGGTTGCTATCTAGTTGTAGCTACTTAAGGTCTTAAATCTTATCTCCACACCGTTACCTAAATGTACTGTATGTTGGCAATAAGAACTATGACAGTTATGTCATTTTGCGCTAAATGTGGCTAGGCTAAATTGAGAGCTTCAGTGGAAGTTATTTAATCACAAACATGAAATGAGATAAATATCTATGACTATTTTAGGCTAATTGATCCCAGCCATTATAAACCAATGCCTCATTAATCTTGAATTTGGCAGAGTGTGGTCTTGAAAAACCAGTGAATCAGTTGTGGTAATGCTGTCTCACATCTTTGAGTAAACAAGTTGAGCGGAGTTTGGTTTGTGAGTTGCTCAGTGCTCATTGGCTACAGTGCAGTGTGGGATTGTGACATTTACCCTATTCCCACAACAGCCCTTGTCATCCTCACTCCTTGACTTTACCAATACAGCAGAAGTTGTCAGACACCTCACCGTACTTAGAGCAGAATTCTGGGTGTGAGAAAGACACCACACCCTTGGTTGTCTCATTTAAGACATCCCTACTCATATTTCCGTTTCTCACAGTGTATAGAAGGTTGTGAAGAATATCTCTTCCTTTAATTTAATAACAATTTAGCCAAATGAAAGGCATTTTTGTGGCTTACATTTAATGTAACCCACACTTGTTCTTCATACGCAGCTCAATCTATAGCTTCCATGACACACACACGTATTTCCTGGCATCGCATCCTACCGCTCCTCATTTACGGGAAAGCTTTCGCAATCCTGCTTTTTTTTGTTGATGTCAATGATAAGACAAACCATACATGAACGTTTTTTGTTCGCTTTCAATTTTCAGAGGAAACCCATCCCCTCTATCATTTTCAGTTCCCTTTTTTTGGCTCGGAGCCTCCATTTGTATTTTCCTGTCAATCTATCAACAGTGCATCCAACGTACGGCACAGTTTTGTTTGCCCATTGGTTCACTTGTATAGAGCGCTGTGACCGAAGGAATGCAACCACTGGAGTTGTTGTCTCAAGAAGTGAGCTGGGGATTAGAAGAATGGGTCAGTAATACTTGTGTAAATACTCCATGCCTTCCTCCTGAACCCTGCAGTGCCGATGGGGCTGTTCCTTGCTCAATGAGTAAAGCTTGTCGACTGCGTCTCTCATAATGCCGCAGGACAAGGAGATGAGAACGAGGATAGAAGTTGGGGGAGGACAGAAGCGCTCAAAGAGACGAGTGTTCCAGCGAAAGGTGGCAAGATACGACTTGTCCATGGAACATCTGCAGGCCCGTCCCACGCCTCGTGAGATGGAGCTGAGACTTGTTTGTGTCAACGAGCCTGTCGAGACTCGTCTGACATTGCCACGTAAAGCCCTAAAACCTAGAGCAAGCAGAGGAAGAAGAAAGGAAAGGAGGGAGAGGTTAATTTACCAAAAAAAATCTGGGGTTGAAAAGATTTTTATGATAGGGAAATTATTTCTAAGAAAGGCGTATCTAGAAAAGCCCACTTCTCTGACAGGTTCTGTTTGGAGATCCGTTGTTCTTGTTGTTTTGTGTCTTTGAGCAATGAAAGATTACCTGTGTTTTTAAAGACCATGCAAGAGGTAGAGCTGGACTGAGTCAAAGAGAAGATCAGTCTGTCAGCACCAGTATAGCCGCCACGTCTGCTTTAGCTCACTTGCCCGATCCTAATCTGCATCTTCTCATGCAGTTGAGATGCCATAGTGCTACCTGAAAAGGTCCGGCATCTACTTATTAGACGTGACCTTAAATCCCACCTTTTGTGCAACACCTTTGGAGTGTAATTGAACGAGAACAGAAATGCAAACACCTTCATTTTCAGCGAAAGAAGAAATAAAGGTAGCTGTTAGGAAAGAATTTGGCAGCACTCAGGGCGACCATTGAGCAAAACGAGGGGAAATCCAGCATAATTACACCAAAGCTTGTCACACGTTTTCTGGGAAAGATCACATTTCCAAAGCATATAATTTAATCACAGGGCATTAACTAGTGCCAGGAAGCATTGGGGGCATTTGTTTGCATCACTAGAGAAAGTATGAATCTGATGAGGGTTGGTTACATGATGATCTTCCTCCAAATGCACTACAAACATGGCAAGTTATTGATGTCTGAAAACCAGTTGCATTTAAATCTTGATATGTATGTTTTGTTTCATTGTTTTGTGCATATTTTTCACTTTGGAATCAAATGAAGTATATATGCATGAATACCATGCAAAGTATTCAGGCATGATGAGCAACATCACAGCTGTTGATTCGCTATTCAAAACCGTAGCTGCATACATTTTTCTCAAACTAAGTTGTGCAAACATGCACTAGAGCAAACATTTGTTGCCCTGTTTTCCAGTGCAATGCATGAGTTATTAGCTGCAAGAACTATTATTCTAGCAAAAACTGTTAAGCACAGATAATGAGCAATGCCCTGTGAAACTTGCTTTTGAACGGCATTGCATTTTCCTATTGATAATTATATTTTTGCACCCTATGCTCAAAGTTTTATTTCAAATGTTTGGAAAGCAAAACTCTGTAAATGGGTATTTTTATCATTGCACCAAAGAGGGGAAAAACACATTTTATTTATTTCCCAATGAAACAGGTTTTGGGCAAGACAACAGGCGTGACAGTACATGTCAGGTATGAGGTGGGACAAGACCAGAGGCGCCAGAGCGTTGGGCCAACCCGCCCTGCCATGCTGAGACATGAATACAGCCTTAGCCTGCAGCACTGCTCTGTTCAAACACACTCAAACTACAGCTGCAAACTTGTCACAACATGTACAACACTGTATGTGTGTGCATTTGTTGTTGGTGTGACTGCGGTTTTACTGTGTGTGCACACATCTCTGTGTGTGTAGAAATCTCTTGAAGAAATCAGTTTACACTGCCATTCAAAAGATTTTTTTCAAAGAAAATTCTTATGCTCATCAAGGCTGCATTATCTGTTTTTTTAATAATATTGCAAAATATTATTGCAATTTAAAATCATTGTTTTCAGTTTTAATATACTTTACGATATTTATTCCTGTTATGCAAAGCTGGATTTTTATCAGCCATTACTCTTCAGTGTCATAGAGTCCATCATTCTAATATGCTGATTTGTTATCAATGTTGGAAACAGTTGTGCTGCTTAATATAAGTATGAATTTATAATTAATGCTTTATTCAGCAAAGATACATTTAAAAAAGGTGATAGTAAATACTTTTGTTTAGTTAAAAAATGTTTCTATTTTGAATGAATGCTATTCAAAGAATCCTGAAAAAAGTATTACACATTCCAAAAAAAGATACAAAGAAAATAAGCAGAACAACTGTTTCTGCACATACTAAAAAAACATGTTGACATTTAGTCTAGAACTACAGTAACATCATGTTCACACAGCGCACACGCCTCTGTACTTACTCTCGATTTCTCTCAACATGACGAGAGCTGTCAGTCAAAACATGGGAAACAAAGTAACTGCCGTTATTTATTTGAAAAAGTAACTCCGATATTTCCTTCTAAATTGAAAAGTAATGCGTTACTTTACTAGTTACTTGAAAAAAGTAATCTGATTACATAACTTGCGTTACTTGTGATGCGTTACCCCAAACACTGCTATTAACTATTTGATCGATGTTGACAGAACTAAGTTGAAGTACTAAAATCACAAACTAAAACTGAAAGTAACTAGAAAAGCTAAACAGAAAAATAAAATATGTTTTTTGGGGGGTTTTTTGCATATAAGAAAATGAATCCTGAAACTTGTGATTATTGTAAGGTTATTCGATGACTGAATAAAAAATGTATTTGACAAGAAAAATAAAATGTCAAAACTAGACTGTCACACTCTCAAATCCCCCTTTTCTGTTTAAACAGTTACTCTAACCTGTGTGTGTGTGTGTGTGTGTGTGTGTGTGATTCACATTGTAGCCCATGACTGGAACATAATTACACGTTAACACCACTGTGCCCCTCCCTGTAAAAAAGCCAATGCCTCCAATTCATCAGATCACTTTGTGGCCCCACCCTTGATGTATGTATGTGTGTGTTTTTCCCTGTCAGAAGCGGCTTATTTGGCCCCAAGCAAACACAGCAGCCTCCACACATATTTTCATTCTCAAAATTTGTTGCTTTAGGGCTAGAATTGGTACATCAACTGCTTTGTTTATGTGGTAAGGTTTGTAGGTTGGAGTTTACGATGTTACAAAATATGAAAGAACGATGTTTGTTGTCAGTATGTCAAGCTTCTGTCATTTATATCTGTCTCTGACTTTTTTGCTGGGCCTCTGTGTGACTGACCCTTTGGCATTCATGTCTACAACTCTCTCTTTGGTCCTACAGATCTTTCCTCTCCCCTTCTCTCTCTCACTCACCTCATTTAACTGAATGACAGGAGCGTACAGCGGCATATCAGGTTGGGAGCAGAGGGGCAATTACAGTTATTTATCTTTCTTTTTTTACAGAACACCTTTCAAAAAAGCGTTCAGTTCACGCACAAAACACCTTCATCATCCCCCGGTGAAAGCACCCTGGTGCTAAATTAGTCACAGCTAAAATGGGTCAAGTCAGTTCTGACAGTGCAGGTGATGAGTGTAGATGCTTCATGCTGTTGATATTCTGATGAAGACATCATCAGCAACTGATATGACAGGACAGGGGCCAAAATATGGACTATTCAAATCTATTTTCAGTGCAGCTGACATAAAATGTGTACCAAAAAAAAGGCTTAAATTTGTTCACATTAGTAAATGCATAAGTCGTAAACTAACAATGAGTTTTTGTGCTGTATTAATTAATAATGATATGTGTATAGCAATTTATTAACTTGTTAATTTGTTATTTTTAAATATAATATTTTAATGTGAATTAAATGTTAATATTTAACATGTAAAAATGTATTCTTATATGCAGAAATTAACATTATGCTAGATTGTTAAGCTTTGGTAAAGATGTTTTTTTTTCTTTTTCAATTTGTTATACCAGTCACTTCAGGAAATGGCCTGTGTGTGTGTGTTTGTGTTCTTGTCAAGATTGTGTAATACTCTGAAAGCTCTCAAGCAGGTGTTGGGATGGGCTCAGCTCATTGGAACACTTCATATCAAAAGTTAATAGAGATGGAATTTAATGTGGCATTGTTCTTCAAAACAGCCCCCGGCAACATTCACAGCCATTTCTTTTTCTTTCTTTCTTTCTTTCTACTTCTGCACCTTTTCAAATGAACTTGACAAAGATTTCTTCACAGTTATTTTCCATGTAGTTGACATACTGCTTTCAGCGCAAGAATTGATTTAAAGAAAAGTATGGTCTGTGCTATTTTTCTTGAAAAAGAAGTGATGTGCAACCAGCCATTATCTACAATACAAAATGTGTGGCATACCATTAGTTTTTGCAACTTTGGTGACTGAGTGATGATTTGCAGTTGTCAATGTTGGCGGTCACGCTTTGTGGTACTGTTTAATCATGTAGATCTTTCTTTTTCACCTATTGTGTATGGTTAGACAGTATCTTAAACACCTGACGATGCTGTAAGTATGAGTAACACCTGAGTGTTAGCCTGTGGTGATGAGGATGATTCAAGCACACAGTGTGATGCAATTGTGATTTTTGTGGTCAGTGACACCCTGAACATCAAGCTATCATCAGTGATAAAGAGGATGTTGGGAAATGCAAATGAGATTACCTCATACAATTTGTATTTAATAATTATATGTACAGGTACATTTTCATTTTCATGTTACACACTGAGAAACTATAAACCCCATTCCTGAAACTCCAGCAGAGCAATCTTCTGTGTTAAAAAAATAATAAATAAATAAAATGTAAATTGTTGATTTGAAGATGTCAATTTATGTTGGAATGGTATTATAAATGATTTAGACCATTGGTTCTTAAAAAGGGGGCCGAGCCCACTAGGGGACATCAGCAAACTTCCAAGGGGCATCAAGCTGGCTTAAAATGTTTTAAAACGAGACAGAAAGAAACTAAACAAAAATTATATATTTATTAATTACATTTACCCCAAACTCCAGAACTGGACTTCTGACTTCTGACGTGGACTGTGACGTTACAGTCGGGATCACTAATAGTTACATTTGCATATACCGGCCCATGTTCTATGCCAGCCGCCAACCGAACCTGCACAGCCGATTCATCAGAAGTTCTGCAGGTATTGTGAAGAAACAAGCGAGGATAATAGCGAAAATGGCAGATTATGGAAATAAATATTATGTTCCAGGCTGTGCAGGGGTTGTGATGTGCAGGGATGGGTTGGTGTCTGTATTCAGAAAGGCACGGAAAACAAATAACACGTTCCAATAAAATAATGCGAGCCACTAAAGGGACATGGTTAGCTGCTTGCTAGCGACAGCCTGTTTCATTTCAGTACATAAGATTTCACTTACCACATAAACAGAGTAAGGAGAGATGACTGAGGATGGTGGCGAATGATTTACAGATCCTGAGCACCACTGACAAGCATCTGATCTGCGAGAGAGAGTATTGGAATATACATTTTCCCTGTGTTTCCTTCATGCTTTGTGAGCTACTGAAATGAGCCAAACTGTGACACAGCCAATCAGAGCAGAGCTCAACATTGAGCCGCACTTTGAAACAGCCAATCAGAGCAGAGCTGAACATTATTATTCATGACCCTTCCAAATAAGGTAAAAACAGGCCATTTAATTCTAGGGACAATGTAAAACCATTTCTGGAAATTGTTTTGCCCTTACCTAAGCCAGATACCTTCTATGTAGACATCAGAGAACAATTTAAAATATTGTATCAATGCATTCTATGGCACCTTTAATTCATTTTTATTTTAGTATTTTTTAGTACTGGGGGGTCAAAAAATGTTAAAGGTTTAAAACCACTGATTTAGATTCAAATAGACATTTGTTTTACTCGTTTTATGACATGAATGAGGCCTATTAAAGGCATTCAAGGGCAAGTCTAAGCTTCTCATTGCTCAACACTAGAAATATCATCACATCAGGGCAATAATTTTAACAGCAGATTTCTGTGTCAAAATGGTCCTGACGTCTTCCTAGATTAATCATTCTTCAGGTGATTTGGAAAGCACATTTCAGTGTGTGTCCTTAATCACAGGTATATCTTAAACTGTGACAGCTGTAGGGCAGATCCAGAAATCCTGTCGCCTAAAGCCAGCTGCTCTTCCCTTCAAAGACTGTTATATGGTACTTTTTCCACTAAAGGGTTGCCAAACTGCAGCTGTTTTATCTCTACATTGCCTGTGTTTGTGAGAAAGGCTTCTTTTCTTTTAGATAAAGAAGTGACCTTTGATTGATGTTTGGTAGTTTAAAGCAACTACTATTACATCAGATTTTTTTTTTAAATAACTTAGAAAAAAGTAACTTTTTAAACATTTAAAACAAAACCGCTCAAAGCAAAAACACTTTAGTACTACAGATTCAAATGAGCTTATATTGATAAAATAGGAGTGCAGTTTTATTACAGATGTATAAAGTAAATTTCAATTGTTCTATGGCAGTTACTAACCAAACTCTTCTCTCTTTTCTTTAGTACTCCACAGAACTGAAGAAGTTGTACTGTCAGATTGCCAAAACATGTCCCATTCAAATCAAGGTCCTTACCAACCCACCCCAGGGTGCAGTCATACGGGCCATGCCTGTCTATAAGAAAGCTGAGCATGTAACCGAGGTGGTCAAACGATGCCCGAACCATGAACTGAGCAGAGAGTTCAATGACGGTATATTACTTCTCTAAACGTGTTGTCTAGAAAAGCAATTAAACATGTTTTTAATATTAAGCTTTGTGATATAATTGACTGACTTTTGTGTTTAATAGGCCAAATAGCCCCACCCAGTCACCTGATTAGGGTTGAGGGAAACAGTCATGCTCAGTACATGGAGGATTCCATTACTGGGCGTCAGAGTGTGCTGGTGCCTTACGAGCCCCCTCAGGTGAACACACTCACACATACATTTCAGAGAAGCCTGGCTGTCTGTACATACACTGCAGTGCACACCTGAAATCATTCCCAACAGATGTTAATTTAACATAACCACTCTAGAGAAATGAACAACGGTGAGTAGTGTATGACACAACTGTTCCCTATTAACAGGTGGGCACAGAGTTCACAACCATCCTGTACAATTTCATGTGTAACTCCAGCTGTGTTGGCGGAATGAACAGACGTCCTATCCTCATAATCGTCACTTTGGAAAGCAGAGAGTAAGACCTTTTTAAACACTGGATTGTATTCCCCTTGAGGAAATATAGAAATATGCATTAATTGCTTGATGGTTTCTTCAGTGGTCAGGTTCTGGGTCGACGGTGTTTTGAGGCTCGTATCTGTGCATGCCCTGGACGTGACCGCAAAGCTGACGAGGACAGCATCCGTAAACAGCACGTCAGCGATGGCACAAAGAGCAGTGAGGGTATGAAGCGCCGTAAGTAGGCTGGGGGCTGGTGACTGGGCTTCATCTAACTAACACAAACATATTTGCATCGCATGTTTCTTATTCCGAGATAGTTCTTACCTCCATACATACTGCATGCCCTTTTGTACAAACACACACTGCAACTTTTCCACCTGTTCTGTGCTTTAGCTCTACGTTTTGTGCATAAGATCTTGTATTACGGCTGTTTCACTTCCTCTATCTCTGTCTTCCACAGCTTTCCGTCAGGCCTCTCACCTCTCTCAGCTAAACTCCATCAAGAAGCGAAGATCCACCGATGAGGAAGTGTTTTGTCTGCCTGTGAGTATCTCAAATGTGTTTTTCCAATGTAAATATTCACTAGGGGAATGTTTTTTTTTTTTTATCCCAATTTTAAAGATCAATCTGCATTGACCTTCCCATTCGTGTTTTGCTCTTTATTTAACTAATTTTACACACGTTCTTTGTGAGCGGTCCCTTACTTGAAAGGAAGTGTTAAAGAAGTGTTGGTAAAAACTTTTATTTTATGCATTGTTGGTATTATTCATACTATATATAATCCATTAAAAACAGGTTAAATATAATTATAATAATTGATTATGCATAACTGTTATTCATAATAAAAGTATAATTAATCATTTTTTACATCAATGCATTGGGTGTAGGCTACTCAAGAAATTATCAATAAAATATTTTACAGCATTTATTAATCTAGGTTAATGTTAATTTTTACATACATGCTTTTACATATACTATTTTACATATTTCAAATTGTACATGAACAGTAGTGTATTACAAATTAACATTAACTTAGATGAATGAATGATGAACACCTTACAACACGTTTAGAATACTTTTACATTTAAATGTATATGTAGGCTTTACAGAAAGTGTCGCACAACTATTTGACACTGAAAAGATAATCTCTCATTCTTAAAGTAGATATTCAAAGTGAAGAATTGAGCATAATTCAGGAGTCTGACATCCAGGCTTACCCCTTCTCTCTCTTTCTCTGTGCTTCAGATTAAAGGCCGTGAAATCTATGAGATTTTGGTGAAAATCAAAGAGTCTTTGGAACTTATGCAGTTCCTCCCTCAGCAGACTATTGAGTCATACAGACAGCAGCAACAGAACCTACTGCAGAAACAGTGAGTACCTTACACATGCAGGAAGATTCCCCAGTAAAAATTGGGTGATACTACCACATTTGAAAATGTAAAAAATTGTTCATAATCTCTTCGTTTTAAAATGTGACTAGCCACAGTCAAACTATAGGCACATACTACACTGTGTTAGCAAGGTCCACCCACAGATTGATATTTGTGTGTCAGTTTTTTAATAACTTGATCAACTTTATTGCTTGGTTTTAACACTTATGGATTTGATTGTGATTGCTCATTGACTGACTGTGAACTGACTTTGTCATTTAATGTCATTTAATGTCATTTAAGTATTTGGTTTGCTTGTTCAGCAATTAATTTCCGCCCTATCTGAGAGTTTCTATAGTGCAAACACTGGAACTTAACGTGGCAGTTTAATTCTCTCACACTGATGTTATAATCTTGGCTACTGCATGAAAGTATGAGGTTGGATTGCATCTTGCATGAGATTTATGTTGTGCATCATTGATGTTGTTAGCCCTTAAGCAAACCCTGCTGTTATGATCGACATAAATTCACACAGTTTTAATAACTGTTTTAAATTCTGCTTGGCTTCTCATTAAAGGTGTACCTTGCTGAGATGGTGCTCTGATTTATTCAGCCCCCCCATTTTATGACATTCGAATTACCTCAGAACTGAATCTGAGTCAAACAAGTTTAAACTCTGCCTACAAATTGTTATTGGTCTTCATGGTAAATGCAAATTTAGTCTGTACTCAGCCATTAGCATAGTTTTCTCAGAAATACATTCTGTATCTGCTGTAATAGTGCTCAACAGAGGGGGAGGGAGAGACCTGTAAATTGTGCTTTAAATGAGCCTTGTCGCCCTTACACTGGGATTTGGATGTCAATGCTTTACTTCCTGTAAATTTCCTTAAGACAGCCTAAAGCATCCACACCCAACTGAGCTGTTCAGTCATGACGTCAGTTTGTAGGTCAACTGGATTCACCATGGATTCCCTAGGGAAGTTCTAATAGCCTGTTTTCAATTTTTGAGTAAATTAAAGAGTTAGGTTACGTAATCACACATATATTTTGGCAATTGTAGTCATTATGTTAGCAATTGTTGTAGAACAGAATGTGAAAATGCTTTAATAATGTTAACCACAGACCACACTATACGTTTAAATCAAAAATCACTATTCTAAAACCACATAGACGTTCCCAAGGGAACCCATGGCTCAAAAATGCTTATTCTCTACTGGGTTTTAGGCTCTGATTAGTGTGTAGAAAGGCTGTTGATTTTAGGGTTCATTTGATCTTCTCAAGCTTTGGTCTGAGCTAAATGACTAGGTAGCCATTTTTAAAACTGTCCCATTGTAGGACAAAGACCGAACACACGCTGTGAAATGTGCATCTTTTGACTCTCCTAAACTATCATTTGAATATAGCATGTTAATGCAGTATATATTAAAGGCCTCATCCTTGTTCTGATTTTTGGTTAACATTTCCAAGCAGCAAATGTTGTTTGATCCTTATCAGCATTGTCTGCATGCTGTTACTTCTCTCTCTTTCATTCATAAACCTGTTTTTCTAACTATACTTTTTTTCTTCCTTTTCAATAAAGCTCCTTCTGCCTTAGATTCAGTGGGTTGGGTGTTTTACTTTGTTGATTTTCCTTTTCATACTTTCTCACTCTTTCTACAGTTCAAACACTGAAATTATTCCTTCCTTAGTTGCAACGTACAGCCACCTTGTGGAGAGATTGCACATTGCTAAAATATGAAAAAAAAATCATGCATCCTGTTTTGTTACCGTATCTGATGTTTCATCATTGTTTGAGACTTTCAATAGCTGACATCATTTTTTTTTTCAGGGCATTTAAATCACATAATGTACATTTATTCAAATGAATGAGGCTTGAAAGATTTGTATATGCATAATTTTACAACATACCACATTTCTTTTAGGCAAATACTCTGTACAATTCCAGTTTGATTTACTCATCATCAGCTGCTTATCATTGGGGTCTCTCTCTTTCTACTATTTAATGATACAGTCTAATATTTTTTAATATTGTCACGTTCCGTTCTTCCTGACATTTTGCTATTCCTCCACTTTTTCTTTCCTTCTTCTCTCTTGCCTGCATTTTCCAGTCTTTCTATTTCTCACTGTCTATCTTTGACTCTTTCCTACAGCCTGTTAAGGGCCCGTTTGCGCTCTGAGCTTCTGGACCCAATAGGTGAGCAGAAGAGGCGCTTCAGTGCTTCCTGAAAGTAGGAATCACATTCCTCCTCCCTCAGAGCATCCCTCGCTCATCTCTCTCCATCTCTTCTTCATCTCATCCTCTACCCCTCAAAGGGGCTCCCTGTGCTTCTCCAAAACATCACCTGTGGTAACTCCTAGACTTTTTCTATGCCACAAATAAGTTGAACACAGGATTTTGTTTCTACCACCTAAACACCTCGTTTTAAATATGTGAGCTCTCAAGTGAAGTCATTTTAGATATTTTTGGAAAGTTCATTGCATGATTTTGTCCCTCCAAAGTGTATTATCTAGACTATGGCATTCATTTATCAATTGAAATAATCCATTTGTGTGTTAAATTTGCTTACCTTACAGTCAGATTTAGTTGCATTAGTATTATTGTTCAATCATCTGAAGTGTCAAAAGTTTCTTAAAACATTTCATTGTCCATACTTTTTTTAATGTTTCTTAAAGGGCCCTTGTGACTGAGGCGGCTTGTTTCCTCAGCATTTATTGTGTTTGTTGGACTGATCTGCTGGTATTGCACAGAAACGCATTGCACATAAACAGTATAGCAACTTCTCAGCTGACCACCTTATTTCTCTCTTTCTCTCTTCTTTCCATCTGTTTTTCTTCTTTCTATCTATCTAAACAATCCTGGATGTCGAAACTGACCAGGAACCAAGCACACATCTTTTATTTTTATGGGACTCATAGTTTTTCTGTAAGATCTTGATGATGGTTCATCTTAAATAGCTTTTTGTTTTTGCCTCTGTCTTCATTTTATTATTGGAGCTGGACTCATTGAGTTGTCTATAAATATGGGGGGATAGGACTTTATCGATGACTGAATTTTGATAATGCTGGTCATGTTTTGTAAAGTGCACTGCTGGGCAGTAATTTGTGTGTTTTGTCTTGATTATTTGTTCATTTTCTTAAAGATGTATTTTCTGCTGTGTACATGGCAGTTAAGAGAAAAGGAAATGAATGTTATAGTGTTGACAGATTCTTTTGTTGTTTCATATGAAATGAATGGTTGTTGTATTCTCAATGGCTCTTGCACTTTTGTCAGTTACTACTATTCAATAAATGACTTCTCTGCTTTTGTGTTCCTATCCCTGCTCTTCCTCTTTATTCTCTTTTCTTCTCCTTTATTTCTCGACTGTTCTTTTTACTTGAATTGTCAGGGGCTTTTAGTCAGGGCATTTAAAACTATCAATAATATCAACAAAGAAAGTAACATTCAGAATCATTTAAAGGGCAATTCTTACTCTCATGTCATTCCAAACCTGTATAATTTTTTTTCTTATGTTGAACATAAAATATATTTTGAAGAATATTGGTAACCAAACCATTTTGATTAAAAAAATGAAACTATAAATGTTTGTAACATAATTAAATGATGGTGTTTTCTTTGTATGTGTGAACTATCCTTTAATATTATATTACACATGTAGTTGATTTAAAAAATTTCATTTTTATTTGTTATTTACACAATGTACCACACATGTATATGGATTTAGTTTCCTCTCAATGTGACTTTTAACCCATATGCATGTTTATACCTCTTTGTTTAGAATTACAGAACAACACAGACATGTTCTGTGTTTCTCCACAGTTTAGGCCTTCCACAGTGTCCAAAACATTAATAGAAAGCATTTAATCATGACAAGTTTGCACATTTTCTGTAATGTCCATGTGTAAGCTTATGCAAGAGACTTGGCTTCAGTAATACAGAACCTGTATCATCTTCTCTCCCTCAGGAGCTCTCTGCCACCCCAGTCTGCCTTTGGTTCCAGCTCACCCACCCTCTGCAAGAACAAACTGCCATCAGTCAGTCAGCTCATGAACCCCCAACAACGCAACACACTCACCCCATCCAGCATGTCTGGAGGATTAACTGACAGTAAGGCCTCTATAAAATCATTAATAATTTAATTAATATACGTATATTCATAGTTTGTCTACAAATGTGGCAGTGTCAGTTAGGGCTAACAAAAGATCTTATATTCGAGTTAAAGTGATTTCGGATCTAAATTGTACAGGAAGAAAGTGAACCCTTTCTCCCTAGTGAAGAATATCCTGTCTGGGCTTGAGAAACACTCAGTTCTCAATGTCAATCTGACAGAGTTCCCTTTTAAAATTGAACTAAATCTTTGCGGGACTGTCTGCCTTCCCTTCGGCATACTTTGGCACTGTCAAAATGTACTTACACATGACAAATATGCATTCTCCTTTGGCCTGCTGTGTGAAACGTGCCTCAGGTTTCACATGTTCTGAGATTACCTAATCCATATTTAGTGCCCCAGGTTTTTGTTATTTCAGGTCAATTTCAGTCAAAGACTTCACAGTTTCTGTAGTGTGTGTGTGTGTGTGTGTGTGTGTGTGTGTGTGCATGATATATATATATAGGCTATAATAAATGTGGGCAGGATGAGGACAGAAAATATTGCATGATTTTATATTATTGGTAACACATTACAATAGGGATAACATTAGTTAATGCATTTGCTATCATTAATCAACAATGAATAATAATTTTTTTCCCTATCGGTCAGAAGTTTGGAATCATTAGCATTTTATTTTTATGTTTTTTAATTGAGTCTCTTATGCTCACCAAGTCTGTTTTTATTTGATCAAAAATACAGTAAATAAAGTAATATTGTGAAATATTACAATATTTAAAAACAAAAACTGGTAGTTTTTCAGTATTTTTTGATAAATAGACAGTTCAGTTTTTAAAAATCGTACTCACCCCAAACGTTTGAATGGATAATGCGTAACGGTTTCCACAAAAATATTAAGCAGCAACACTGATAAACTCTTCCACATTGATAGACACTATCTTAATCACCAATTCCAACATATTAGAATGATTTCTGAAGAATAATGTAACACTGAAGACTGGAGTAATTGCTGCAAAGTATCTTTTGCTACCACATAAATAACTACATTTTATAATAATTATTATAACAGAAAGCAGCTTTTACTGTATTTTTGATTAAAGAATGCAGTATTGGCTGAGGGGCATTTAGAGACATAAAAATAAAATAAAATAAACAACGCCCAAACGTTTACTGGCTGTTATTCTTCCATTGGTTTTTCTCATGCTTTTTCATTATAGTTTTTCTACAAATTACTATAATTACAAGTATTATGCTGTAAAAGTTTATATTTTATGATTAGTTCCTAATACCTAATGCATTAACTGATGTTAACACATTGAACCTTATTGTAAAGTGTTACCATTTTATTTCCCTTCTTTTGAGGTTTATTACAGTCTCAACCCTTTCCCTCCCTCAGTGACCCTCCCATGATGTGCGGCCCCTTTTCCCATGAACACGACATGAGTGCCCTGAGCCCCCCAACCCCCTGCACCTCAAGTAACAAATGTTGCCCTCTCACTGCACACTCCGCCACCCTACCCCCCGCCCCCACCCCCCCCCCCCCCCTCCCCCCATGGACAACAGCATTTCCAGGTACACAAATACACTTACAGTAAGTCTCTCTGAAATGGCTCACAGGTGAAAGTGTTATAGCATTACTGTAATCATGTTTTAAAACTTCTGAAATCTGTCAATTTCAGCTTCCTGTTGAGGCTGGGCTGCTCAGCCTGTTTGGATTATTTCACAGCCCAAGGACTGACCAATATTTACCAGATTGAGAACTACAATTTAGAGGTGAGGAATTTGCCTTTCTCCTTAATGTTTTTCATATCAGTTTTCATTTGAAAAATATATATATATATTTAGCAGGTGCATGTTAGAAGGTATAATTCATGCAAAAATGAGAATTAGCTGAAAATTGACTCACCCTCATGCCATCCAAGATGTATATGAGGTTTTTCTTCTTTATCGCAACTGATTTTGAGAAATTTAGCAACTTGCTCACCAAATGGATCCTCTGCAGTGAATGGGTGCCGTCAGAATGGGTTCAATACAGCTGATTAAAAACATCACAATAGTCCACAACACTACTCAATTAACGTTTTGTGATCTGAAAAGCTGCATGTTTGTAATAAATCCATCAAGACGTTTTAACTTTAAACCTCTATCCGTATTATTGCAGTACATACAGAGAGAGAGAAACTACAGAGAGAAAAAAGTCTCTCCTGAAACAGGAGCGAAATATGCAAAGATCATGCACTAAAACAGATGAAATATGGTTCCAAACAAATATTTTGCTGTATTTTGAGAGGACAACAGGGGATAGATGTTTTCATTGAGGATTATGGACTCATTTTGTTAAAGTTCAAACATCTTGATGGATTTGTTGTTTTTTTTACAAACAAGCAGCTTTTCACAAAACCTTATTTCGTCAACGAGTTGTGTGGATAATTTTTGGCTTACTGTGATGCTTTGAATCAACATTTTGAACTCTCATTCTGACGGCACCCATTCACTGCAAGGGATCCATATCAAAATATGCGCTCTAGTGTGTCTGGGTTGACGGAGAGATCAGAGCAGTGGCTACTGTATTCATGAGCTCTGTGGTATATCTATCCACAGGACCTGTCCAGGCTGAAGATTCCCACAGAATTCCAGCACATCATCTGGAAAGGAATCATGGAGTATCGACAGACCATGGAGTTTTCTCCACCTCCCCACATCTTGCGCACCTCTAGCGGGACATCCACCGTCAGCGTGGGCTCTACCGAAGCCAGAGGCGAACGTGTGATCGATGCAGTGCGTTTCACTCTTCGTCAGACCATTTCATTTCCTCCACGAGACGACTGGACCGATTTCTCTTTTGACCTGGCTCCAGATTCTCGCCGCAACAAGCAACAGCGTATCAAGGAGGAGGGAGAATGAACATAGTGCATCACACAGTTCACAATAATCCACATACATACAATGTCAACAGTGCACATTTACTGCACACACACACTCATGCGCTGTTTTATATTAGCACACTTGGTGTTGGTCCAGATCGTTTCACAGTTTTCCTCTGCAAGTGATGATTAAAAAAAACTGTGAGCCTCATAGTCGTTCACTTAAACTTAAATGGGCAGATAAAATGCACTTAAAGTCCTTTATGGTTTCATTTTTCTTCTGGTGGATTTAGCTCTGGTTGTCATTTCAAGCCCCTTTATTGAACGCAAACAGCTGTAGCTGAGGGGAAATGGTGCTTTGCTAAATTGTCGTTCTTACTGTTTCTTGAGACAAAGCACTTAAGAAATGCTAACATATTGTTACTACTTGCAAAATACACACTGAACTTTTGGGGTTTCTTTTTTGTTACATGACCAAATGTATATTTCTGTTTTCCTTTTCCTCTCAGCAGGAGCTTTAGTGTTAATTGTATTCTTTGTGACGGTCATTCCTTGCGGTTGAACAATGTCTTTTTTTTTTTTAAACGTTGACGTATGTCAGCTTTGATTGTATGTATTTCAAATCGCACATGGTTCTTTTCTTTATTCTCACAGAAAGTGTTATTCATCCATGGTGTAAGACTGATGTTGTCATGTAGCCTTTATGTAATACTGTAAACCCCTCTTTGTATCTTTTATTTGTTGCAAACACTCTTGATACTAATGCATTGCAGTGTGTTAAGTATTGAATGCTTCTGACAGTTGTGGTAATCCATAGACATGCTGTTTACTGGCCTCTAAAAGTATAAAAGTGACTTACATTGATACATTGGCAATGTAATGTGGCTTCAGTATTTTTTTATTTTTAATTTCCACTTCACTTGATACTTGCTATTAGCCTGTTGTGGCAATATTGTACAGATTTTTTTATTACGCTTTCATTTGACAACTGAGTAAACCATTCTTTATCAAACTATTAAGGAATTATTGTAAATATTTTGCAGTGTACTTTTGATATAAACAAAATAAAACAAATATTGACAAATACATTGATTGTATTGTTGTACAAAAACAATCATTTTATTTTAACAGAATAGTCAGATATGGTGGACCGGACCACATTTTGATTTATTTAAATAGGAGATATTATCAATAGCATTATGTGGTTTAGCAGACAATAAACAATGGTTAAAAGTTGAGCATTGGGAACATGATCCTCTGAATATCCTTTCATGTCCGGGACGTAAGGAAATATTATTCTCTTTTAAGACTTTCAAATTTAATTTTTAGAACTTGCATAGTGTGACAAACTGACAGGACTAGTTTCAAAAATGTTATGTATCACCCTCCCTTAATCTTGACGTTACCTTTAGTTTTCCTTACATTCACTTGACTTGTGTATACATAGTTTTGATGGCTTTGAGTGCTTCAACCTTAATACTTGTATTACTCAATAGCTATTTCCAATAGAAGCTGGTAGGCATCCTAAACTTCAGGTTCTCAATACATTATCTGGTAAACTTGGCCATTTAACTTTTAACTGTCTCACAAACCAGTTCCCTTTAATCTTGAAAGCTGCGATCACAAAACAATTTTATGGAACCAGAAACTGACAAAAGATTCTAACCATTTCAGGTAGTTTTAGTCAATCAGCACAGAGGTGTATGGAAGCAAAGTTGTATGGAAGTATGCATGTGTCACACTGGTGTAACCACTTGTACAAGCAGCATCCTGTAGGGTAGCATACTTTCCAAATATGAAAATGAAGTATAGTTATTCACCTCAATGCCTGTGATGAGGCTCCTGGTGAATCTGTTTGCTGTAAAAACACTGCTCGGATAAATACATCAAACCCTTCTCAGTTACATAAGTATGCAGCAATATATGATGTTTACATCTTCAAATGGCTAAAGAATTAGTGACTTCAAACACTGAAGCAGATAAAAAGCAATGAAGTTCCTTGATTGAGGTTCCACAACCGTATTCTTATCCAGAGGAGCAGTTTGACTCATATAAAAAGCTATAGCTCATTAAGGCTCGAGACAGATAAAGGAGAGATAATAAATCGCATACCCAAGAAAAAAAAAAAAAAAAAACAAAAACAAGACGTTGGCTTAATTAGGTCAGGTTCTCAAAACAGAAATCATAATCACGAAGCAAAATGAACAAAATAACCATTTCTCATATTGACATCTCCAAGCCCAAAGTTTTAGAACTCCTGTCAATCATGATGGTAACGTGCCCAAAGAGTCATGACAGAACTCCACATCAGTGTTGCCCAGGGAGGAGGTGTGGGGGGGGGGATGATGACGAAAAACAGTGTGGGAATGCTCTACTCCCTCCTTCCCCTTCAGGCAGTTTTGGTTGGAGCTGTGGTTGTCTCCTGGATGACCAGAGTGCAGCATCTCTGATGTCTCGGTCATTAAGAGCTCTCCATAGCATCCAAAACGTTCATGATTTGCTGTTTGATGACTTTAGTGGCGTCACCGGCATTTGGAATTAAATACCTTCAGAAAAGAAAACAAGAAATATCAGAATAAAGTTAACAAAAATAAGACTAAAATAAGTAAAAAGTAAGGAAGTGTAAAGCATTATAATTTTAAAACTGAATAATCGAATTTAATTGAGTTTTTAATCGAAAGTACAAATATCTGTATGTACTGTTAAGCTATTAGCGATTTAGAGTTAACAAACTATTAAATATCTTTTTGTGAATTCAAAAATGAATTTTTGTGATACAATTTGCCATAGAAATGTAACGGTTTACATTAGTGAAAGTTTTTTTTTAAAGTGAAAGTGACGTGGCATGTGGCCAAGTATGGTGACCCCATACTAGGAATTAGTGCTCTGCATTTATCCCATCCAAAGTGCACACACACACCGTGAACACACACCCGGAGCAGTGGGCAGCCATTTTTTGCTGCGGCGCCCGGGGGGCAGTTGGGGGTTCGGTGCCTTGCTCAAGGGCACCTCAGTCGTGAGCGCTGTACATTCACTCCCCCCACCTACAATCCCTGCCTGTACGAGACTCGAACCCGCAACCTTTGGGTTACGAGTCTGACTCTCTAACCATTAGGCCACGACTTCCCCCAAAATGGTTTAGCATTCCATTAGTTTTCAACATTAGTCAAAACAAACAATGAAAATATTTCTAGAGCATTTATTAATTTAACCATTTCTAAACAACAACAAAAAACAAAAAAATATGAATAAATAAAAGGAAAGGGTATATTTACAATTGCTGTGTTAAAATAATTTAATGGACCTGAGCTAACATGAACAATTAACAGTTCTATTTTTATTAACTAATAATAACAAATGACTTAATATGGTAACTAATGTATTACTCATAGTTAATTATGGTTAATGCATTGACTAATGCTTGCTAATGAGAACCTTGTAAAAACTAATAATAATGACAACTGAAACGCATAAATCAAGAGCCAATTTAATTTGATACTAAAATAACACTGGTTATTTTATACAGAGACTAGGAGATAATGTGAAATTAAGTTAAAATAAAAAAAATACAATGGTGTCCCGATGTCAGTTACCATACCTCTCCACAGCCACTATCTCCACTCCTGCAGCATTGTTGTTGCCAAACTTAAAAGTGATAAGTTCTGGATGCTTCTTCTTGGAGGTGATCTTCACCACAGAGTTTAGGGCCTGCCTGGATTGGATGTAAGCAAAACCTTTTCGGGCAGCAATCTCTCTCAAACAGTACATGTGTGTTGCAGTGATCAGTAGATGGCTGTGGAAGATAAAACAATAGAATTACCCACCACTATCCATCTTTTTCTTCCCGTAAAAATGGGAAAAATGTGAAAAAATTTACATCATCTGTAAATTCTATGGGTCTAGCTTCCAGCTATTTTTAACTGTACAAACCACTTTGTTTTGCTGCTTGATATTGAAAATTGGTGTCTTTTACCATATTATTTTAATGTATTATCTTAATTACGCTAAAAGTGCAAACAGTTTTACCGTTTACTGCACGTTGTTATTCTTGTTATTTCCCTATAGCGGCTAATGAACCGGAAGTCTTGCCCATAGGCTTACTTCCCACGTTGAAGAAAAAGGTGGATACTCAACCCACCATCCACCAGCTGGGATGGCCCATCTGATGGGCGGAAGTATCATAACATTACCGTTTTTCACATGCAACAGTATTATTTTACTGACTACATTGGCTAACATAAATATAACTGATATGTTAATTTTTTTTATTAATTTTAATTATTATTCTTATATATATGTTTTTTAGTGAATTCTTAGAGGGCTAATTCCATGGTTGTATGTTTAGACAGGTAGCTTCACCTTGGGAACATGTGTCCAGTCTCCTTAACTTCATTACATGGAATATGGTGCTTCACATCTGGTTTGTTGATCCAAGTCTGAATATTGACAATCTCTTTCCTGTCATCATCTGATATTGATGAGCTGTCAATCTCATCTGAAAAGAGGGAAGGAAATAAGAAAAGCATTAAATAAAAACACAGAGACACAGCTGAGATGATGAAGTTACCAATGCTGCATTTCTAAATATCTAGTTATATGAATCTAGTATATGGGATTCTTTTTGTTTTTTTTAAGGGTGAAAATGGGTCACCTTTTTTCTTTTAATTTCTACTTTTGTTCCAAAAAAAGAAAAAAAGGTTGTGAACAACAATTGTGACCAAAACAAGCCAACACCACCAAACAAGAACACAAACACCCACACACTTCAAAACCTGACGCACATTAAAAAAAATTTTTATAAAAAAATTATAACAAAATTCTATATTAATGTAACAGAAGTGAATAAATAAAACAGAAGTGTTTTGAATATATTATCTTAATTATATCAGACAAGGATACTCAAACTTGCCTCTGCACCTAAACCCCGAAGACCTTGATTAACTGGTTCAGATCAGTGTTATTTTAGCATTATTATATAGTAAGTATTCATTCATATGTTTAAATATTATTTGTTTGTTTTTTAATCGGCTTTGTCTTTTTATATTTCTGCTTAGCTTTAACGTAGTTTTAGTTTTTACTACTTCAACTTAAGCTTCTTTCTGGTTATTGCCCAGGCACATTTCTATTTATTCATTTAAGATTCGCAAAGTTAAGTTTTTCATATTTTATTACAGCTTATTTCATGGGACCAAAAAATAAATAAATAAATATATAAATATATATATATATATAACGATAACACCACTGGTACAAGTGTGTATAAGCCAACTCTGCAGGAAACTGCAAGTTGAGATCTCCAGGCTGGTTAAATCGGTGTATTTACCTGTATCATACTCTTCCTCATCACCAATACTGAAGACAGGCTTCACACCCCTGTATGGCTTCCCCACCCGATCACTGCTGCTTATGTGCCTGAAGGATATAAGAAAAAAGCACCATATGCACTTACAAGACCCACTAGAAGAATAAAGGTTTGTCCTTCACACCAACACTGTTTTCCTTGTCTTAATACAGGCATTCTAAGAGCATGGCAGTGAGATGAGGTGCCCTCTAGGATTAGAAAGGTGAGTACTGTTAGTTGGAAGAAAGGCAAGTTAACAAGTTTGCATTTTACCAGAGATGAGAATCACAGTGTGGAAGGCCAGGCACTTCACAAAAGTGAATATTTTGAGTCCATTTTACTTTAACACTTAATCACAACTGTCCCAGTCTTCCACAGCTGTGATCAAATCTGTATAAAACCAATGAAGGATGTGGTCTCTCTCCACACAAGTTAAGAACATATAAGAGGACCCAGACAGCAGAGATCAGACTTCAGACTGCGGAGACAGAAACTGCTGGTGTAAAACAAAGAAAGGCACAAAGTGGCAAATGTTTCAAAACAGCCAGCGCTGTCAGAAAGTGACAAGACCTGTGTGGTTCACAGCTTCCACCATTCCGAGTGGTGTTTGCGAATTCTACTACACATGCGTGTGAATGTCTGGTAGTGGATGACAAAGTAGACATTTCTACAATGATACTCTACTCTGACAGCATTCTCGAAAAAATTTTAGCAGGAAACAGGAAATTCAAAAGAATGAAAAGGATATCTGTACTATAGATGCAGGTGATGCAGATGCATATGGTGTTAGAGCATACATGAGTGTGCCATTTAATAGGGGTTTTAAAAACCCCTACAATGAGCTAAAGCTGACAGCGCCACCTTGAGAGGGCATGTTACAAAAACTGGATGAACGCTGGTGGGGCACAGACAAACATTAATGAAGTCTTACCAAAAAAAAATAAAAAACAACAAAAAAAATAAAAAAAAAAAAAAACATAAAAAAAAACGATCCAGTATTCCCTTGTCTGGCCAGGGTAGATTGAAAGACATTCTAGTGTGAAATAACAGGGCATAGGTCGGGAGGATGATTAAAACAGAAAGACGTCAGCGAATTAATAATTTTTAATAAATTCCTCTGCATATTTATATATATATATATAGATTTTTTTTTTTTTTTTTTATAAAATTTGTGCAGAGACAGTCTAGAGGCAAAAAAGGTTTTGCAACTGGTCCCTGAACATTAAACAGCCCTCAAATTTTCTTTTTTAATTAATGGAAGACATATCTGGAAAGAAAAAATGTGAAAGAATGTCTGTCCTGTGCAAAGACAATTAAAGATGCTCACCTGTCCACCGGCGTGGAAGTGTTTTCAATGAAGCTGATCACCTTCTCTTTTACATTAACTGACTTTGATTTGAGTGCAAAGGTCATTTTGTTGACAAGCGATTTAACTCCTTTTCCATCTGTGCTGTTCAGTTCCCCCTGTATCAATATAAGAGATGGGCTGAATTAACACTGGAAGTTAATTAATCCAAAACTAAAGAGGTATTTGCTTATCTCAATGGAAGTTGAAGCATTTAATGGCTTGCTTTACTTACAATGTCCACAAGATGGCACTACACGCCACCCAGAAAATGTAAGAAATATGCTACATGTATCCACCTTATTTTTCAAATGCGGAAAGAAGATATTTCCTGTGAATGTGCCAAGACTTCATTATCAACTATAGGTAAAGAACTAGAAGAATAAAGTACAACAATCCAATGAGCTTCAAACCAATGTGTTTAATATTAGCAATACTGGTAAGCAAACGACAAAGGACACCTTCCACATTCAAGATAAAAATGGCACTGCTCTCACATTAAAAATAAGGTGGATAAAGCTTCCGAGAGGTACCAAAAATACATTTAAAACAGTGTTTTATAAAGGTAAATTTAAGACGTTCACAACTTTTTAAGACCTTTTTAGGTAAAGAAAATTTAAGGAATCAATTGAAGGGAACACAATACATCAATATGTTCTCTAAATGTAAATGTTTAGTGAAGACAGCGAGTTGAATTAGCAACACCTCACCCGATTTCCTTTACCTTTTAATTCATTTTACAGAAAAGTACAGTTTTCATAAACCCGATTGAAAGACATTTGTTTTTGTTTTAAGCATAAACTGAAATAATTTCAGTTTTTTAATTTTACATTTACATCTCAAGTAAATTTATCTTGATTTTAGGATGTTTAGATATTTGCATTGGAAAGCAAAAATACTGAGAAAGATATTCCTTTTTTTGCAATGCATGCAAAATAACTTATGAATTTAAGATTTTCTGCTCCGATTTAAAACCTTTATATTGTGGAAGGACGGACTAAGACTTTAAGGCTTTAAAACACACAGAACAGCTGTTAAAAATGGATTGAAAAAATTGATGAGAACATGGGCCACAAAAGCATGGTTTGAAGGCTACATGCGGAGTAGTACTCTTAATACATGTAAAGTGCATCACACACACACACACACACTAAGGACTCACGTCAGCTGAGCTGAGGCTGCTGTGGGATCCTGAGGTGCTCACAATCCAGTGAACATAAACATTATCCGGCCCTTCAACATTAATATCTGCCAGGTGTTGCTGCAATGCTGAGCATTAAAGAAAAATAAATTAGTCTCAGTTTCATCAGCACAATTTAACTGCTGCTGTCACTGTGTAAACCCTGTTGATCACATTATTTTTGTATCGGAATACATTACATTTATTTCATTATTTATATTTGATTGCATTTTGTCTCAAATTTGGTCAGACAGTATAATGCTTAGGTGATCAAGTGTTATTAATTTTGCAACTGAAAACAGAACTTACCCATAAATCCACCTTTTGCTATGCTCACAAACTCTTTATTTTTCTAGACCAAAAAAAATTTTGATTTACCACTTACATTCTTAACAGTTGTGAAATGCTTTCAATAATAATCCGCACAATTCAATGTGTAGCAGCAGATGCAGGTCTGACCTGTAGAAAGTGGGCAAGCACCATGTTCATGTACATGTCCTCTTCTTCACGTCCACTGCCCATGAAGCACAGATGCTCTCCGCTTGCCACAGAGCCTGATTCCAGAGACTGCTTCTGTGCCTCCAGAAGAGACTTCACTGACAGGGCAAACTCAGAGGGATTATGAAGCATCTGTGAATCAATACCATATCATTACAGTTTTACGGGTCAAGGACACAGAGGTGCATAGAGCTGTGTACTCTGTGAGGCAGCTACACATATTAAAATTTTTATTTTTGAGGAAACAAAGTGGATCCAAAGGAAATCAATCTCTATTAGAACAATTATGAACAAATGCTTGCAAAAATTCTTACCAGGTCAGAGTCCAGGTGAAAGGCAGTGGAGAGGTGACCAGAATTGTACTGCTCAGCAGGACGGCAGTCGACTACAAAAAACCTCACGCCCTCCTAAACAGAATGCAAATCACAAAAACATACATTTAAATAGGAATAACATCACTGGAAATAGGGCATCACATGGTGAAACTCTTCACCATGCGCTCCTTGTGCATGGGTGTCATAAAATAGAAATATGTTTGTCATAAAAGATTTGTTTTTCAAGGTCGGATAGTGTAAATTTTACGGTTTTTATTTATTTATTTATTTTATTTGCAATTTACATACATTGAGCACATAAAATATGGTGGCCAGAAGCTCAAATGTGTGTGCTTGACTTAAAATATTGTAAATGTGCTAAAAAAAAATAAAAAAAAACATTGTTGTCTCCTTGTATTAAACCATTTGACTTGTATGGATTACTTTTACAATGCTTTTTGACAAATAGCGAGATAACATTAAGAATATCTCCACTTGTACTGAACATGAACAAAGTCTTATTGGTTTACAAAGATTATGAGGGTGAGTAAATGAAAAACAATTCTAGGTGAACTACCCCTTTAATTTTGAGCCCTGATCATCAACATTAATAAATATGAAAGATGATGTGGAGATGTCTTGGACCGTTATCTTGGAGAGTGGGAACTCACAGGTTGTAGCTGGTTGGCTTGCAGGATCTCAGGGACTGATACAGGCAAACAGAGAGCCTGACTCAGGTCCATGTCTTCTTCCTTCAGAGCCACCAGACTGCTGCCAAACAAATTATGGTTCTCCTGCACACACATAAACCAGATAATTGAGCATGTGATACCTGCTAAACTGTTATTGTGATGTGCATCATATTGAGAGGAAGTTAATAATATGCAGCCCAAAAAGCACAGACATAATGCTTACCTTTCTAAGTGATAGAGGCGTCTTGCTGTTGTAATACTGTGCTAAAGAAAACAAGTCTTCAAGGTCCTCTACATCTAGGAATTCTGGTGAATGCATCAGCTTACCTGGGAAAAAGGAAAAAAAGAATTACAGCTGTTCACTTTGGTCATACAGGACAATGCAACAGATTTTTGTAATGTATTTTTTTTTTATAAATAATGCATGAAAGAATTTACTGATAATTTCCTCTTTGCTTTGTCCTTCATGGATAAAGATGCCATCTCTGGACGTTAGAAAACAAAGAAAAACATGTTTTTGCTTGATCTCATAAACAGGAAAGTAAAACTGCCTTGGTGCAGTTCATTAATCAGTTAAGTTCACTGAACAGTCTGAACTGTCACATACTTGGCATTGACAAGGATGATGAGCATGAGGAAGAAGATGAGAAAAGGGTCAGTCTGTTGGAGATAAACATCCCATAAGACCTGTGACACCTCAGGGAGACAGCTGCTAGAAAAGAGACTGCCCAGCTGCAGGAGACAATAAAACATTTTTTTTTTAAAGATTCTTTAGCATACAGCTGCAAGTAATTTAGGCTACGTTTACACTAGTGCGTTTTCATTTTAAAACGCATAACTTTTGCTACGGTTACGCCTGTCGTTTACACTACTCCGGCATTTTCAACCCTCGAAAACTGAGGCGAAAACCCCCCCCCCCCTTTTTTTTTTTTTGAAAACTCTGCAGACCCCGTTTCAGTTTGGAAACTCCAGGGTTGCTTGGCACAAAAGTGAAACGACCAAACGGAGACGTTTGAAAATGATGGCGTGCTGCCCCACCCTTCTCTTCTGCAATCCTTGACAACCGTGTAAACGATAACATCATGCTCATTGTTGTACCCATAGATATGTATAGGTAGATTCCCCATTCTGAAACGCAGTAAAAACGCCAGTGAAGACGAGGATCGTTTTCATTTTAAAACACTGTTGTAACGCTAGTGTAAACGGCCTTATTTGATTCATTTTAGGAAAATGACCATAACACTTTTTCAGAATTGATCCATAGTGTGTATAAGTTAAGTATAATTTATATATTAAGCCAGGGGTTTCCAATCCTGCTCCTGGAGGGCCAAAGTCCTGCAGTGTTCAGCTCCAACCCTAATCAAACACACATGAACAAGCTATTCAATGTCTTAATAACTTCTAGGAAGATGTGTTGTGGCAAGTTGGAGCAGGATTGGACACCCCTGTACTAAGCCAAATACTTTATAAAATATTCAAACAGGCCAGAGATCGACTGACCCAGTTGATGGCGTAGAAATCAGGAGTGATCTTTTTTGTGTCCAGGAATGAGCATAATTCAGGCTCATGGTACTGCAGCAGGAGTCTGAAGAGGTGAAATGGTCTTCCCTTCGCAACACAGTCTCTGCAAAAGGTAAATAATATGACCCTATATCAAGAAAACTGATATATAAAGCCTGCATGTTCACCCTCTGCCAACCTAACATTGTCTCAATTGACCTTTTTGGCCACAGAAAACTTCTGAAGAAGTGGCATTCAGCAGCATTTAACCAAACTGAAACTTTCTTTCAGTTTAAAATTAATCATTTCAAGGATTATATTTGCTACATTATCTGCACCACATTTCATTATAATTATTATTATTATTTATTAATTAATCTATTTTTTTTTACTTTTGATCAAATGACCTCAAAACCAAATTTGGGGGAAAAAAACTAGTTTTTGGGTTTTTTTCAAAATTGGTTTTGAGGTAATTTGGGGGTTTTATAATTTGTTTGTTTTTTAAAGTAGAGAAAAACACACAGACGTATGAACACCCCTACCGTGGGATGTATTTATTCATGATGGCGTAGAAGCAGTTGTAGAGGTCTTTGCGGGACAGCTGTAAACCCAGGAGTGGTTTGAGGATGTGTGGCCAACTAAGATCTGGAGTAAAGGTGACATTTCTGGACTTGCAGTAAAAGGTGATCACTGACTCCACATCTGATACCAGGTCCCGCCCTTCCTCCACTGGTAACCCTAGCTCATCTAGATGCAAAAAAAAATCCCATTGTTTCATATTTTTCCCTAGTATATCGTTTAAGATAATGGGTTTGCACACAGAACTTGCGTGGAATGTGTGGGATTTATCATGACTCGGGGAGCATCCTTCCAAGATAGTGCTGTTGGTTTATTAACTTGTAAGACATGACTGATCATGTAATAGAACCATTTTTTCTTAAATACTGGTATGAGGCTTAATTTCAGTGTACATCTATTTAAAAATTGTCAAAAGCATTATTTATTTCTTTAAGTGTAAATGAAAATGAAAGCTGGCAGTTTGCATTTGAGCTCTGAGTTTTTATAAAGCTAATGACACAACACTGTATGCTACGGCTTTTGTACAAGTAGCAGCATTTTGCCTGATGCCCTGTTCTTGCCATGTCATCTATTTTTACAGAAAGGCCGAGGTGGAAAAACTAACTAATTAAATGACTAACTAAATAATTTATCCAGAAAATCCAAAATATAAGTAAGTCGCAATGATCGGCAGATCTTTCATTCTGTATTGTGACATATATTTGAGTGTAACAGATCATAAAAAAGCAGGGGGGAAAACTGATTGGATTTTGAGATGTGGGCATTGCACACAAAAATGAATGAGAGTTTGTAGTCGATTGTGAAGGGGTGATCTACTATAAGTAGTTTACATGACTGGAGAAATCCAGCATGTCACCAGAGATCTGTAGCTTTCCCTGGAAGACTGACTTATGATATTTTATGATATATTATGAGGCCAAAGAAATAAAGAAATATACATGAATAATTCATAATAGTATCTGTACCATGCCTTACATAACAGTTAAAATTTCATGCAGACTTTAAACACATCACTAAAATTCTCCAAAGAAGCTTCTTTATACAAAATGCCTAAATGCATTACATCAAAATAATATGTCTTAACAGATAAGGAAGGTACTCCTGATCCAAAAATAATTTGCTAGTTTAGTTTCAAGACATGTTTTATAATTAAACTCATACCTGCAGTAAATGTGTCTTAAAACTGCATAAGTACACAAACAAACGGAAAGTCTTGCCAACAGGTAAATGTGTGTGGAATGCACAATGTCACACGATGGTTTGAATAACCAGTGGGCTTATAATGTAGAGTGTCTGACTCCACATTCATAGAACTGATATGCTATAAATGTGTAGTGCATTACTACACATAAATGGCACAATGAAAATGAGGTGAGGTGTGCAAAGGTTATTCACCAATGATCTGCTGACTGCGGCTGTGAATGAGCGTCTGTTCTGGTAGGTCCAAAGCCCCATCCCATGAGGACAGACTATCTCCTTTACCAGACACGTTCAAAGCAATCTGTTAACACAGACACGTTCAACGTCAGAGCCAGAAACTAAAACTTAGGAAAAAATTAGGGGGAAAAAAGTATGGGAAAGGGAACACAATGAAAGCAACTGCAGTTCCTCCTAAAGTACACTGTGAGATATACTGTAAGCTAATGCCATCTCCATGATGTGTACGTTTAAAGGGTCCTACACTTTAAGCCTACTACAGTTTCCTTAATGGCCATCTAATCGATACAGAGGCTCCCTAAAGCCCTTCGGGACCCGTTGACCCTAAAGCAAACCCTTTAAAACAAAGCTCTGCATGGATCTCTCATGTACTCTGTCATAAGCATGAATGCTTTTTCTGTCTCTCTCATCAACACGCAGCATGTACAATCTTTTCAAAGCTTTTTCATAATCCAGAAATTCAATATTTTCACATGATGCTACACAGGCTGATTAGTAAAGCCATTTTATCTTCAAACACACACACACACATAGTATACCTACCATCCATAACTTGGCCCGCTGTTGTGGGGGTAGGTTTTGGACCTGGATAACACCATCCTGGTTACTGTCCAGATCACATTCTGCTGAGTCAAGTGCGTCAGCCAGATCACGAGTCCTTCAGAAAACACACACACACAATAAATACACACGACACTGTGCTCAAATCACTCAAACTACATTTAGAAGTCAAGGACAGATTCTAACCTTATGCAAGTGTAAATGCAAATGGTTTGCTTTACCTACACAGAACTACGAAACACTAACAACATTTTTTTTTAGTAAATTTCTACATTATTCTACATTGGAAAAAAGCCTCATTATCACCAAGGCTGTGCGTATTTAATCAAAATACTATAAAAATAGGGTTGAACGATTAATTGCAATCGCATAATCCTTTGAATTAGCTAAAGTAGTGTGGTAAAGCATCAGATTTGTTTTTATATTTCTGCAATCTACTTTAGTGTGTGTGATTTGTTATTGACTTTCATATTAATGTTTACACCAGGCTTATTTGTCAGTGCTTTATGTTGTCATAATTATTACATGCTAACAAGGTTGGAAGTTCAACAAATCAGTCAATATACTATGTGATTGTAGTTGTTAAATAAAAATTTAATTCATATCAATTCATGCATCACCTAATTTCATCGTAACATATAGGCCTGGCCTACAGAAAAGAACATTTATGTTTAATCTATCTAATATTGTGTTGGCCATACTATACAATGATTTATAGCTTGTCTTTGTTGAATACAGAACATAAAGAGCTTTAAAAAATAATTGCATATTAAAATCGCAATCTTGGTAAAAAAAAAAAAAATATCGCAATTAGATTCTTTTCCAAAATCGTTCAGCCCTATATAAAAACAGTAATATTGTGAATATTTCTTTCTTTTTTTTTTATAAAGCTAAATTTAATATATTTCCGTCTTGGCAAAGCTGAATTTTCAGTAGCCATTTTTTAATTCTGCATTGTCACAATATCACTCTAATATGCCGATTTGAGACTCAAGCAACATAATTTGCTGATTTATTATCAATGTTAGAAACTGTTTTTGCTGCTTAATATTTTTGAGGAAACCGCAAAACAGTTTTCAGGATTTTTGATGAATAAAGAGTTCACAAAGACAGCATTTATTTTTCATTTATATTGTCACATTATAAATGTCAATTTAATGCACCCTTACTAAATAAAATTATTAATTTCTTCTGACCTCAAACATTTTAACGGTAGTGTACATTAAAATGACAAATTCTGTTAATATAAAGTGTGTATTACGAATACTGCAACATGTTCTAATTAACCAGTACCAGAATTAAGAGGGAAAGAAATGTATTTGGGTAAGTGCAGATCATATCTTAATCCCTTAGTCGATGTTGGAGAAATTTAGAAAATAAAGAACTCAGCGCAAAAGAAACAAATCTGCGCAACATATTCGATTAAAAGCAGCAATCTATTTGAACTGTCGTTATCACCACATGCAAAACTGTTTGCACTGCAACTGGTTGTCAGAGATGGTGGGGGGGAAAAAATTATTAAATAAGAATAAGAACTATCTGTCTGACTTTGTGCATAAACAATTAAAAAAATAGCTTAGGCAGATAGCAAAAAGCATCCAGTGTGAACAGACGGTGACATGAATCATTTATGAGCAATATGCCGAGCAGCTATACAGAAATTCATATTGCCACAACAAATAAGGTGTGTTTGTGCACACCAGGTGACATGGCTGTGCAATGAACACGCATTATTAAGAATTCAAGTGCAATATTCAGTCAAAGGGGGTGCAGCTTGATCAAATGCTCATGCATTCTGCACTGCTCTTCAGCACTCCACTCTCCTCCAGGGTTTCTCTCAAAGATACTACAAACTCAAACAGTCTAGACACTAGCAAAACAAGCTAAGAACTTGGCAGGAGGATTTTAAAGAGAGAAAAAAAGCACTCGACTTGCACTAAATTGCATTTTTAGCTGAGGTAAAACAGAAAGAAATCCTCTGAGGCCTCTTTACCATCTGCTATACCGCCATGAAAAAAAAAATCTGACACACACACACACACACACACACACACACACACTACTGCAGAAAACAACTGTTCTGGAATCAAACAACGTGCATCACTCATTCAAACACATCACAAATGCTCCGATTCTTTCATGGACACAACAGCTGCTGCTAAAACACACATGACAAATTACAAAATAAACTTTTTTTCAGAGCAATAATTAACAATTACAAAACACCAAACATTTAATGTGTATAAAGACAAACTGTTTTTCTTTCTTTTATTTATTTAGTAATTCTTTTTTTTGTATATTTTTCTACCCATTCAACTGATTATTCCAACACATTTTCGCAATTTCTAATAATCTGTGATCCACCCTGACAGCATCACCATGGTGACATTTATTTACATCAATGGAATTAGTTAAATACATCAAGAAACACAAATTAAGCTGATTATTGATGATTAGATGATGGGTTTCACTGTCATTCTAAGTTCCTGACATACTCTTAGGAAATAAGATCAAAGCTGTCGAACAACCAGCCATACCAAGCATTCCAAACTGGGGTGAGAAAAATGCAAGTTGCCACATCCAGATATTTTGGCTAAATGCCTTAATAATGACATAGGAATCAGGAGCTAAAGAACATGTAAAGCGCTATCTGAGGTAATGGACTTTGATATTACAGACTGAAATATACGTCACCCTCACACTTTGGTCCACTTATCTCTCCTACGGGATCATTTGTCTTTGTGGTCATTGTCTGTGAAAACAGGAAGGTCCATATTCAGCAGAAGAGGAAGAGGACACAAATGCTCACAAAAAAAGGTGCGTCTTTGTGATTTCTATGTGTGCACCGATATTCATTGACATTGTAGAAGAACCACTAAACTTAAAATCTAATATTAAAACTATTTTTGCCAAACCGTTTAAAAATCTATAATTGTATTAGTAGATGATGAGGAAAAAGAGTGCTTTGCAGGTAAAAAACATGGCTGTGTATTACGTCAAGATTCAAAATACTTTTCTGAATAGTTCTGTTGACCTTATTTCTAAGCCAAAACATGCTTAAGCAATAAAGCACCAGGAAAAAATATTACGTCAATAAGTTGTCAGCTTAGTTGGGCTGCCAAAAGAAAACATACTCATTCATTCCTCAAAAATGTGTAACCTAGGAGGAGTCTCTGATGACAATACTTGATTCAACTTTCCTGTTCAAGACATAACTGGAACAGTCCTCGAAGGAATCACTACAAAGTGTATTAAAATATATATTTCGTTATATACAAAAACAAATATCACAGTAAAGTAATCCACCATTCAATTTTGATATTTCTGTAGATAATTAAAACTATGATTCCTGTCATTATTTCGAGAACAACTCAAAAAAGTCAGTAATGCTGTTTCAGTCTGAACAGTTACGTGATCACAGAGTTTCAGAAAACCACCATAACTAGTAAAGATGTCTTGCACAGCTAAACAGAAGAATTCACACTTTTAACAAAGGCCGAGAAGCGTAAACACGAACTACACGTTACTACACTAGTGGGGAAAATCTTGGCCATAGTGAAGTGGTAATGAAAGCTAAGATTGTATCATAATCATCACAACTCTACTGTGTGCAAAGCTACGCGAACGTCTAGCAAATGCTGTTTTAACAGCCAACTTCTACTAAAACTACTAAGACGTTTTATCGCTTAAAATGCGTATTATACAGATCACAATATGAATAAAATGACAATGTCAAACAGCTGGAGTCTCCAAACAATACACTGGCTGCTTTGGCTAGTCAGACTAGCTGTTCAGCACAGCATCGCCGTCTACCTGCCACTCAAAAAAAAGCTACAACATTAATAGTCTTTCTTTAACGGACTTCAAATTCCAATAACAATATCAGTCTGCGAACCGTGTACCGTTCTGCGGTAAAAATGTATCAGCTGTGTTTTCTTACCAGCTGCCTTCAAGCACTTCCCCTACAGCATCCGCCATTGCGGTGGTGACGGACGGTCCACGTCAACCGGTGTCGTAAATACCAGCGTCTTGTCTCTACGACCACACACGCACGCGCTTACTAGCGCAAGTCTAGACGTGATATAGAACGCGATAATCAGTGGAACTGTGTATTCTACAAGAGCGAGATTTTAGCTTAATAAATAAAAAATGAGCGTTCTAAACCCGCTCGGTTTCGACATAGTATGACATGACACTTGTTGCCTGCCTCCAAAATAAATCAATCAAAAACTATTTTTTGTTGTGCATGTAGCCTAGTCCACTTGCTGTTGAATTTGATTTGGGATTAATATTAAATAGGCATATTTTTCTCTAATGATGTATCCCATGTTGTATGATGTATGTAATTTGTAATGTGTTATTGAATAAATAAAATAGAAGACTTGAATCTAGAGTTTTTAATTAGCCTAAAGTAACTTATTGTGTGTGTGTGTGTGTTGTGTACTTTGTTTTATTAAAAGGGGCGAACAGACAAAATTGCTAATCTTTTGCCCATTTCCTGCATCATCAGCTGCTCCATCATACATCAACCTTTGAAGGGTTTTTGAAAGGATTCGTAAATATTTATTTATTTATTTCATCCACCCATCCAAAAATATCAATTAAAAATGCCTGTTGTCTGAAGAACGTCTGTCTAAAGTCCACAAATACATTTTAGCCATGAGGAGAAGGCAAGACTTCAAGTAACTATCAACCTGGCTCTGTAGGTACTTTTGCCTTTTTTTAAGATGTAGGTCTATGGCAAGCCGTGTTAGCTTAAAATATTCCCAGCGTTACTTGTAATTGCATTTTTACTAGTAACAATTCTATTAGAGAGCTCTACAATTCAATTCTTACTAGTAACAATGCCAGTTAGAGAGCTCTCTAAATCTATTTTAACTAGTTATAAATACAATAAGAGAGCTCTCTAATTTAATTAGAGAGCTCTGCAATTGCATTCTTACTAGTTAGAACTGAATTAGAGAGCTCTCTAATCATAATTGTTACTAGTAAGAATTGAATTATAGAGCTCTCTAACTGGCATTGCTACTAGTAAGAATTTAATTGTAGAGCTCTCTAATTGAATTGTTACTAGTAAAAATGCAATTACGATGAGTAACACTGGGATTATTATAAGCTAAAACGGCTTGCCATAGTAGGCCTACTTTTTTATATTATTATTGGCTTTCATGACGATGCTCTTCACAAGGTCTACATTTTCATGCAAAGAACTGTGGAAAGATGGATGTTGGCAAGACAAAAGAGTAACACCTGTTTTAAAGACCACATTTGTTAAATTAGTTTTTTATGCTTTTGATGTCAAGGGTTGCCTGCAAATACCCTGGCAAAAAGTGAGGAGGCATGCCATCCTTACAGAATCTTACGGGAAGCACTTGTGCCTGCTAAGACAATACAGTGCACTTGTGCCATTTCTACATTTGGGGGAAAAAAACTCTAAAGAGCCCATACCAATGGAGCACAGAAGTATTAGTCAGTGCTTCGTCATTGTCATTTTACTTTCAGAATTATTCAGAAATGGCTTCAACAAAGATGTATAATTTTAATATAATACAATTATTAAATGTAAAACTATTTTTATTTATTTATTAAGAACAATGCACATTAATATTGGATTTATAAATGTGCCAGTTTAAGCCAAAATAGACACTTTTCATCTGCTGTCCCTTGGCATGTGGTGGTGGTCATGCATTTAACCAAAAAGCACATTTAATAAACATTAAATAAAAGTAATTACAAATTAAAGTAATCTGCATCATAACACAAAACCAAACTGGCTTTATGAATAATTGTATGGGCAACTCATTTCTTTATTTGATATTATCATACATTAATATTACACAGGTAAACTTTACCAACATCACATTTTCCCCTCTCATTGCATTTATTTATTTTTACTTGAGGCATTTTTTTTTCCACAGCTACTTTCAACAGATCAAGCACAACTAATTTATTTTTAACCTTTAGGTGGTGCCACTTAGCTTGCATTGTAAAGTGTATTTTAAACAATCAGTTATGATCTTCAAACATGCAGCAGTCTTGAATGAATTGTTCCCTCAAAATTGGTCTGTAAATCCATTACTAATAATTGATCAGACTGGAAACCGAAATAAGGAAACATATGTAAACATTTACATATTAGACAATGCTTAATAATCAATGTATACATGCATACAGGGAAATGATCACATCATATTTTTTGTAAACTATTTGTTCTGATCAGGTTAAAGGCCAAGTCCTGTACCATGTTACACATTCGGTAAACAATGGTTTAAAAATAGAGCTACAATATCAGAGAAAATATCTCAATCCATATTTAAAAGACAGTAATGCCACTTTGTTTTTGTTGACGTCACAAAACAAACTTAAAGCAGGTAAACAATATATACCGGTAATCAATTTCCTTTAAAAAGATGGATATATGAATGTAGATAGTGAAGAAGTCATGGCTGCAGTAGTCAAGAAAAAAAATCTTACTGTTTTATTAAATATGAACAAGAACAATACCATTCTTAAATTAATGACAATTAGAAGGACTATATAGCACTACTTAATATTATATATATAATATAGATATATATATATTCTCTATATATACACAACCATGCATACATGCACACTAGAAAACTGTCCTCCATATACACAAATACAGTCTTTATTTGAAAGTGGCATGCCACTATCGACTTGTAAAGTACCTTAATAGCGCAAGACACACTGTAAAAAGTAATTCTGTAGGTTTGTAGATTTCATTAAATTTAATGTGTAAACTTTATTTAACAAAATTAATTTTAGTTTTTTTCAATATTTTTTTAATTAGAATTAATTAAAAACGACTGGAATAAAACCTACTCAATTATGTTGTTAAGGATTTAGCTATTATTTTTGAATAATTCCAAACAGAGAGAATATTGAATGAATCCAACATGATGGAAATGAGCTGTTTTCAATTTACAAGCACTTCCTGTTACAACGCGCGGTTTAAATCAGCACGAGGCACGCATGCGCAGGAGTTTCCCGCTGACAACCTGGGGGCAAAGCTGATCACCGCTCTTTTTCAGTTCATTTCACAAAGGTAAGGAATATTATTTTATTTATATATGAAAAAAACTGTTGTTTAAATGGTCTACTTTATCTAATATAGGCGTCAATAAAAAAAAATATTAGTTAAGGTTACTTCTATTTAAAAATATATTGGTGATAGTGCTCTTGAAAAATAAAGATGCTAATTCGTTCATGTAACATGAACGGTTTGCCAATATTTTTGTAGATTAACGTTACTATCTAAGTGACCTTTCGTGGCCTAATATCCACATCACGTATTGCTACGTTTGAACTAGGGTGTTGCTCATAAAGTATGGAAAATCAGGTTTTACACCGATGAATGGCTGAAGGGGTTCATTTTAAAACCATTTAACGTTAGCGCTGCCGTTGAACAGCGTGCACGTCGTTTCCATCACTCCAGTGCACCTCTTCTTTTCAATCCATCACGTTGGCATATTACGAATAATAATCCATGAACAAGTGCATTTTGTTGCACAACATCGTAAGGTTAGAAATCGAGCATCAAATTTTTTTATACGTTAGATTTGTGAGGACCTGCGCTGGCGATCTGCCAGGACGTTACGCGCTAATCTACAGTAAACACGGGCACACGAGGAACAGTGAAAGCTTGTATGTATTTTATTTAAATAAAATCCCTCGAATCCATTCATTCCTCAGTTACATGCTGTTAGGAGCTAGCAATTAGAGTAAACGGTCATTCTGGACGATCGCGATTGTACGGAAGCCCTGAACTTGGTTTATTTGGTGTTTCAGGGAAGAAGAAAAAATCGCTATAAATGTTAGATATTTTTGGTATACAGTGTTATTAACATTACCACATTTCTATTAACATTATTTTTGCAGACATGTAGAAGAGAATTTTAGAAGAAGAACAATGAAAAGATGATAAAGGAGATGAGCAAAGATGAACAAAACATTTGCACATCGACGCCGCCACACTTCCATTATGCTGATAAATGTCTCATTTACAATAGGATGTGCAAGACATAAAGGAACGATGGACAGCCCTGTTTCAACCTTCTCAAGTAAGTTAACAATACTCAGAGACAAAAAGGAACATAATGTATCTGAAAACACCCTCTCAAAACGTGAAATTAATTTGACTCTCATTCCGTGTTTCAGGTGAATGCAGAATTTCACAGAATAACCACTGTGCAGCTGGAACCTAAATTGGTCCTCACTGGATCTTCACACTCCCAAGCTGTTGACAACTGTTTCGTGCCAAAGGAGGAGCACTCGGAGAAAGACTGAAAACTGAGATGGAACTACTGAAGGTACAGTTTAAAATGCAAGCCATTTGGCTACTTGTTGTTTTATGTAAGTGTGAGAGGAATTGTTTATTCTTGTATTTTTCTTCATGATCAGCAGGTAGTACTTCCCCTTCTACTGTAAATTAAATATTAAACGTGATGATATTTAGGTTCTCAAACAAAAAAAGCTGACATGCATTTATGTGTGACAACAGTTCAGTGATGTTATGTTTTTTTGCCTTCAGTTAATTTAATGGACTTTCACAGAAAATATTAAATAAGTTGTTTATTTATATATGTTCAATTTCAGTTGTACAGAGGACAATACAGTGTCGGTAGGTTTTTATTCAACAACCTCTTTTGATAGATTCAAGCACTGTTTAATTTATAAAATTTACAAAAAATTAGCTTCATCTGTTTTTTAGCCCATGTGATTAAGCCAAATAGTGAAAGTAGCAAGGAACAAAATATTGTGGAGGCAAAAACACCTTGGGAGTGGCTTATACAGTTTGTTGCTCACCTGTTGACATTTTTTGCACCCCTGTTTTACACCACTAAATGAACCTCTGCTATTTTTTTTTTTTTTAGGGTGAGCAGTGTTTTGTTTATTGACGAGAGGTGGTCCTCCCACTCCATTCTAGAATTGCTTGGGGAACATGCAGGAGCCCCTCATCAATGAAAATTGCAAGTTGTAACAACTCTTACATTTTGCAACATTACACCAGAAGTTGAATATATCAAAATTGTTGTTGACACTGCTCCCTGAAGAGGCCTTAATATTGTTGATTGGACTTTCTGATTAAACTAATTGTTGAGTTTCAGATCTTCTCTGTTGATCAATATTTCATAGGTTTTGAGTGTCACTGCTGTTTAATGTTACAGGTCAATGAGGACCAGAAAGGAATTGAACAGCTTGTGATGGCAGTAATTGTGACCAAGAAGGGAACTTCGATTATTGATCAAGGGGGAGAAAGTTGTTACAAGCCTTGAAGGTGTTCCCAGGGCTTGCTATGTCCTCCTTGGTTTGACGTATGCACTGAATCTCCATTATCCCAGGCATCTAAAGTATACTTTAAGGTATTTCAGAAACTTATCTTGGAGCTGGATGTTTCAATACTGTCAAACAGAGTCTAGTCACTCAGTTCTACACTGCTGACTTAAAATAAGATGGTTTTATCTGTTCTATAGTTCCATATTGCCAAACAAAGACTTCACATATTTGAAAATTTTGTCTAGAAAGAGAAAAGTGACAAAAAAAGCAACTTCGTTGTGTATTAAACTATTTGTACCTAAAAAGAAACACAAAAAGAGACTTTGTTCTGCAAACCTGAATGTATATGCCTTAGAAAGTAATTGTGGATTAAAAAAAAACAGTTGGTTCTGTTGAGCGACTAGTGAATGTTCACTCTGTCTGAGAATACTAATAGATGCTATTGTAACTGTTGTTGGCAATAAAGCAGAAGTTTTAATTAATCTTCAACGTCTTGTGTCTGTTATTCATACCTGAAATCATTAATTATTTTAATTCATTAAAATTAATAATACTAAATTATTTTTTTGTGTTAAATCAAAACAATTCCTTTAAGTAGTATTCATTAAAATAGTACTCTGATGAAACCAATATTTTTGTTTAAATTTTACTTTAATTTCTTGTGTGTGCTATTTGCATCTACTTAATTTGAATGGCTAATTTTTAAGAACACGTTTGATTAATTCTAACTCAATTCTCAATAGTTGTTGAATTTAATTAATATTATTGCTTGTAATCTGTTGCCACAATTTTATTGAGTAGATGTAGTGTATTATTTTTTACAGTGTACAAATGAATGCAAAATTTGAACAAAAGACAAGTGAGGAAGAACTTAGTTGCTAAATGTAAGGTGTTTCTTTTATTTTCTTGCATTAAGATTTATAAAGAAGAGAGCCATTGTTCAAAAATACACCTCAATTACATTTTTATTTCTGAGAAACTAAACAAAATAAAATCAGATATGTGCAGTTCGGAAGATAAAATGAGAGGAATGTAATGTTGGCGATTCATATTTTTTTTCTAGATTCATTCATATTCTTGCACAAAAATTAAACATGTTTCTCACAGCTACGTTTTTAACATTTAACACTTTAGTGCCTCAGTTTAAAGAGATGGGCAAGGTGATTTCACAGCAAAATTCTTGTACAGGGCTAAAAGGACTTTAAATTAGTTTAATACTATTTTAATTATCATTTGTATTGACATGTATTATTAAATGCAGCACATAATGTTAAAAAAAAAAAAATCCCGAAACTCAAGGTAAAAATAAACACAAAAATGAATAACTGTATGGCCAAATTTCACATTTAACCTCAATATAATCCCTTTCTTATAAGCACAGTCATCACAGCAGTGACACATCAAGAACAGATTTATAACACACATACATCAACTAAAACTTTAATCCTTCACTTCCCATACAACAAAGACCGTAAATAAGGTTGCTAGGATGTGACAGTGAAAGGACAAAACTTGTACACATTACAGCATCAAACCATGAATCAATAATGCAGTCCTGCTGATGGTATACACTGGTATAAACTTACTCAATCTGGTGTCTTGGATGAAAAGAGAAAAAAAAGTAACGTTTTATTGGTGATTAAGGACCCCGATGTCCATAGTTTACCATTAAATTAAGATTATATAATCAAAAAGACACATTTGTCACAATTTGCAGGGGAGGCTGAACATGAACAAATGAGTACTGTTGCAAGTTGCAAGATAGCCTAAGCCATACTCAATGAGGGAGGATGTGAGCTATGCCACTGATGATTTGACATCAAACAAAGCAGCCATCAGTCTTTTTCCACTTGCTTTTTGCATTATCTTGTTTCTTTTTTGCTGCTCCTCCACCATTTTCTGTGCCACCTTCCAGTACTCAAATAAAACATGGTGTGAACATGTGGTAGCAGAACCTGTCATGCCTTCCTTTTTATTGATAATGATCATCTTTATAATGAAGTACAAAAAATTTAAAAAAAAAAAAGGGTTATGGGATGTGTACTGTGGCCCGGCAGTAGAGGAGAGTGGCAAAAGGAGGCAAGAGTTATAGCGTGGGAGGCTTGAGCCCATACTTCTTGGCCACCTCTGTCTGGGCATAAGCAGCATCACAGAGGGAGTAGAGATGGGCCATCTCCATCTCTGACTTGGCCAAGTTGATGGCCTTGTTGAACATGTCTATAGCCATGTCCAGATTGCCTCTGTGGAAAAAGTTTAGTTTTGTCAGAAGCTAAAATCATAAGGTTGTAATAGCCACATAAAAGTTTCAATATAATGAGTGACTTGTGACTTACAAATTAGGAATAGAAAAAATGGGAAGCAATGTAACATCACAAACCTTTGGACTTCAATGGTTCCCATGGTTTCATAAGCAAAGTCACATTTATTGTCAATTTCAATGGCTTTGCTAATGAGTTCAAGGCCCATTTCCAGATCCTGTTTCCACTGAAGCTGCAACAGACTGCAGAAGAAACACAACTGATTAGTATTTTCTTAATTGAAATTGAATGGATTAACAAGATTCTTTAAGTACAAGAAACAAAACTAACCCTTTGTGGACATATGTTGTGGCATTGTCTGGCTCTAGTTCAATACATTTGTCATACATTTCATCTGCCTTACCAAACTGTTGCTGGTCTGTTAGTGCCTATCACCAAAAAAAACAAAAAGTAGACAATACATCATAGTTAAGTAAAGAACGATAAAGAGGTGATAGAACAATGATAAAGCATCATTTTAGAAATGGTTTCATGCAATCAAGGTGAGCAATACCTGTGCATACAGAGCATAGCCCTCAGCACACTTTGGAAACCTCCTAATGACGTCCTCAAAACCATCCATGGCTTTCTGAACCTGGGATGGGTTGTTTCCAGTGTAGGCCTGCCGGTACTATGAGAAATAATAATGCCAATAACATTCATATAATTTCTACAAAGAGTAAAATGTAGAATTTCTCATATCAGGTTCTTCTAGTTGAAAGTCAATAGTAGACCACATACATTAAGCAAAGGTATCATCTTTTTTCAAACAGCTTCAAGAACAGTACCAGCATAAAGGTACAACCTTCCTGTTGTACTTACCAACGCAAAACTCTTCTGGGCCTGGGCAAGTGCAGAGTCTGGTCGAAGCTTTATACACTCATCAAAATCTCCCACAGCCTCCTCTACCTGATCCAGCAGAATCTTCAACTGAGAAACTAAAATATTACTAATAGGATTGTCAAGACATTTCCACAAGTTTGATGTTGCTAATTTCCAGCTGTTAGGGAATGTTGCAGAGCAGCGAAGAAAATTGTAAGCAAGAACGATAGTAAATGAAAATGAGTGTCATAAATTCCACGTAGCTGCTATGGTGTACAAACAGCTTAAGGTAAATTGGTGAATGCCATCTCAAGAATGTTACAGACAGAAACAATCCAAAATGTCCAGAAGCACAAGTCACTGACTCGAAACGACTATTTTCACAGAGGATTTTACATCTACTGACAGTTTTTGATTAAACTCTTCTGTAAGACGCCCGTCAAACTGACTGATCAATGCCACGGTCACACTAGACTTTGAGCATGCATCAGTCGTGATGCATCACACTACGCAACAAGTAATAATAAATGCAATGTGTAAAAACATACATTCTATTCCACATGTACTTCTACTGCAATGCTGTAAACTTTCAGCTTTAAAGTTTAAAGTTTAATTCAGCTAAGAGGTCACGGCGTGACAAATCTTCTAATGGTATATTGCTATAACAAATCTTCTATTGGTCAAATCTGTTCATGTGATACAAATTTGCAGGTTAAGAGTTCACCAAACTTTGGAATTCAACAAAATTCATATGAACGTGTGTGAATGAAAGTCACTGGAACAAAAAACGAGTTTGACTGCCCCTTAAAAATGGAAAAGAGGTCTCTTTAGTTTAGAGACTAAACGAGTGAGACGAAGATTTATAATTTAAAAAAAAAAAAACTTTTTTGCCTCAGAAATTTCTTAATTATTTTTAAGTTTAATAGAATATAAATATAACAACTTGTCACACAGTTAGCATGGATTAGATCCACGTAGGACAGTCTCCTCTACTGGAAATATTAAGCAGCCCAGAAAATCTATTTGAGGTGACAAGGTCATTAACTTGGCAGGGTCATGAACTCAGCAGGGATTTGAGTTGCTATTGCAAAGGCAACTCATTCTTCAAAAACTGTAAAAGATTATGGCTGAAAATATTAATATCAAGAACATTCTACACATAAGGGCTATCTTTTAAGTATTTATGTATGCAAAGTCATCATACCTGTCCCCTGTGGTGGTAGACATCTGCATTACGGGGGTCGATCTCTGCAGCCATGTTGAAGTCTTGCGTGGAGAGCTGGGGCTGCTGCTGCTGCATGTACATGCTTCCACGTTTAATGAGCGCATTAGCACTTAACTGAAACACATCAGAAAGATGCTTTAACACCGATAGACAGTATCGATGAGACACTTCATTTGGAAGACGATGGCAGTAAAACAAAGCTTTTTCTGATCCTAATCCCATTACCGTGACACTGGCATCATCCATGTTGATGACACGGTCAAGATCAGGCTGAGCAGCTGTGGCGTTGCCTATCAGTAGGTAGAAGGTGGCTCTCAGTAGAAGAGCTTCGGCTGTGTACCTGCCTCCAGACTCGATCTCCTTTGTGCACTCACTGATGATCTTATCGTAGTTCTCCTCCTCCATATACTGCTTAGCCTTTAGATAGCCTGAGCTGAGGAAACAGTACTTCAATACTGTAGTTAATTAACAGTAATATATTTAATTTAGGAAATGATTTTGATTCAAATGAGAAAGAAAAACAAACCGTAGCAGCGATAAAAACATTCTTTTTTTTTCTTTTGTAAATTACTTACTGAATTAGAAAATTCTCTTGAATTATGGTTTTAGCTATTCATTCATCTTTGCTGATCAAGGGGAGCTGGTAGATTCTCTTTGGAAAGTGAAAGTGAAGGCAAATTACTTTACAATGGGGTTGTGATGGTACACTTTCTAGCTTGTGATCAGGGTCCTCATTTATAAAATGTTGCGCAGAAACTATCCTAAATACGATCTTATGATCGTCTCTCAAATATGCGTACATGTGATTCATAGAATGAACGAACGCACAAAAAACGTACACACACACACCTCTCTTTTGGATTGTGAAATCTATGAATCGCAAATAATCTTGAACTTGCGCACAACTGAATTGTATCAGCTCTCTGCCTTGTAAACAACTCCTAATTAATGTCATTAACATTTAAAAGATAACCAATCATCGTCCAAATTCTTTAATTTAGAACAGTGAGCTGCAAGAACAGCTTACATTTTCAAAAACCTGCAGTACTCCGACAAGAAAAAGTGTGTGCGTCTGCTCAGACCCTGACGTGACGCTAAGCACTTTTCCACGTCAAAGGCAGTTTTTACAAATATGCGCATTGGCGTGGATTTAAGCGCATGCACATTCTAAACTCAAATCTGTGCGTACGTACGCTTTTTAAAAGAGGCACCAGATCTTGTGAGCAGGTATTATAAGAATGTAATACTGAACATTTAGAATTTAAAAGCAATGAAAGGAATCACTGCGAGTCTACAAATCTCAGTGTGAATGGGCAAAATATAATGCCCTCAGGTCTCACCTTCCTGTAACCTCCGAGGCCTCACCCTCTTTGTCTTTATCCTCATCTTTCTTTTCCCCCTTCTGTAAAGGCTGTGAAATTATGTCATCAGTAAAGGAGCTGAAGTAGGACTTGATGAACTGAGGAGATGGCATAAGGGGCTCCCGGTTCTGAGAAGAGCAAACATGAGAAAGCAAAAAAAGAAAGAGAGATGCTATAAATATATGATGTAGTTTGTTTAAGTCTTAGATTTGTTCCTTTCAGTCACATGCCCACCTTGTATTTTTCTTTGGCCTTCTCTTTTCCCAGCTGTTTCAGAACCTTGTCTGCCAGTAGCATGCTCTGCTGGTTCTGAAAAACCTCCAGAATACATACTGCTGTCACATCTTCAAAAAAAAAAAAAAGAAGAAAAAAAAGCCAATTCATGACAACTTGATAACTAATATCAGTGATTGTGACAGCAATTTGTTTAGTAACATGAGGTGCTTAAAAACAATAAGTGAAACACATCATACATGACTTTAAAATCTTCCACAAAAAGCAAAAGTTCTTGTAAATGGCAAATTACAAAAACACAAATCAAAAACCAGCAACAATGCTAACCTTCTAAACACTCCTTCTTGTTACCCAGTTTTTCCAGTGCTTTGGCACGCCTAAAAAGGGCTTTTACATAGCAAGGATTCAGCTCAACTGCCTGAGAGCAATCCTGTATCACTTCTGTCCATTTCAGCTACAACACAAAAATAAACAAAAAACAATCATTCAGACATGTAACATTTTGTATGTGATACTACAAATGATAATCTGACAGAGTCAAACCTGTTGCTCGTAGGCTGCAGCTCTATTCTGGTAGAAGGTGGACAGATCTCCTTTCTGTTCTTTGGGACATAGGCTGATTGCTTCAGTGTAGCACTGGATCGCTTGCTCATATTTGCCAGCCTTAAAGTATTTGTTGCCCTTGTTCTTAGCAGACTGTGCTCTGTCAAGGGGACTCTGGATGGGCAGACACAACTATTTTAATCAAAACTACAAAAGTATGATTAAAAAAAAATGCATGCTTTGATTATTTTTATATATGTTATATTTATACTTCTATTAAACTTTTTCATTAAACCCATAGTAGAAATGAACTAGTTACCTTTTCAAACAACATATAGTAAAATTCAAACCCAAACTAAATCACTGCCATTTAGAAAATGTGAAATTTGTATGTTCTAGCTAGCTACACACACAAAAAAAGCAATTAGCCTACATTTTCAGAAGACAGGCTACATACAAGAATTTGTCAAATCTGACAGGACATCAGCAAACAGACCAGCAGAAAAAAAAGGTTCACTTAATTGTGTTTGCCAAGTTCTTTGTCATAAGCTTAGTCAATGATCATCTCAAATGAAGCTACTGATTAGCAAGTATTGCAACAGTAAGCTTCACATGGGGATTCTGTTTGTGTGCCTAATGCATGTCTTTCCCTAATCTACAAATGAAAACACTGTCTAATTTTTTCCATGTTGATGTTCCTGTTGAGCTTGTAAAACTTTAACAAATAGACCTAGATGAAGTGAAAATTAAACTTTAAAATAATTTCACCTTCACCTGCCAATATACCATCCAAAAACACTTTTTAACTGCATAAAAATCAAAATATCTGCCTAAGACTCCTCCCCCTGTCTAGTCCTGGCCAAATCCCCCACCCCACGTCTGTCTGTCTGTCTGTCTAATCCTCAGAGCTTACAGAGAGGTGATCTTCCTATTGAGAATGAAGTCAATTATATCACAGATAATACAAAAGGAGCATATACATTCACAAATTGCAAAGCATATACTGATGGAAGTATTTACGCATTTCCTGCAACTCCAACTAGATATTGTCATGCCATTTTGTCAGAACATTTTAACAGCTCAATAACTCCACAACAAGTTGTAGGATACACAGAAGCATTATTCTGATGTCCTTTTCAGCACATTCAAAATAATACAAACAGGGAAGCATACTGCCAACTGTCCTTAACCCATATGCATGAAAAGAAAAATGAACAATCAAAAAGGAACACCTACAATTTGCTGTACAACTGACATATACTGTAATTTATAATGCACCTATTGCTTGATATATGCATATATCCTTCTGAGACTATAAAGGATTGAATTCTCTGATCTTTAAATCGGAACATGACTACAAGTTATGGCTGAAAGCTACAAGTACATGCTTTGCTTCTTCATTTTTGTTTGGCAGAGCAAGCCTATAATAGATGAAATACAGCTGCTGTATCACATTCATGTATGGTGTTCCATATAACTATTACCACGCACATGAATATCAAATATATGTTCCATAACTTTAACTTCAACAATTTCCACTGGTTCAATCAGGAGGCACTATTTTATATTTTTAAATGAATGCATTTCTGTGTAATTAATGCATGCATTAGATGTGACCAATGGTTCCCACATTTTTTGACTAATTACTTTCCAGTCATTTGATATTACTAGATAAGAATTTTAAATCAGAATGATTCACAAACTAGTCGTTTGACCAAAAAGAATGAAGTCAAACAGTTCACAAATCAAACACCACTAGGTTTTCTTTGACCGGAACCATATGAACTGAGGGGATGGACTGCAGAGTTTGACCCTGACAGTGTGACTGAAACTATACTGTATCATATATGCCAAGCATGCATAGGTCCATGTGCGACACAGTTTAAAATAAAGTAAAATATAGGCCACGCTGTCAACATGAAATACAAGCATGCAATAATTAAACAGATACATGACTAATCGTTTACAAGGAAACTGTCACATGTGGATTTGTCCAAAAATCTGAACCATTAGGCGTGGGATCAAAATATATCCTGCATTATAAAGGGTTATAAAACCAAGGGAAATTTACAATTCTAGCAGACTACACAGATTCTGGTCACGTGTGGTTTAGAAGCTAACTGGCTAATGCACTTTCGCTAACATGGGCTAGTTTGTCAAGCAGTGTCCTTGACTGAGAATGTGCTAATGTCGCGGTGTCAAGAAAATATTTACAGGCAAAATAACAGGTCCAAATATATAAATAATGTGTATTAAAAACGAGGACAGTTTGTCATTATAATTGGGCTCATTACCATCTTCTCCAGCTCTGGATTGGTCGCACCGTGCTGGCCCTGGACAGGGCTAGCGCTCCCTTCGGGGGTTTTCCTCTCCCCATTGCTTTTCCCTTGCTTCTCTTTGCCGCGACTTCGGTTCCACAGGTAGACAGCTCCGACACCGAGGACAATCGGAGTCCCGACCAGGAGTGCTAGCTGCCAACGTGGGAGCCCACTCCCGGACTGAGGCTCTACGGGCTTCGACGCAGCCATCATCCACGCAGCAGCACCCAGCTAACGCGCAAACTCAGACACGAAACACCTCCTTTACAGAAGCTATTCTGAGGTCGCTGCTCTAAACACTCAGCAGGTGGTAGCATGGGATACTGGAGGACTACGGCTTGTTATCCACAATGAACTGAATTTTTTATATTTATATATGTATTCAGCATTTTTTTATATATATATGTCCGTGCTGGATAGATTGCTTCTGTGGTAGGCTGCTTTATTGTACTTTTAAACTAAAATCAGTGTTCCACAGAAGAAAGAAAAAAAAGATTTTATCTTATTTCTATTTTTCTCCAACACATTTAAATCATTTTTTGTTTCGTTTTCATTCAACCATGTTATTTTTAATGCTTGAACTTTGTAGTCTATTTGCAGAGACCCTCTTTTCTTTTCTTTTTCTCTCAGAAATTGGGCACTGTCATTCAAGGATCCTGCCACCTACTCTGCATCTCCAAGTAGATTGTAATTACAACTTGAAATCTACAATATGGCCTACAGCCCCCCCTCAAAAATAAAATAAAAATAATAAAAAAATAAAAACTCTCAAATATTAGAATAGTTTAATTATAAGTTTAATTACATTACCATTCATAAACTCAATACCAGCTATCTCTTGGTCTAGTTCAGTACACAAAACTTGACAGTTATCCAGTAGACTATCATTGTCACCCTCCACAGAGTCTAGAGGTAGAGTGAAGAGGCACAGAATACAAGTTGCGTTGAAGTACAGTGTAAGTTTCTGCAGTCTGTGATGATTTGGGGTGTCATGTCGTATTCTGGTGTTGATCCACTGTGTTTTAATTCCAAAGTCATGAAGCTGTCTTGTAGAGTACTCATTTTTATGTCTACTGACAATTTTATGGAGATGCTGACCTTCTTTTCCATTAGGCCTTATGGTGCGTTCAAGTCATGTCGGATAGATCGTATTTACGAGTTGAATGCACATGAATTCGTTATTACGAGTGGGAAACCGATTTATTTTTAAAGGGGTCATATATGCTATTTTAAAAGACATTATTTGGTGAATTTGGTGTACGAATATGCTGACATTTTCGTTACACCAAAAAAAACACGTTTCAAAAAACACATTATTTTTCAATACTGTACATTATTGTAGGTCCTATATGCCCCGCCTCTCTCAAACACTTCGTTTTCAACAAAGCCCCATCCTTTGACAAGCGCAGTCGGCTCTGATTGGTCCAGCTGACCAGTGCATTGTGATTGGCCGAACACCACAAGCACGTGTCGGAAATGTAACGCCCCTTACCTTAATCGCAAGCTTCATCTTTCAAAATAAATGTAAAGACAGTAAACAATGTATTTAGTTTTACCTTCAGTTCAAGCCCGAAAGGGCAACAGAATCGCGTTACAGACACAATGATGATGCAGTACACAAGCCTCTGACGTGCTATGATTTCTGACAGGTTCACTCTCCTGGGATGTGACCCTGTTCCCCTCACAAACACACACAACGCGTTACTCTGCGCTACGCAAAACTCAGTCAATAGCAAATACTTAAACTAAAAAAAAAACATACTTACAGTCGCTGATTCAAAAGCGCCAGATTTTCATAGCAAAGTCAGAATTGACCCTTTTTTTTTTCTTTTTTTTTTTTTTTTAGAATAGCCTTTTGTGCACAGCCAGCCTTGTACTCTTTCTAGGTTCAAAAAACTGTCCTCCATAAAATGCATTGCACAAATTCGAACATCTGGGTTGTGCTGTCTGTTTTAAGTAATCTTAAAGATTTCTAAATGCATCTACTTTCGGACGGCCAAATAAAGTGCTTTTGCTTTCGCACTGACACACAGCGTCTCCCTGACATGCTGTTTCAACACTAACTGCGGTTACTGAAACCTGCCTTCTTTCTTTGCGTGCACATTTGGGCGCATTATGCTAATATTTTCACATAGTGACATAGATATGTGGGGGCGTGTTAGAACGAGCCGTTTTTAGGTAGGCGTGGCTGACTCTTACTTTTATAAAGAATATCTCTTGGCTTTTGTTTTTTTTGGGAACATTAGGCTTTTGTAAAAACAATTTACCGATCTTCTTTATGCACCAAGAGTTTGTTACACTCCAAAGAGAAAGGAAAATTTTGAATCGCATCATATGACCCCTTTAAGACCTGAGTTTCCGAGTTGGGGGCGTGTCAGTGAGAAAACATGTTGGATGCAATGGATGCAGCCAAAGACTATATGTAGCATCTGTTTTGATGGTAAATTTGTTGAAATTAATAAAAATTATTAATTTTTTATAATGTAAAATATTACATATACAAAATATTATATTGTTGTATAATTAACCAAGAACCTATGATTCAGTTTACTCACTTCATAATGAATAAAAACAGTAAAAAGCAAAAACACAATGACACATTCTTTATTCATCATTTTGTAGATGTAAAGTTTTAAAAATCGTTGAATTTTATGGAAAAAAAGTTCAATCGCCATATTGTTCCGACCAAATTGACTTGAACGCACCTGACATCATTATTACGACTTGTCAACTCATAAGTACGAACGTCCCAGGAGGACTTGAACGCAGCATTAGCACCACAGTGCCAAAAATACTATGAACCGATTTGCTGATTATATTACTGTGCTTGATTGGCCAGCCAACTCACCTGACCTGAACCCCATAGAGGTAAGGTCAAGAGGAAGATGAGAAACACCCAAACCAACAATACAGATGAACTGAAGCCGCTATCAAAGCAACCTAAGTTTCAATAATGCCTCAGCACTATGGCAAGCCGTTTTAACATTAATCATACCTGTACTAGTACTTATTCATTTGGTACTAGTGCTTATTCTTTAGGTACTAGAGTCTTTTTTTAAAGTTACTAGTACTTATTCATTAGCTACTAGAGCTCATTCTTTAGGTATTAGTACCTTTTTAAAAGATACTAGTGTAGTGAACAACAGCACATTCCAAGGCCCAGTTTATGGTGGGGCCCCTCTCTGACCACATTAGTGGACAAAGGTTTGCTACATTTTGATTGGATTTTGGTGGACTAACAAGCAAACTGTCCAGTGCCATCAGATAAAGATGCTAGGACAACAACCAGACACCTCTTACACCACATCCTAACTACAGGTGACACAACAAGATTCCAGCGACAAACAATTTGGGTGTCCACACCAGACGCAACACGACAGAATCAATCAAATATCACAGCCAATCAAAAGCACGTGTGGACAGGCTCTCTCTGGAAGTGCACTGCACTCGCAATAAAATGGATAAGTTTATAATCTAATTCATAAATATTAAACCTTTTTAACATTATTAAATGCACATACTGAGTGACTGATACCATCTTTGTGTATCACAGTTTTAACATACATTTGCTTTAATTTATTTTCAAGATCTGAGGTAAACTATCTGTTTACTGCTTTTAGTATGGCTATAAGGTCACGCAAAATTATATTCAAACTCACATTAGACACATTTAACTTTGAATAAAGCACATAATCTTATTAAAATATAAAGCACAGATTATCTAATGTCATATGTTGACATATGTTGTCGTATGTTGTTGTCCTAGTTAGGACAAAAACTCAGATTAACATGGAAAAGATACCTTTTATCACGTGTCACGGCGTTGTGTCGCATGTAGTTAGGACATGGTGTTAGAGGGCAAGAAGAAGACCTCTGGTACCAAGCCCGGGAAGGACAAGACTTCTCATTGGTCAAAATGCAGTTTCTTCCTGTCTCCTACCTTGAGATTGATTCCTAAGGTTTGGCCTGTGACCGCCATCAAAATTAATTAGGACATCCGGACGCAACAGCAGTGGGTGAAACAAAGAGAGATCACAGAGATCCATCCAAATCCATTCATAACTTCTAAATGTGTGTTTGGACTATTAAAATAAGTTCCACAGAAGGAAAGACCATGTCCCCTACTCTGAAGGAAACCATGCCAATCACAGCATGGAAATGGAGAAGCACCAAATTGCAATCTCCTCCTCAATGGAAAGGGATAAAGGTACCCTTCCAAAAGACACTCCTTGCTCTGAGTCTCCCATCCAGTGAGACAATAGCAGATACAGTGTTCTGAGTTTCAGTCCTGTGAAGGAAGGGACAGCAACAGACACAACCATTCTGAGTCTAAGTCCTGTAATGGAAAAGACGTTAACAGATACATACAAATGAACAAAGGCGTGCCTGTAGCAAATCGATTTGTTTTTGTAAGAAAAATATCCATATTCTAAATGTAATAATCACTTTAATCTAGCTTGCGCCAACAGTTGTACACAGAAGCAAGCTAGATCATCAAGCTAGATTCAAGTGATTATTAACTTTTGAATATGGATATCTATTCGTCTGAAAGAAGAAAGTCATATACAGGTGCATCTCAATAAATTAGAATGTCATGGAAAAGTTCATTTATTTCAGTAATTCAACTCAAATTGTGAAACTTGTGTATTAAATAAATTCAATGCACACAGACTGAAGTAGTTTAAGTCTTTGGTTCTTTTAATTGTGATGATTTTGGGCTCACATTTAAAAACCCACCAATTCCCTATCTCAACAAATTTAGAATACTTCATAAGACCAATACAAAAAAACATTTTTAGTGAATTGTTGGCCTTCTGGAAAGTATGTTCATTTACTGTACATGTACTCAGTACTTGGTAGGGGCTCCTTTTGCTTTAATTACTGCCTCAATTCGGCGTGGCATGGAGGTGATCAGTTTGTGGCACTGCTGAGGTGGTATGGAAGCCCAGGTTTCTTTGACAGTGGCCTTCAGCTCATCTGCATTTTTTGGTCCCTTGTTTCTCATTTTCCTCTTGACAATACCCATAGACTCTCTATGGGGTTCAGGTCTGGTGAGTTTTCTGGCCAGTTAAGCACACCAACACCATGGTCATTTAACCACCTCTTGGTGCTTTTGGCAGTGTGGGCATGTGCCACATCCTGGTTTTTTTTTTTTTTTTTTTGGAAAAATGGAATAGCATCTTCCAAAAAGCTGGTCATCAGAAGGAAGCATGAAGTGCTCCAATATTTCTTGGTAAACGGGTGCAGTGACTTTGGTTTTCAAAAAACACAATGGACCAACACCAGCAGATGACATTCTTCACAGACTGTGGAAACTTAACACTGGACTTCAAGCAACTTGGGCTAGGAGCTTCTCCACCCTTCCTCCAGACTCTAAGACCTTGTTTTCCAAATGAAATACAAAACTTGCTTTCATTTGAAAAGAGGACTTTGGACCACAGGGCAATAGTTCAGTTCTTCTTCTCCTTAGCCCAGGTGACGCCTCTGACGTTGTCTGTGGTTTAGCAGTGGCTTAACAAGAGGAATACGACAACTGTAGCCAAATTCCTTGACACGTCTGTGTGTGGTGGCTCTTGATGCCTTGACCCCAGCCTCGATTTTGCTTGACAATCCTCATGAGGCTGCGGTTCTCTCGGTTGGTTGTGTATCTTTTTTCTTCCACACTTTTTCCTTCCACTCAACTTTCTGTTAACGTGCTTGGATACAGCACTATGTGAACAGCCAGCTTATTTGGCAATGATTGTTTGTGGCTTACCCTCCTTGTGAATGTTGTCAATGATTGTCTTCTGGACAACTGTCCGATCAGCAGTCTTCCCCATGATTGTGTAGCTTAGTGAAACAAACTGAGAGACCATTTTGAAGGTTCAGTAAACCTTTGCAGGTGTTTTGAGTTGAGTAGCTGATTCACCATATTCTAATTTGTTGAGATAGTTTAATTGGTTGGGTTTTTGTTAAATGTGAGCCAAAATCATCCCAATTAAAAGAACCACAGACTTAAACTACTTCAGTCTGTGTGCATTGAATTTATTTAATACACGAGTTTCACAATTTGAGTTGAATTACTGAAATAAATGAACTTTTCCACGACATTCTAATTTATTGAGATGCACCTGTATATATGTGACTCACAGATCCCACAGAATCCAAACAAGCTGTTTATGGAGTTTGGACTAGCATACCAACATGCTACTTCATACTGTGTCTCAGTTCTAAGAATGCAAAGAACAGCTTTGTGTTCTCATGGAGACCGGACTTGTCAGGCTACCTTGAAAGGACAAACTCGGAAGCAGGGATGGGCAGTATTTGAAATATAAAATACTATTTTGTATTTAAATACCTTTGAAAAAAAATCTAATGTGTTTTGCATTTAAATACATTTAATCTTAGTATTTTTGAATTTTCAAAATACATAAGGTACTTGCCTATGGTAGCATATGAATCAGGCTATCTTCCGTCCAATCAATTTTTGTTTTAATATTGAAATCTGAAAAATGAAAAACGGCACATATTTCGTTTTTCAATTATTCAAACAAAACGAAAAATCAATAATCCGGCTTAATTTTTCGTTTTTACGTTCAGGGATAGAAAACGAATAAGCAACTTGAATTTTTGATCTCTACTTGTGGGTGGGAATGAAACGCCCCTCTCTGCTAATTGGTCAACCAAACATTACAACATAATAGTCCTAAAAAAACCTTAATAATAGTCCTCCACTTCTATTGATTCTTAACATGTTTATTTCTACTACATTTAATCTCTTTCTCTTCATTAAACAGCCAGATTAATGAATGGCTTGACACAAACCATACTGAAGCAGAGCCTTTTGGCCCTAGGCATGCCTGTTTTATTATAGTTATCCACCCATTAAAATAATGTGTGGCAAAGCTGCGCGATGCACTGCAGCGTGGGGAGAATGTACTGTCGACAAGCTCGACCACGATAATTTATGTTGAACACAGGTATCTTAGACACTACCGGATTTTTTTTTTTTAATTAATATAGTATTGGCCAGCTTAACTGGCATACACAATGTTTATTCTTTTTTCCTTTGCCAACTAACCCAAGTCACAGAACCGTAGTGTACCTGACTGACTCGCAGTAGGCGCATAGAGTGGTGTATCATTCCTAAATGAATCAGTTTTTGAAAAACCCATTATTATAGACAACAATTCAATTACCAATTATTATAGACAGCCGCTTGATTTTATTCCTAAATTAATGAATGAAGCATTTTGAACGAATTGATTGAATAAAAGGCTCCTTTATTAACACAATGACTTACCGCCACCTAGTGGCGATATTACTTTCATAATTCAAGTATTATTTAATTTTATTCATATTTCTATAAAAAATGTTGTATAAAATATTAATCTAATTTCATTATACATTTGTAAATGCACATACAGCCATCTTATCAGCATTAAACTGTAAACATTTAAAAGCATCTTCAGACCCAGGTTCTATATCATTGAATACTGATTTGGTATGGATACTGAATTGGTAACAGCCTATTGTCATATTATTCTAATTTATTTAATGTAAGAATTTAACATTAAAAATGACATAAAAAGGTAAAAGGTAAAACAATACAAATAAAATAATAAATAAATAAAAACATTAAATCATTTGCCCCTTATGTGAAAGTTAATTTCTGATGCTGCTGACACTGGCTTATTGTTCGAAGTGTTATTTCAGGGTTTGGATATGTTCTTATAACTCAAACGAGTTCACCTTCAAATCATGACGTCAAATTCACATTTCACTAAAGTCAATCACTGAAACAAGCACTGTGAGGAACAAATAGTCCCATGCCAGTGGGATAATAACAGATGATTTCCTAAATTTGTATAAAGTGCTCTATGAATAAAACTCAAAATAGAAAAATAATAGATGTGCTGTGAAGGTAAATTACACAAAGTCATTTATTTTTATATCTGTAATATTATTTAAGTTCCTCCTTTGTCTAAAATGCAGCGTATTGTCTAAAACAAAAGTTATGACTGTATGTTCACATAAATTGATAGTGGTCAATACATTCTCCCCGTGCTGCAGTGCGTCGCGCAGCTTTTCCACACAGATTTTGATAGGTGGATAACTATAATAAAACAGGCATGCCTAGGGCCAAAAGGCTCTGCTTCAGTATGGTTTGTGTCAAGCCATTCATTAATCTGGCTGTTTGATGAAGAGATAAAATGTAGTAGAAATAAACATGTTAAGAATCAATAGAAGCGGAGGACTATTATTAAGTTTTTTTTAGGACTATTATTATGTTGTAATGTTTGGTTGACTAATTAGCAGAGAGGGGCGTTTCATTCCCGCCCACATGTAGAGATCGAATATTCAAGTTGTTTATTCGTTTTCTATCCCTGAATGTAAAAACGAAAAATTTAAGCCGGATTCTTGATTTTTCGTTTTGTTTGAATAATTGAAAAACGAAATATGTGCCCGTTTTTCATTTTTCAGATTTCAATATTAAAACAAAAATTGATTGGACGGAAGATACCCTGATTCATATGGGTAGCGATATTCATTTTTAAATGTAATTTGCAAACTGGCAATGCAATATGTAAAATGGAAATGCATTTCTTTATTTAAATTTACATTTTCCCATACCATATGTGCAATTTTGTAGTGCAAAATGAAAATGAAAATCCAATTATATAATTTACATTTGCCATTTCCTACATGATTTTTAATATGTTAATTAAAAACATGTTAATGCTTTATAAGTTGCTAAATGAAAATGAAAATGTATTACCCAAATTAATTAGATGTTTAACATGTCCAAACAAAAACTGTAGCAAAATTATCATTTAAATGCCATTTTTCCTAAATGCATTTAGACTTACTGGTAGGACACTTGGGATTGCATTTTCATCGTGATACCACGTGATAACTGTAGCAAAATGCAGTGTGAATTTCAAAATGCATTCTAAGCCAAATGTGCAACAACAGGGTGGCAAAAATGGTGATTTAAATGTATTTTATTTTTCTTAAATGCATTGACACTTACACTTAAGAGGTATGAATTGCATTTTCATTAAATACCCTGCGATCAGTGTAGACTAGTCAATGTGGATTTGAAAATGCATTCCGAGCCGATCACGCCCCCAACCTGTCAATCATTTTATTAAGGTGGGGCTCAGCAACAGGATGCACAATAGGTAAATATTCCCCATTAACCAAACGCTGNCCTGCCTGCCTCCTAAAGGGGCAACATGTTCCTGGATCAATCGTACAACATGACAGTGGTTCCCTATCATCAATCCACCAGGATGAGGTCACGCGCCCGTTCACACAGGTCAGGGCACACGACGCATCTCTTCCTTACTTTAGGGCACAGAGGCAACTCCTCTCTAGCAAGCAGTTCATGTGCCAGTCAATCTGTCTAACCTTGGCGCGTTCGACGCGCTTCTCCAGAGGCAAGGTGGCTCCGAGAAGGACACTATATCCTCTTGTACGGTTCGAAACTAACGTCCTGTCTTCGGGATGCAGAGCGTCGATCCGCTTCGCCTCTAGAATACAACTCTCACTAACACCAATCTACTTTCTCATATAAGCGTACGCGCTGCCGACGACTGGCCAAGTCTCTCAGCCTGTAACCCAATCCCCAAACATGCCCCTCCTTCCTCAGGTCATCAGGCAGGTCAGGGCTCTCTGTTTGCTACAAATTCCCCCTGGTGGCCCCACTTTGTGGAGCGAACCTAAACTTGGTTTCCCTCGAGTTAACGCAGTCTGGCAGCAGCTGCCCCCTGGCTGATACGAATGTACAAAGAGATTGATTGCCTTCTGACGCTGATGGCTGGCCTCCCGGGCGGTCTCTCGCAGTTTTTTGTCATGATCTTTTGTAATTTTTTAATAAAATATTTCTTTAACAATATTCTTTATTGCTTTTATTCTTAAGATGCTATTAACCGATACATATTAGTTATATCCCTTCTCAATCAACGTTCCACCAGAGACGAACTGCGCATTTTCGGCAGTACAACACACCACCCGATATTTTCACGGTCTGTTCCATTATGCGGTGTTGTGCTGGACATGGTGAGTTCGGGGAGCAGCGGCTCTGTTCAGTACCTTCAGGACGCGCAACAGGGAATCGAAGTGCCGCGCGTCCTTCCTCGTGTGACTCACAGCGTGGATCAGGATGCAGTTTGCCTATCATACTCTGGCGAACCTCCGCCTCATGCCTTCCCAAACATCACGACGAACTCCTTCTGCTCTCCCGGACAAATAAGGATTTTTCAAACTCTGCTGCCCTGTGTTTCACGGAAACCTGGCTGAAAGACGCCATTCCGAACAACGCGTTGAGTCTCCCGGGCTTTCAGCTGTTCAGAGCGGACCGTGACACAGAATCAACGGGGAAATCACGCGGTGGCAGGACATGCTTTTACATCAATGAAATGTGGTGTACAGATTAGTACCGTAACAATGATAACACGAAGATGTGCTGTTCAGTCAAATCTGAAGTGCGCTGTCTTTAACTGTACCAGCTCCGTTCTACCTCCGCCTCTTTCAACGTGAGTTTTGCTCATTTCATTTCTCGTGAGTGTTACATTCCTCTCTCCCGCAGTCGTGCAACACTGTCATCCATCTCCGCTTTAACAGAATCTCGCTGACCACCTGCCCACAGAATAAGAACAACATACATCCGACTCTGGTTTATCAGTCTCGGGACTTTAAGAAAGCATCTCTCCCGGGATACTGCCAAATACAGACAGCAGACTCACATGGCCCGCACCAAGACAGTAGAATTGGTGATCAAGGGGACACCACAATAACATTGGTGCAGAAGCACCAAACACCGCTGAGGCCCATGGACCCCCCTCTGTTAGACTCTCAGATCACTGGGTGTACTATTTCACGTTGCTCTAATTTTTCTAAAATTTAATGGGGTCTTGTACTTTATCTATAATAAATCTCTTATATTAATCTTTAACTTTACTTCATTAAAAATTCTTTTAACAATTCTTCTCCTTATACATTTTCATCTTATAAACCGACCTACAAACACACACGGCTCAGCGAAACCTGGTTAAGGCGTAAAAAGTGATGGACTAATGAAGCAGATGCAGATTAAAAGCTTGTGGTGACCGCCTGATGGAGTGTTTTTGAGCTGCGGCCACCAATCTTGGACAGCTCCAGGAGCTGTAACAGCTTATACAGTTTCTGTGCAGAATATGGTGCGCATATCCCTACCAGGACTTCATTTTAACTCTACAACAACGCACAAACCACTCCCATGGTTCCTGCACAACTCAGACAACTCTTTCACAAAGAAGATGCTTACAGGAGGTGGGGACCATGGCGTGTATAAACATGCAATACTCACTGGAACAAGGAAGAGCGAGCTGGCAAGAGGAATTAGTCTGGACTAAAAATAATGATAACATTCTCTTCCAGTTACTCTTCACATGTGGAAAAGTCTGAAAAGATATCACCAACTAAAGATCACAACCATCCCCCCCGCACTGTGGATAATCATCAACTTTGCAGACGAGCTCAATCGGTGCACCTCCATGGTTTGAAAACCACCCCACAGACCCGCCCCTACACCCTCTCCTACACAGCATTCACCCTCCAGCAACCCCTCTCTCTCTCTTTCCTTCCCCCACACCTGCAATTCAGATCAACGAAGACGAGGTGTGCCAGGTCTTCCGTAAGCAGAAAAGGAAAAAAGCACCAGGACCAGACTGTTACACCAGTCTGTCTGAAATCCTGTCCTGACCAGCTGTCCCCCATCTTCACACAGATCTTCAACAAATCACTCTGAGACTGCGTGTGCTCATTCCCTTTCTAGAAAAACATCCCTTCATGCCTTCAAACGCTCCACCTCAACTCCAGACCCAATACATCGAACAAATGACAGGACTAAAATGACTACAGGCATGTGAGCATCTACACAAGTCAGGTGGTCATGAACATGTTGAAAACGGTGCCAGGCCCACCTGAAGGACATCACCTGGACCCATTGCCTGGATCCTCTTCAGTTTTGTCTACGAGCAAACAGACAACACCAATATCTGTGACGATGCAGCTCAACATTAGGACTGCCATATGTTTCGGCTACCTAGACACAGACCAGGGACTTACGTTGGAGGATCGCGTGTGCGTGGACTGTCACAAGCTCGTAACGCTTTAACGACATATTCATGAAGGTTAAAAGAGCTGGGGCTGTCTGCTGCAGGCCTCAACAACCTGGAGCAAAACAACCACTATGCTCAAAACAGTGTAGATGATAGTGGACTTCAGGAGGAACCCTCCTGCTCTCCCTCCACTCACCATTATGAGTCATTCAGGTTCCTGGGCACCACAATCCCTCAGGACCTGAAGTGGGACACTCACATAAACTCCATTGTTAAAAAGGCCCAGCAGAGAATGTACTTCCTTCGCCAGCTGAGGAAACTCAACCTGCCACAGGAGCTGCTTAAACAATTCTACTCTGCTATCATTGAATCCGTCCTCTGCACTTCTATAACTGTCTGGTGCAGCTCAGCTACCAAATCTGACCTCAAAAGACTACAGAGGGTAGTCCGGACTGCTGAACGATCATTGGTACAGCCCTCCAATCTCTCCTCCAAGACTGTACTCATCCATATGAGTACAACAAATGGCTGGCAAAATCACTATGAACCCCTCACATCCAGCACACTCCCTCATTGAACTGTTGCCATCTGGTCCACGTACAAAGAGCACTGTAGCACTAAGGCCAAGACCAGGAACAGTTTCTCTCCCTCCAGGCAATCCAGCTCCTGAACACATTAAAATACCTGTGGAACACACACGATTTATATCACTCAATACACTTTTTACTCTAACATACATACCTCAGTCTACATATTTCAATTTGCACATAAATACCTGTTCATACAATGTCTAAGTTATTGTCCTGTACCTACAATTGTTAATTGCATGTGGGGAAAATTAATTTCCTCAGTCTGTTCACTCGTGGAACTGCTGTCACAAAAACAATTCCGTGTATGTGTAAACATACCTTGTGCATTAAACTCAGTCTGACTGCGTACTTCGTATACCGTTACAGAGGGATCTTCAAGGGATGATTTAGGCACCCACCAACCCGCCGGATCTGTTTAGCCTTCATAGTCCTGTGACAATTTGGACGGAGCCTTTATATGGCTCCCACGAGAGTGAGCAACACACCATGTTGGAGGATAGCGTCACCACTACGAGACTCTACTACGCTGCTTAAATGGTCAGCATTCTTCAGTGACTAGGTGTGCAGCAACAGCCTGGAGACCCAGTAGCATTGTTGACGTGCTGTTCTTTATACAAGAGCTATACTTGGCTAACTGAGCCTGCAGCTCCCTTCCACGCTCAAAATGTAGTAGCCAGCTATCGCCGCAAAATCATTCTCTTATGGCTGGCCAGTCAGTCAGCAGAAACGACTTGGTCGTTAAGTTCTTGGTATCCGGCCGCCCAGCGCCAGATTGTTATCCTTCTCGCCCTCGAGACGTTGCCGTGACCTGGGACTTACCCATAGGGTCCTAAGGGCCATACTCAAGCGCACTCAAAAAGCCTTTCAGAGTCCGACTCCATTCGGCCCGACTTGCAGCTACTTTTGCATAAGACCTCCCTGCTATTTGTGGCATTAGCGTTTGGCCTCCAAATGAGTCAGCTGGGCCACACTTGGCATGGCACGGCTTCCTGGCTAGACTGTTTGGTGCCTACCGACTTGTAAGGTCGTCCTCCATCATAAGCCAAACCGGTCTTTCATGTCCCTAAGTTGCTACCTCCCAACATCCATTCAGGAGCCCAGGTTAATTATCCTTCTAGCGCTCACCCGCATGCAGACGGCGAGCAGGGCCCAATCCACTCTACCCAGTGAGGCCCTTGCGTGTACATGAGCACTCTGGTCTTTAGCAGACAATCAGCCGGAACCGTTGGCTGCATTCGGAGCCGCTGTAAAGGGCTAGCCGATACGAACAAAAGACTTCCACTGTCAACAGCTAACCAAAAGCAACATTGAAGACTTCTTTGCAATGCAAGGGTAAATAAAGAACCGATGTTTCAATAAGTAGAGTGTTTCCTTTACTCAAGAAACGCTGTCTATAAAGGCTAATGTTTTTGTGTGTATAAAGAGCAGAGAAGAGTCTTAGCATTTGCTGTCTAGTTGTAGACAATACACTTTTGTATGTTTTAAATATCATAGCTGTTCGTATTTTATTTCGTGAGATTTTGGCCAAATGTATTAAACAACATGAAAATCTGAGCTCCCATATAGCTACAATAAACTTTATAAACTGCAAACTGGTGAAAACGTGATGCTATTAATTTACTGCCTCAGAGGTGGCCGTTCTAATGATGGACAAAACACAGATCTGTCACTCACTCGTCAAAAACCTCATTAACTACATTTGAGTGTGATTTTCAGAAAGTAAGTGCAAGTGTCTGATCATATATAAACCAAAATACCAGCTCTGATGACGCAATGCTTAATTATTGGAAAAATCAAAAATACGTTCCCCCCTTCTATCTTTTTTTTTTTTTGTTGTAATGCTTATGGTGTGCCGTGGGATTTTTACATTTGCAAAACTGTGCCGTGGAAGAAAAAAAGGTTGGGAAACAGTTAAAACACCTTTTAAAAGTTTGCCAGGTGGCTAAATGATGCCGGTGTTAATTTTTTGATCAAGTACTGTATATATTTTACTTTAAGTACAGTAACGTTTTTTTTTTTTTTACTTTTTAAGTACAGTGCAGTTTTCATTTAACTTTTAGGTATACAGTACATTTTAATTTAATAATTTAAGTTTTTCATTTGCCTGTATGTAAGCACAGTGCAGTGTTAATGTTCAAACTGTATTTATTTACAATGTTTAAAGTGGCAGACAATAATAAATATTCTTACTGGGAATAAAACTGCCTATTTTTTTTAACTGTGCATAGCTGTAGCTGAATAATTAGACCTACTACGCTACTGTATTTTAATGTTAGTCATTATGGTGGTACTTGGAGAGCCAAATATTTTCTAAGGTGGAACTTGGTGTAAAAAAGTTTGAGAACCACTGCCTAACTAAGTTAAAAATTTTACAAAAGAAATTATTTATGAGCCTAAAACAATTTGTGAGTAAAAAATTTGATTTAATTACCTGAAGTTCAGAAATGTTTTTGTATGTCCCATCTTTGTGCCCATGTGCTCACAGTACAAAACTGTTAGCGCCACACCCGAATATAGCTAACAATACTAACGTTACAACAAAACTGGGAAATGGCAATGCTATATCCCAACCACCATCTTGGAACCAACACGTAGAACAATCACCATTCACCTCTGATTTGAGGAAAAGAACTGTTTATAGAGAAGCACACTAACCTGATTTACTTGACTGAAAGGATTAAAACCGTTACTCTCTGCTATTTACGCACCTTTCTCTGTTTATTTCGGGAATGTTTTCCCGCCCGTGTAAATAAATGCCAAAAATCCGGCAGAGTTTCCTGACAGCGCAAGCAGCCAGGATGTCCCGCTCAGGACAACAATTACATGTGCCTCTTCTTTTGTTATCCCCCCATGTCAAGGTTAAGAAATGGAGTTACATTTTTGTCACCAGGAAACGTGAATCCCTACCGAAGATGTCCTTAACTAGGGAATATTCCGTGTTGTTCACATCAAATATGGACCCGTGAATGTGTCAGCTCATGTGAAAAAGGTTCCGTGTGCTAATAATACACAACGATTCATTCCAATCTAAAATATTATAAGAGAATTCAGTTATAGGCCACAAGGAAAGAGAACATAAACGCGCTCGACTGTTTGAACAGGCATTATCAAATTGGCACACACTTCACCTGCCCACGTTACCTCCTCTGGTTTGGTTTAAAAGCATGTCATAGTAAGGTCAATGGGCGTATTGATCCAAAGTATCGATATATCGATACTGACACAAGTATCGAAAGTATCGACACACAAACAAAAAATACCGATACTAAGGTGTTTTATTTATCAGTGATTTTGTTAATTAAAAAAAATATAATGGCGCTACAATAACAATGCAGCGTGAATTGGACGAAGACCTTTGTTACAGTGCTGCGTAATTGCGTCGATCGAACCTATTTTCCAGACTCATAACTGAACACACTCAACTTACACTATGTCAAAGACAGAAACAGCAATCCAAGAGCGGTACTCACTTGTGCTGTCAAGGGCAAGTCAAATCAGGGCGGCTCGTTTCTACAAAAAATAAGCAATAAGAAAGCATTAAACAGTTCTTTTATGGATTAACTGGCAGCCACTAGAACATGCTTACTAGAACAAGGACACAGCAAGACACAGCAGTATAATCACATATACACAACAAAGGATATGTACCTACATATGTTTGGGGCAAATTAACGTTATATACATAACATTGAACGTGACAAAATAAGAAGGCGTAATGGAGTGTTAAACAAAAGAGCATTTTAAACAATGTATAGTTGCTGTAGATATACCCATATTTACCTTAATAAGTTAATACACATTCATCAGGGGAAAAGTGATAGTGGCAGAAAGTAGGCGTACACGAGATCGACGATAACTGGCCATTGATCAAAATAGCGTGAATATACGGGATCAAAACAAACAAACAATAATAGTGGTAATCTGCATCCAGTCCCTAATTTAAGCTAGCTTCGATTAGCGAATAATGCCGCTTTTGAAACACTGTCGCTTCATGAAGCTCGAAACTTTGTTACCCCGACTTCAATTAATGTTTCGACACAATGGGTCGGAACATCGGGAGCACGTATCAAAATGCTTAAAGTTCACTGTGATTATCATTAAACGAGGCTCTTATACAAGGGGGGCGAAAGCATCATGTAACACCGTGAGTCATGCGAGTTTCAAATGTGAGATCGACCCCCCACTACGACTGCTGTAACACTCAGCGCCTGTTTAAACATCTCAGATCAGTTTGTCGAGCAATGGGTAGAATATCATATTTTAAGGAGAACATTGATGTCATTACACAACAAAGGATGAGATAGATAACCAAGAGGTGATACGATCTCTGACTTGTCCTGTGTCTAGACGCTCTCCATAAAACAACACCCATTAAACCATTATTGTGTAAGCAAAGGGGAATTAATTTGTGATGGTGGTCACAGCGTTTTCGTGTCTCGGGTTTGTAACCAGCTGTTTTTATACTTTTGTCTGAGTTTTTTGCGTTTCATTAATACAACAGTTTCGACCACATCACCGGTGGTGTTTTCAGAGCTCTTGCGAAGCAAGGCATGGGTGATCAGGGGCTGCGAAGGCATTGGTCTTAGATTCCGGGAAGGCGGCGAAAGGACGTATCCGGGTCTTCTCCCATCACCTACGCGTACGATATTACGAGAAACTTTTGCTTTGCAGGAGTCATGGTCCCATTTAGCCTGTTTGTTAGGTCTCCCTATTCGTTGTAAATAGAGCTTATTTTGATGATTGTTACTGTCCTTAATCATTAAAGTAAACTTGGAAAATATTGATTTGAAGGTAACGTTAAATGTAACCGACAGAGAGTCGGCCCCAAACACGCATGTTTCCCATGTCGCATACTAATCAAACACACCTGATTCAGACGCTCAGCTCATTAGTAGAGATTCAAGACCTGAAATGTGTGTGACCCAAACAAAGGAGAGACTAGTGCAATAATTTTTCTGATTGTCGTCTGGTGGTCCTGGGGGCGCCAGTAACGTATGGAGGCTAGGCAAGTTCTGTCCTAGAGATCCCGAGTTTCAGCTCCAACCTATCAAACACACCTTGAACAGACTAATCAATGTAACTGCGGATTACACACAAGGCGCATAGCCAAGGATGTTAGTTTTGTTTTCAGGGTTGGAGCTGCACTCTGCAGGCCATAGCCTCTCTAGGATCGAACTTGCCTACCTCTGGCCTAGACCAATGATATCCAACGTGGTGCCCTGTAATCCCTTTTGGGGTTTTTGTTGGGGGGGAACAAAAACATTGCACGCGAAATTCAAGGGGCCTAAATTAGGAATTGGTATTCCATAATTTCTGCATGGTTTTGCATGTCTCCTTGTGAAAACTGATGAAGAATACACGGTTTCACAGCGTTTTCCAGCATCTGCTTAACCCAATGAGGACAAACGCGCTCAAAATAAAATTGTTTCTGATTTGGAAAAAAGGCATAACAGACATATATGACGAGTCAAAAGCAGAATTTTAACATATTTGTCAAATTAATATATAATATTAATGTATTAGAGACAAAACATATACCTATACCACCAGTTTGTTTTGTGTTTTCTTTCTCAAAATTTTGATACAGCATCACTTATACACAAAAAATTAAAATAATAATGCAAACGTTTGGAAATTGCTACAACAAATTGTGCGTTTGAGTAACTGGTTTATGAAAAGGATCGATTAAACGGTATTATTAAAATGTTGTCGTGTGACAATGCACAATGGAGTTCACTGGTGGGTCGCATTCTATAAGGTAGCAAATACTACTGTGTAGTGTAATTGTAAACAAAGTTATGTTTTACTTCATTCTTAAAGTGCATAACAAACCTCACGGGAAAAGCATATGGCCTTCCCCCAGTAATGTAAGGCCTCTGTGATAAAAGCGATATGTAGAATAGTGGCCAGGAAAGCGCAGGGAATGAATAGTTTCCGTCTATCAAGTAACTTAGAACCTACATGTATTCGAGCATAGATTGTTTGAGATAATATATCAAACACATCACTCTCCAGACTAGTTTAATCCTTACACTCAGGTAGATCCCCGGTCCTAGAAACATTATTTCCATTGGCTTTTTGAGAGCGCGCAGAAAATAAGCTCTGGGATCAACAAAAGTTGAGAGATTCGATACATTTTTTATCAATTGATTATCATGTCCAAAATTAACACTTTGCGAACAACATTTGTAGTCCGAAGTACAAATACAGACATACGTAAAAGCTAAACCGTTTTTTGCTTGCTGTCAACCATTTCTGTTACACAGGTACATCTGTTTGCTGGTCACACCGAGGAGTTTCCAGCTAAGCATGTTAAAGGCGAAGTTTTTGAGCAGAATTATGATTAATTGGACGCAGGTCCACTCAGAAAACAGATCATTTGCTTGCTGCTTCAAGCCCATTTACCGTAAAAAGGGCTGAAGTGGGAGATATAATCCTCAGTGCTAAAACAGGTGCATAATGAATTACAAACTACCAATGTACATCCTTATCCATATGGTGAAAGCAAGCACAATTAGATCCCATACTTACATATCATTTTAACGTGACCAAAGGGTCTAGAATGGTACATCATGAAGCCACTCAGACTAAAGCATGCTCTCTCATAACATTACCGAATAAGATGCTCATTGCTGTGGCCTAATTTGTGTTTTAAATATTTTTTACAAATATGTGAGATTACAAGAAGAAACAACTATATAAATGCACATGCGAGCGCAGGCGGTTAATTTCACAAATGATTTTAACTATACTATAATATATAACTATATAAAAAAAAATATATAAAATAAGAAATGTGGAGACTTGGACCAAATATCAAGTAGTGTGTGATAAAATGGCTTAACTCTGATGTTTTATTTTTGCAACAGATTTCTTGGCTGTAACCTCAGAGTCATACCTGTGCACAGTACTGCTGATGTAGTGAAGGGAATTCTGGTCATTGCTAAGGTAAACGGTGATGTTTTTCTACAATTCAGTGAATGATTCACACGCTTTATTAATTATTCAAATTTTCTAGAAATGTTTTAATTTAATAGTGAATGCTGTATTGAGGTTAATTATGGGCTTTTAATGTTCATTTTAATTTAACGTCAAAGACAGTGCTCACTATACAAGCATGCATAGGAAAATTGCATATATAAGAAGTTTATTACTAACATGGTGCATACAAAAATTGTTTTGGCCTTTTTTTTCCAGGCCACAAGTAAACCCAATGTGGGGAATTTGAGAGATCAGATGTCTTTGGCTTGTACTCACATCATTGATCATAGCCCAGTTTGGGGAATGCTTCAAGAGATGCAGTTCTAGTGAGATTTATGATATGTTCCTCTCCATTCATGTTCTTATTGCTTACTATACTTGTTTTGAACAGCAGATGTCAGTATTGTTTCATAGTAAGCTGTGTCACATCTGTTTCTTGCCATTCATACTTCGTTGTTTAGCCTTAAAAAACATTTTCTTTCAAAATAGTTCCTAAACTATTAAGAACAAAGTATAAACATAGTTAGAGGGAAAATGTCCACCTTTTATTTGTGCTGGAAAAGTCTTCAAAGTCAGAATACAGAATAGTATTGAAAATATTGATAATGTAGCTCTCACATTGCTCTTTATCATTACAAATGTGTCATGCTACAGAGAAGGTAAATCAATTAATAAATACATTATTCAGTTCAGAAAGCAGCAATAGTCCCCATTTCATTTTTGACTGTCCTCAATGATTTCCTCTATATGGATCACAAGGCTTTCCATTAAGTCATATGTGACCAAGGCACACTGCAAGACCTGCAAATGATATGTTTTGTACAGTTTGTTTTATGATTCACTGTCACCATTTTAAAACTGAATTCAGATAAGTAGAACTGATAATCTAACCTTATCCTGTGCCTCGCATGGCATGTTGCCAAGTGTCTCCGTTTTCACAAGCAAGCTCTGAACTGATCTCTTCCCAGAGGCCTCCTTAAATTCTGTTGGGAAAAAACAATGTTACTTCAAATCAAAATCCATGTTCTTCACTATATAATAATTACTATTTAACAGAGAAAGGATAGAAAGCATGTATTACCTTTAGCCTTGATCTTTTTGTCCTCTCTAAGTCTTTTCAACTCTGTACCGTAGTATGATTTTGACATGCTTAGACATAGTCGTAATAATTTCGTGTAACTGTCTGCAATGTGGCACAGGTCTGTCCATATTCCAGTCTGAAAATAACAGAGTGGGTCTTATTAATAGAACATGATGAAAATATAAGTGTAATGATATATATAGTTGTGTTTTGACAAAATGCTGTAAAAAATCTTACAGAAATGTTTCTTTCCTGTATCAATAAATACCGCAGAAGATTCAGAGACTCCATTACCCTTTAAAACAATGAAGAAAATATGAATATTGGAAAAAACAACAACCTAAGATATCTATTTTGCCTAATACAGAGAGTTATGCAGAACAGGTGCATATTGTGGTCAAAGCTGACTGGTTTACCATTTGCATATCAGCAGGATGAAGGAAGGCCTAAGTAATTTATCAGGGGCAGAGTATTCAGACGAGGTATGTCAATCACTCAGGTTTTAGTATCATTTTAGGAATGACACAGGATCTGCCTCAAAATATTGGACCGCTCACCATCTGTTCTGTATTGTGGGATCATGGCAGTAAACCTGGACTACACTCATAAATAAATTATGGTTAGGGATGGATTGTATCTTGTTAGTAGGAGATCTAACATTTAAAATAGAGACAGCTGCCATATGTGGAGGCTGTACTTGGGTTACGATTCATGTCAATGATTTGTTGATATAAAAAATTATTAGATCCATCAAGATGCAGTTCTGCGCTATTGTTTTCCTTTAAGGTCTTTGTAAAAATACAGGTTTTCTTCACCTGTCCATCCCATGTAGCAAGTCGGTTTCATGGCCCTGTGGGAGAATGAGAGTTTCTCTGAGCAGTGAGATGAGCGGAGTCCCCTCAAACCAGCTGTCATCATAGGCTGACTTTAATAGCAAAAGAAAAAAATATTTCTACCATTAGTGATTCAGTGTTGATCAAAATCCTGCCACTTGGACAAGCAGACAGATAAGCAATGTTTTGTGCACTACCTTTCTGCAGCGTTCCACTTGATTCTTTATGTTTTTGATGATGATACTTTCTACACCTGCATGATGGCTAGTCTTCATGATGCGTCTTCGAGCATTTAACAAAGGCAGAATAAGCAATTAACACTCAGAGAAAAATGTTCCACTTTTTAGATTTGTCAACCAGAATATTGCATTCACATATTGATAGCAGTTTTAATTAAATATATATTTAAACTTTCTAGATACTATACCTGAAAAATGTATGCTTGGCTTCACCATTAAGCTTCTCTATAAAGAGCTGGAACACCACAAGGCTTTTTCCTCTCTAAATGAAAGAGGGCACATGACCACAAACAAAAAACTGGCTTTAACAGATCAGATTTACTTGTAAAAGCAAGTTGTGTCTCATCCATACTTACCAATTGCTGGATTGGACAGTCAATCATAATTGTAATTAAGTTCTGTGAACAAATAACAACAATTCTCCGTTTAAAATATCGTAAACCCTTTTTTTTTTTTTACCAAGGTTGCACCATTCTTAAATCTGGGAAGCATTCACTACCAATAAGTTAAATTTATCTATATATTATATATCTAATATCGGGCTGATTCCTGATATGGAACCATATAGTGCATCCTTAGTATTTTACCACCAGATTTATGTATGTTTTAATAAGCGGGGATATATATTTCTTTAATCCATACAATCAAAGCAGTGCTGCCATGACCTTTGGAACCTCATGAATGGTTTACAGCTCTAAGAGCTCCACTGGAGACTGGCAGTCGTTACTCTTTCCGCAAACATTACCATGTAATCTCGAGCTAAAAATGCAAGAAGACATTTTCTAGCAAATGACTACTCATTACTGAAAATTAAAGCATGAACATCAATTTTTCTGTTCTGTAATGACTGGAAAATAACTGTGTGATGGAGTTCCTCTACCATCCTTGCAATATCCCTGATCAATCTTTCTGTATGGGATAAAAAGCTTAAGGATTCGACATAAATACATGGCACACCATTTTGGTATTTATATTTATTTATTTTTAAATAATAAAAATAGTTGTTTACACACCTACTTAAAAGAAGATTGATGTATTCCATATTACACTGCAGGACAAAAACAGGGCTGAAATATTAAATTAAACATTTTTGTTAGAGTGCAGGTACATTAAAGCTGTAGCGATTGCATAAACTGCTTTCATTATAGACATTGTGTACCACAAACTGAAAAAATGATGGAAGTCTCTAAATTCTTTTGGTGTCAAATATATCAGCATGTTTTTGCGCACAAAATAAGATTCTCAACTCTGCAAGTGAAGGGTATTTTAACCCCTTTTGAAAGCCCAAGAGATCTGTGGCCTTAACAGTTCACACTGTCTTTGAGTCTGGTAAACACATGGTGAGATGAGGAAAAAAACAAATTTTTGAGGTCTAACTGCTACTTACCTAAACACTGCAGGAAACACTTCTATGGCAATAAGCTGGACAAAGAGCAAGTAAGCCATGCAAGCTCTTGATTCATTCAGATGAAAAGCATCTTTCTCCGAAATTGTGTCTTCTTTTCCTCTCAAAGGATAGAACAGGATTTTTGGCAGAGATTGTTGGATCACTGCTAGGATTGCCTAGTATTTGAAGCACAGAAGCACTCAGAAGTCAGGTCATCATTTTCCTAAAAGTACCGTGCCTAAGCCCAATAGTAACAACAAAGTAAGTGAAATCATTACCATTATTTCTGTGGCAAAATTCCACAAGGGTGAAATTTCTGTCATGTTCTCCTCTCTGTCCAGTTGAACTTGGAGGAGAGGTTCCCTTAGACTCTTCATGCAACTGAGCAATTACAGAAAGAAAGGAAAATGTGAAGAATTAGGTAAAATACTGGTTAAGATCACATGCATATAATCAACAAAGGGTTACATATTTCTCAACATTGTCGCTTAAATGACTGCTAATTTGCAAAATGTTAACTGACATCAGACTCTGACAAGCGGTTATTTTTAACTTAAGACACCCCATCATATCTTCATTGATGGTTTCTCTTGCATAGAACAAAACTGAACATTGTCTAAATCCCATAGTTATTATCATTAGGGCCAGAGAATTTCGATGTTTCAAGAGTTTTTCAGTCTTGCGACAACCGATCATATTTTCATTTCAATCATGACAACTCTCGGAAGATTTTAGCATGGTGATGGATATGGCAATGTTAATGTATTTGGTCTTGGCGGAATAGATCTGCTACGCTGCTGAATTGCTGCTGCTGTTGGTTATTGCTGCTGTTGTAGATTATTGCTGCTGCTGCTGCAAGAAAGTACAGGAACTTGCTACTGCCAATGCATATGGCGATACGGTGCCATGAGTATTTAAGACATACTGCTGCTGCACAAATAGCATATAAAATAACCCATAGCAGATCTATACAGGTGGAGCTGGGGAAGGTGGAGGGTTTCAGAGAAACTCTGAAAGCACGCTGCAGGAATCTCTAGTGAATGCTAGCCAGCCATATAAATGCAAGGCAGTATGCTCATTGGCTGCATATGCAGCATGAACCAATCAGCTGTGCCAAGTCGTTTAACTCTCTGAATATCATCGGTTAGGTTAACAACCCGTCGCCTGCGCCATCTAGAGTTTCATGACTGAACTATATATTAATACTTTTTGAGAATTGCTTGCTTTTGCTTTTGCTTTGAACAAAATAACCAACATTTAAATTTCTTAATAGATCAGTACCGACCAATATATATCTTAATGGCTTTTGAATGTTTAGTCGTCACTGCAGCACTGTTAAATCTAATACTAACACTATAAATACAATATAGTTAGATCTAAATCTGGACGATCGCTCATATCATTATATCCCACAGTCCTAAAACTTGCTCTGTGATAAAGCACTATGGCATTATAGACATAACAGTGTGACTTTCCAGGGATCAACGCTAAGGATTTTTTCTACTGGCCTGGTCGGGCCAGTGGTGCAAATTTTTACTTGCACTGCTAACATTTTCACTGGCCCTGCCACGAAAAATAAAATAGTTGCTGTTATCATTGTTACAATCTTGTATTCTAATAAATAAGATTATATTATATGACACCAATATTTTAGATACCAATTAAATTGTACAATTCCCTATTTCAATTATGATACCACAGCAAAAATCACTAGCCAAACATAAATATAAAGTTTAAACATTATTAAAGACAAGTGACAGCCAGTAAATAAGAACAAATAAACAAATTAAGTAGTAGCACAATTAAATATAGGCCTATAGCACTATATTTAGAAATGAAATGATGCTTTAGGTTTTTATGTTTGTAGATGTTCAGGTACAGAAATTGAAAAATCACATATAAAATAGCATTTGCGTATTCTTCTCTCTGTGTTGCACCTTGATCTTTCTTGCATTTTAATCATGAATTGAAAAAAAGTGCAATGTTTGATTTATATTAGACTGTATCATTTCAAAATCTGAAGCAAAAACAGAATGACCTGACTTTAGCCTTGTGAAATTATGCTACATAAAACATCTGTATGAAACAGAAACAGCAGGTGGGCTGAATGAGATGCAGATTCACTCTCTGACAGCAGGCGGCGCTTATGGAACAGTAATACAGCGTTTCCTTGGTTACCGCTGAAAATGCAGCAGCTGCTTGTATTAACACTAATTTAAATGCATTATTCAGAGACAAAATGAAAAGAAAACGCCATTTCTGAAAACAGTCAGTTCCCCTCAGAAACACATTCATATAAAATTCAATATTTGGATTTTCTTCCTATATTTCGCGCATCGTGAACAGTGAACTTGTTCTGCCTGCGACAGTATTTTCTCCTCTGTGTTTCAAACAGAACAGAACAGTACTGAAAGCAGTTGTCTTTCCCAAATGCTATTTAATCGCTTGAATTTTGAAATTAACAAGGCTTAAAAAACATGCAAACGATCAAATGTCGTGACGACGCTACAGTGGCCCGATCGGGCAAGTGACAAATCCGTCTATTGTCCCAAACATCTTTCACGCTGGCCCCGGGCCATCGGGCACTCCTTATTGTCGAGCCCTGCTTTCTTTAAAACTGTTTGAAAAAATGTGTATTGTAAAAGCACCATACAAATAAATTTGACATGACTTAACACAATTGGGTCAATGCCTCATTGACTGCATTAGTAAGAACAGGTTCTAACATACAACTTTAGAAGAGCAGCTCTTTGTTTGGTGGCCACTGAGTTTGTGTCTTGATTCTTGACTTCCTGCACAAAGGGTTGTACAAAGGTCAGTACTGCAGTGCAGCATCGGCAGAGCCCATACACATCTTCCTGTTCCTGTTTGTGTGAGTAAGGTACAGGCAGCTTTGAAATCTGTTTCTGCAGAGAATCAAGGGCCAAAGCCAGTCCATGGGCCTTCGACTCACTCATTCTCAACAGCACTGGGTGGGGAACAAAAAGAAAATGTGTTATTACTTGCAGTGGCAGTAGAGGGAGCCCTGTTTATTTTTGGCTTGTATTTTTAAGTTGAAACACTGTTTTATACTGGTTTGCAGGATGCATCAGGATTATGGCTTTAGCTGTTTTGAGGTTCTTTTCCTCCGCAGTTGTTCAGTTACCTGACTGAATAAGAGGCATAAGGACAGTGATGGTGTCTGCAATGGCATTTGGATCAGTGTCCTCCACTTGCTGAAGTAAAATATCAAGGAGTTCTTTCACACTGCATATCTGCAATAAAATTGTATTGTCATTATTGCACAGTAGTATTTAATATCATATTTGAATAAGCACAATCTTACCTGTAAAAGTTGATTGAGGATAGCCTGACAGTTGGCAGGACTCCGGTCCTTTCTCAGCACTTCATTCACCAGTGCAGGCAGTAGACCACTGCCCATAGACCTCACTATGTGCTGGGAAGACATTTATATATTAGCTTTTTTTTTTTACATTTAATGGTACATTTGACATTTTTACTGCACTGTACATATTTATTAAAGTGTGTCGTAAATCCATTATTTAATACATGTTGGCCTACATTTTTGTTTTAAAGACCTGTCTTCTGCACGTGCATGAAATTACAAAATGCACAATCAACATAACAATTTAGCATTTGATGGACACTGGCTGTGTATTTTGAAATCAGTAATTTGAAAATATAGTGTGTATTTGGTGCATTTAAGCTCTGCTTAAAAAACATGCTATGGCATGTTCCTTAGTGTGTGCTACATGTGTGGAAGAGTGGAGTAGTGCAAGAAATTGGTAAATCAACAGCACTTAATGGAGTGCTACTCCTAAGAGGGCTTCCAGTGGAGCAAGAAATCTGACTGGTTCTCCGCTAAACTGCATTCCCACACCCAAGGGTCAAGGGGGCCAGTCAGTTAGGCAGAATGACAAAGTGCTGGTTTAGCAGAGGTACAGCCCATCAAATTCTACCAATCCCAGTGGATTGATGTCACAAATATGAGCCTGGGATGGGATGGGAGTTTGGATGTTGTCGCACCTGTCTGTCTCTCAGAAACCAGAAACGCACTGTAAAATCGAATTAGTTAACCTTACTTTAATCTTAAAAAAAGCATACAAACAGATTGTCTTAAAAAATCTAAGTAAAAAGCACTTTTTAGTTACAAAAAAGGTTACTAATTTGTTTTAAGTTAAATATACTAGGTGTATTCCAAACATCTAATTTAAGTTGAGCTAACTAATGTAACATTATTTAATACATTACTATATTTACTAATATAAATATATATTTTATATTTGAAGATATATTTTAAATATATATTTAATATAAGTATAGTTTATATATGTATAAACGATAAATAAATATAACTATATAAATAAATAATAGAGATAATATTATTGCACTTTGTTTAGTTAGTTTTTTTTAAACAAAATAAAGTGGATAAACATAATTTTTAGATATTTTAAAATAAAAGGGAGTATTAAATACAAATACAACTATTTTAAAGTAAACTTAAAAATAAAATGCTAATATTAACTTTTTAAATATGAATTTTCATAGTTTTCAAACTTAAAATCAGCAGGCTTTTATTTTGGCGGGTTTTGTCGGCAAGTAAGTATATGCGCTTCCAACAAACGCGTGCGAGCATGAGCACTTGTACCATCGACATTGTCAAACGGCGGTTAGTTATTTACTTCCACAGTCTATAAATATGTAAGCAAAAAACACTGTAATGGTAATGTTTAAAGTGTTGTCAGGTGGTAATTGAAGCAAAGTAAACCCTTTGAAATTAGCCACGAACTTAACTTGTCTCATTCTGAAGGGGCGTAACGTTAAGTTAAACATGATGGCGCAAGCAACCGCGAAGACGGAAGATATTAATTCTGTATATTACCAAAGACTGAAGATACCACCGCGATAGATTCTGTATGTAATTGATTTTATTCTACGTTGAGGACACTTTATAAAACCTACAGAGGATGGGACCCAGCCGCCTTCACTGACATGAAGCAGTTTGAAATTCAAAATTTCACTCTAAATGTATATTGTTGTATGTTAATAAGTTTTCAAATTCCCCTCTTTGTTATTTTACATATCCCTGTTGATTAATTTGCGCGTGAGGTGGTTCAAGATACAGTCCGAGGTAAATTTATGTTTATCCCTTTTAGTTGTTTCAATTGGTCACTAAAACACGTAACTTTACAATAATATATTTAATATTTTCAAAACTTTACCTCGTGTGAAGTGTTTGTTCTTGTCGTAAAATAGGCTTTGTCGTGGATCCTGGACGCTCACGTGATACTGTGAGGCGTTTACAATTTAAAAATAATTTGAAAAAGCACACAAACGATTTAGTAAAGACTAAATATCAGTCTGACAGAAGACAAAATGAGCATTGTGAAGCAATATTTATTATAATCGTTTATATTTCAATTGTGTTTCAGCCAGGGCAGTTCGTGAAGACCGATGTTGAGACAACCTCTGGACTGAAGTCAGTTCCAGTTCCACCTGCCACATCAGACTGCTGTATATGGAGGCCCTTATGTGTGTACTTTTCGTTATTGTGCATGCAGATATTATTCAGGTATGTGAACACTTGACTATTGCATGAATAATGAATGTACCATCTTTGAATGTACCAGAATTTTAATTGATTAATTGCAGTTGACAGGGTTCCCACGCTTCTTGAAAGTACTTGAATTTCAGACATATGGATTCAAGGCCTGGAAAGTACTTGAAAACAAACATAGGTCCTTGAAATCGCTTGAATTAAATTTGAAATAAATTTAGTTTATGGCGCTGTTTAAAAAATTGTCCTATATGTTCTGTCAAAGACCGAACAAGCGGCACTAATGATTGGGGGTGGAGATGGGGGAGCGTGGAAAAAAAAATGTTTTTCACGCAGCCTAGAGACCTGAGCGGGACAGTTTTCTTAATTCCGCTCCCCCTGAATTTCTGACCATTACCGCCCACTCCCGCAAAGTGTGTGTCACGCTCCCGCAAACATTCTAATATTGCATATAATTGTCCACGAACCATAGTTCCAATCAGTAACGCTGAGCCGCTGCATATCTCTAAAAGCAAACACAGTCGAGTTTCATTCTGAATGAAAGTGGCGTTTTTGAACGAATCTAGTGAGTCTGTGATTCATGATTACCCATTCATAAAGATTTCCTGAATGAATCAGCTGGTCAAACGAATCAATTGAATGAATGATTCAGTGATAAAATCAGTGACTTTAGTTTCATTTTTAGCGTATAATTTCAGTTATTTAAATCATTTAATATTTCTGTATTCAAAATGTTATATTTAAAACATGAATCTCCACATGAATTTATGTATTTAATTGCACTCATTCCACTTCTGAGCCTCATTAAATGTCTGTAAATATACCTTCATTCCACTTTTGTGTTCTTCTGTGCAACCTCTGTAGTACAGATTAATTTATTAATACTAATTTCATATGATTGTTAACTTATTTGTCTTATTCTACTTCTTATTATTTTGGTTTTAATAGAAATTTTAAAAAGCTTATAAACATAAATTTTTTTAATTTGACATGGATAAAAATGATGCCATTGAAAATGTAAAAAGAAAATACTCCTGTAAGTCACTATAAGGAGTCAAATGTCACCTCGTATTAGGAAGGCTAATTTTTTATCAGAATTTGATTATTGATCATGCTCTTAAATTTTTTTTAAATTAGGAGGACACGCGCTCATAAAAAGAAAAGTAAGCGTAGAGCCCATATACTATAAAAACAGGTAGAGCCATGTGTAACAGTATATTAGATCCGTGCATGAGGTCTTAAAGAGACAGCAGCCTAAATAAACCTGCTGCTGCCTTTCATTATACAGTGAAGACTATCCAGTGTTATTTTACAGTTGAGTATAGATCGTTAGACCTAACTGAAAACATTTCTTATTGTTTTTGTTTGTGCTATTGATTGTCATTCATTTATTTGTTCTTATTTTATTATTTACGATTTACTTGTCTTTTTTAGTTAAAATAAGACCATGTACACACGTACACGTGTATTTTTATAAACAGAGTTTTTCCTTCCGTTTTTAAAAAAATCTCCATCCACATGAAAACGTAAACGCGTGGTCCATGAGAAATAGTCCTGCCACCACAGCTGGAAAAAATCCTAGAGGAAACACTGCATGCATTTAATAAAATTAGAAAAATGCATTTACAAAGGTAAAAAGAAAATGCCCCTGAAATCACTTCGAGTCAAATGTCAGCTCGTAATGGCAAGGCTAATTTTTGATAACATTTTATTATTGATCAGAAGGTGCTCCTAAATTTTTAAATTAGGACAAGCGCTCTTAATTACAAGAAGACAAACACTGCTCTTAAACTGGGCGTGTGACGGGTATGGCTGTGGAATGGGATTTGGCTGAAGAAAAATTCAGTCAAAAGATTTTTTTTTGCTTTAACCCCATAATTTTCAGGGAGCCGTATCAATATGCGGGGTATTGAAATCGCATTTGAATAAGCGCTTGCTGTTCAATTTCACTTTCGATTTTGTGATATAGCGGCACTCTGTGTAAAGGGAACACATCTTACAATGTGTGCATAATTATTAGGCGCGTTGATATTCTGATCATATTTTTTTCCAAGCACATTTTACCAATTCCAAACCACATCAATCTTAATAACTACTATTATTTTTGTATTTAATCATTTAGAAGTGATAAATAATTGTCCATGAAGGCTGGAAATGAAAAACTCCTTATTAAGGTGTGCAGAATTATTAGGCAGGTTTTTTTTTACGGATGAAATGAGCCAAAAAAAAAAGAGAGAATTAACTCAGACTGAGAAGTAAAAAATGATTAAATCCCCATAAGAAGGATGCAATACTAATGCAATAATAGAATTTGCAAAGTTAAGACATGACCATTGGTCAGCAAAATGCTCACTGGGACAGCGGGGTCAGAAAAAAACAGGAGAAGAAGAAAAGACAAACGTTAACTGCAAAAGAATTAAGAATTAATGTGAAGAATTAGGTGTGAAACCATCAGGAAGCATTTAGTCTCCAGCGCCACTATTTTCCAGAACCGCAACCTTCCTGGAGTCTCCAGAATTACAAGGTGTCAGGTTCTCAGAGACTTTGCATGGGTAAAAAAAATAAAAAACCCTCACTTAATAAGAATAACATGCTGAAGTGATGTGAAATAACCTGAAGACTATTTTTATAGGCTTTATAGACAGATAAGTTGAGATTGACTCTTGAAGGACCAGCACCACATCTTCTTGTACCACTGTTTGAAGAATTGATCTTCCAGAATCTGGCAGTAAGTTTTAGGAGCTCATTTTTGTCAGTCTCTGCAAGACACACTTCTCAGGAAAGGAGATGGACTAAAAATGAACTCCCAAAATGTAGAACTTGAAAAAATAAAAAAACAGCTTAGTGAAAAGCGTTTACAGTTTAAAAGCAAATAGAAATTCCTATTCTTTTATTTATTTTCTTTATATTTTTTTTGCAGATTTGCACATGTACAAGGTATAAAATGTTCATGAAATATTTGTTAAAAATATTGACCTTTTGAGCAGCTGCATTCCTCTAGGTCAAAGATGAAAAAATGGGATTTACAATAAAGCAATTACAAATAATTTGATCGATTTATTTATTAATGAGTAAAGTATCTTTTGAGTGAATGTGCAAATTTTTAATTTTATCAACTTTTACCAGTTATACCACATTAACCACTTTTTTATTAATTTGAAAATTGAGAAATTCTTTCAAATTTAAATTTTGTACAAGAACTACAGCAAAAATCAGTTTGATGCATATTTTATCAATATTTTAGAAATTGTATTTGAATATTACCAGTACTGACTTCAGTGGATTTTATTAAATTCCTTTGAACACGACTGCTCAAAACGGTCTAAATTTATGAAACATTCAAAACATTATTACTCTGAAATGTTTAATGTAAATGTTAAGTGTAAGTGAAATGTTAAGTAATGTAAGGTCTTTCATGACACTACATATGCTGAGGTGTGAATTTGATAGGTGCTTGGAAAAGTCCTTGAAAGTTCTTGAATCTGGTGTTCATGAAAGAGTGGGAACCCTGAGTTGAAATAAAAATTCCCCCCAATTCAGCTCAACAGGTGAACATACATTACTTGTCAAAAGTTTTTTAAGAGTAAGATTTTTAACCTTTTGAGACCCGGCAAAATATTTTAGGGAAAAAGTAGTATTTTTTCATGTCATTACATTGTTTAGAGCAGTGTTTCCCAACCTTTTTTTAGTCGCGGCACCCTTTGGAAATTTTAACAAACTTGTGGCACCCTACAAAATTTATTTTGTCACAATATTTGAATTTCTAACTTCGATATGATAATTTGAAAAGTATAGCTATTCGGTAAATTCAAACTTTGAATTTAATAAAAAAATGGGGACGTTACATGTAAGCAGTCAGTAATAAAATAAGATCAAATAAAGAAATTAATAATGATAGCGCAAATAAAAAATAACGACAGGCCTTTGAATTAAATAAATTGCTTTTTAGTTTTTCAGGTAGGTCTAACAGTAGGGTTAAGAAATTCTTTTTTTACCAATTATCCAAATAATGTTTAGTCCTAGAAAGCTATTATTATCAGAACACGTGAGCATAACATAGCGGTTAGCAGATCAATGAATGAGAGGGCAGCGTTACCAGAGTTGCCCATATACCACACACCATGTTACAACACAGTAGGGCTATTGCAGACAGAAACAATACTGTACTACATCGATGTTTCCTGTCGGCTCAATTTTTGAGTGGACTTTGCTGTTTCGATTCGCATGAACGGTATACGAGTGGAGCGACTAGCGCATACGCATAGAGCGGGATAATACACAGAGCGTCACACCACGTGAAAGTGAAACCTGAGCATTGAACTAATTTTCGGCAGCCGAAATTTCGGTGCATCTCTAATTATTGGCGACATCAGAAATGGATATTATAATAATAGATGCTTTTTTGAACACTTTAGCAATTTAAAAATATTAAAAAATGATTTTTTTTACACGGCACCCCTGCTCTCGACAGACGGCACCCCGGTTGGGAAACACTGGTTTAGAGCATTAATAAAAATGTAACAAAAAAAAATTTAAAAATTATATTTCATTCATAAGTTATGCTACGTCCTTGGTAGAGGACATCGGGACTCAAATTAAAAAATAAAAATAAAAGACATGATTGAACATGCATAGGCAAAAACAAATCTTTTTTTCTTTTTTTTTTTAATCACCTATACATTTTTAATTTTCAGGATTTTTTTTTTACCAAACTTTGTATAAAGATAATTCTCAACTATGTTATAACAGAATGATTTGATATACCATTTTTCTTTATGCAATATGTGTGAAAAATGGCCATAAACAGGTTTTCTCATTATATGTATCTATAAACTATGTGTTTTTGGGGCAGCATGCAATGAAAAAAGAAGTGTAATAATGGGAGTCATAATTGACAAGATTTTCATAATAATATATAATATTTCATAGGTATATTGAAATATAATTTCTTCCCCGATTCATTTGTTGTGTCTCCCAAAATGCGTAATAAACATGCTTTTAGTCCCGGTGTCCTCATGAGGACATGTATGAAATCAATGTCCTGTTTCGTAACAGAAAGTCATATTTTGATTTGAAACCCCATTACATTTCCTTGAGATGTTGATTTATGACACACATTTTAAAATTAGATTTAAATTATTTATTTAAATCAGAGGTCTCCAAACTCAGTCCTGGAGGGCTGCAGAGTTTAGCTCCAACTTGCCTCAACACCCTGGCTCGAAAATTCTAGTAACCCATAGACCTTGATTAGCTGGTTCAGGTGTGTTTAATTAGGGTTGGAGCTAAACACTGCAGGACACCGGCCCTCCAAGACCGAGTTTGGTGACCCCTGATTTAAATGATAATTACAAAATATTATCATATTTCCATAAGAGTGTCACTAAATTAATATCAGACATTTTTGAAGACCAAGGAGAGGGAGTGGTCATGGTGAAACATCCAAACATTTAGGGTTGGGCCGATAGACGATGCCATTGCTGATGGCTGATAGACATCACGATGTTGAGCCGTCATCGTGATCCCCATCCCCCCCACCAATCCGCCGCATCCCAATACCGTGTTCGGAAAGAAAATTACGTGAAGGCGGAACCCCTAAATAATTATACTACATATATTTCGAGCATCAGGGAGCCGCTATTATACCTGCTTTTGAATGCACGCCGCTTTTTAGTTTCACTTTCGAGATTCACGATCGCACGTAGTCTGTTTATACTATGGAGCAGCAGCCTACATTTTACAAGATTAGATGTTTGTCAGGGGTGCACAGGATCTGGAAATCATTCGCCATCGTCTTCAGTCATCTCTCCTTACTCTGTTTATGGGGTAAGTGAAATTTAAGTATTTTGTGAAATTTGGAGTAGTTTGTCATGCTGCTCGCGTCCGGTGTAGACACGTTGTTAGGAATCGTTATTTGTTTTCCGTGCCTAGAAGTGCAGCTTTGTTTACAGAGGTTACCGTGGAAACAGCTCTGTTCTGCAGTTCATAAGCGCCACCTGCTGTCATTCAGTCTGTCTGCCATATTTTTGTTCAGACCAATGCAAAAATCGGACCAGATTTTTGTTGTAAATCTTAACCGGTCGATGGAAAATAAGCTACCTTGTTATCAGAAGTGTTGAGATTTTTAGAATGCACATGAGCTTATGTAGAACTGTTTATGGAGCAGATCATTTTTTTTAAATTTATCATTCTGACTCATCCTTTTTATTGAAAATATATATATATATATTTTAAGGCTGAAATGTTATAATTTTATTTTTTAAAAATTGTCAAAACTTTATTTGAATATGTAGTACATGTCAGTAGATAACATGTTATGAATATTTTTTTGTTAGTTTAAAATCCGGCCATCATTTTTTTATGTTTTTATTTAATTGTTTATGCAAACAAAAAGTGCTTAGTGCTGCTAATTTTATTTGTTGTCTTTTGTCATAAAACTTGGTAAAATGATTTCAGTGTGTGAATCAGTACTTTTTTAATATTACCAGAACATTTTAAAAATGCTGTGTATAACAGTTTGGATTGATATTTAAGAGATTCAAGTATTGTAACATTGGTAGCTCTCAGCCGCTTTCATTTTTAAAAAGTAGATCCCGAATGAAATAAGGTTGGAGACCCTGATGTAAAGTAAATGTAGTGTAATTGTAATGTTAGGAGTGTCTGTTAAATTAGTCCCAAAAAGGCCACGTCTCATTCTGAAGGTGTTCACTAAAAATATCAATGGCAGTAACACCTGATTAGGGGTGTGCTATATATCGTCTATGATAATATCGTAATTGTTGTTTTAACGATGTGCTATTTGACATTATCGAGTATTTTGCAAAAACCATTCAAAACATCCCTACAGAGCGTACGCATACATTACGTGAAGTCTAGACTAGTGCGTGTGCGCATTTAGTGTGTTTTCTTTCACTGCATGATTCAGTCCATTAAAATGCATTTAGAATGATCACAAATTCAAGACATGATGGCAGAACATTTATATATTTATACCACTTCATATAGTTATTCAGTTTCACACGAAGAGTGCCGTTTTTCTTTGCCGTTTTGATTACAAATGTGACATTGAATTCATGAAACAATAAGTTCATTAAGAGACCTATGTTTTAGACGCCATATTGCTTGTTTTAGCTCTATTTTGCCAACAAAAATAATTCAGAATACAGCCACAGTGCTGTTTGTGTGTCTGAGCAACAGGACGGTGTTTCGTTCTTGAATGAATCAACCGTTTAAATGATTCGGTTCAATCGCAATGACAATTTATTAACAATGATTTGCTGCCACCTGCTGGCGGTTTTAATTTCAAATTTCGGCTTTTTCTTTTTTTTTTATTTTTTTATCATGTTTTAAATCATTTCAAATATCAATATTCAACGTTTTATGTTTAATATAGCAAACATTTTTATGCATTTGTAATTGCAGGTTAAATGCATTAATGTCTTGCATTAAACAAAATACATATGTGTAAATACATCTAAATGCCACTTCAGACGCAGCTTCGGTGTTTTATATTTTGCTTGGTAACAGCCTAAATGTATTATTATTATTATAATTGACTGATTAAATGTAAGAATTTGACTCAAAAGATAATGGACACTTTTAGAAAAAATGGCTTTATAAAGGTAAAAATGCCCATAAAATGCAAAAATCAGTTTAAACTTATTGGAAAAGATTAGTTTCTATCACTGCTGTGAACTGACCACACAAAATTTGAAATATATCAAAAACTTTAGGAGTTAGCTGTTCACGGTAGTCCTTAAGATACTAGCACAATAACACACTTAGCAAAATATTGTATAATTATCGTTATCGATAAAATCCTAGAAAATATCGAGATATAATTTTTTGTCAATATCGCACAGCCCTACACCTGATGTACTTGTTACATCACAAGAAGTATGGCATCTACGCTAATATTAGTCTGTTTCATTCTTATTCCGAGGTCACCGTAGCCACCAGGACCCAGTCTGTATTCAGATCAGATGGTCACCTGCAGTCACGCCGGATCCGAGTCCAGATGGGGAAGACAATCTATAGCCCTATGTCAGCAGACCATGCCAACTAGATGACCCCAAAGACAGATCCCCCAGGTTTCGGCCTCATCAACTATATGGCATTGGCACCAAACCTCAGCAAAGACACGATGAAAAACACCATGTTCGTTTTCGTCTTGGCCAAGGAACTGGCCCCCGACTGAGCCTGATTTCTACCAAGGTTTTTTCTCCATTGGGGACACTTAATTTTTGGGAATATTAATGACTTGATTGCAGAGACACTTATTTGAAGAGAAATTATCTAAGCTGGATGATGATGATGATGACATCACTGAATCAACAATAAACAATGATCAATGACTTTAACTGAAAAATTGACTGTTTACTATTGTCCTCTTTTTAGAGCTGCTTTACGTATTAAAAAAAAAACAATAACTGAATTTGTTGCATTAGTGACTATTTCTGTTTAACAATGTAAAGCTGCTTTTAACACAATCTGTATTGTATGGAAGTTAATATATATATTATATATATCTATATATATATATATATATATATATTATATAGATATTATGATATATATATATATATTAAAATTAAGTGTATATATATAGAGATAGCAGGGGTGAGTTGACTTGCTTTTGACAATTCTTCATAGAAATGTTTGTGTGCAGTCTAGGGCTGTGCAATATATCGAAATATCCTAAATTGTACATATCGCAATATGCATATACATAATTTTTTTAAGTAAAGTCAACTAATCGCTTTTTGCAGTGTGGGAAAAACGGACATTAAATTCGCAGTCCAAAGGGACTATCTAGACTTCCACCAGCAACAGATGCAAAACGCCTGTCATGGTATGGGGGTGCATCAATGCAAACAGCATGGGTGACTGGAATATATGCAATGGTAGCATTGACATGGAGGCATATATTGGGATTGTACAGAGACAAATACTGCAATCAAGATGGCGTCTTTTATGGGAAGTTCATGGTTATTAGATAAAGACAATGCCAGCTCTCATTCTGCATGTGCTACAACAGTGTGGTTTCGTAGACACATGGATGTGACTGACTGGCAATCAGATCTGTCTCCAATTGAAAATGTATGGCCCATCATGAACAGGAAAATCAGACAGTAACAACTATGGACTGATGAGCAGCTGAAGTCTTGTATCAAGCACGATGGACAAAAAGTTTGCATGCGAAACTTTAACAATTAGTATCCTCAATTCTCAAATGATTAAACATTGTAATTAAAAGGATGGTTAATGTGACGTTGTGTTAAACATGCCTCTTTCCCAACTTTTTTGGAGTGTGCTCTGTGCTCTCCCAATTATTAACAAAATACAAATAAGTTGGTCAGTGAAAACATTGGAAATCTTTTTACTTTTGTCAGTTAAATGAAGGTTAAAATGAATAACCAAATCACAGATTCTTAATTTTATTGTATTTTATACAATGTCCCAACTTTTATGGAATTGGGGTTGTAAAATAACTTAATTTCAATTCCTTTAGTAATCTCTTTATTCATAAAGTCTGAAGCAAAGCATGCTGGGAACTAGAAACTTGTCTTGACATAATGGTACTCAAACAAATAAATGTATCTGAATTACAGAGTAACAAAGGCATAGTACCCAAATTAGCACAGATTACTACATTTGTACATTTAAAATTAATAAATTGTTGTACATTAAGTAAAGTCAACTAAAACATGTTGATTAGGACATTTGTTAGGTTTTACAGTGAGGTACCTTCTTTGCAGTGTTATATGTTAAAATGTCCTTAAAACTTTAAATTAAAAATAATTGATGAGAAATATTTTGCAACAATTTCCAATACAGTAAGATCTAAAACAGGTTTTAAAAGCATATGTCAATTATTCCAGATTTACCTGATTGGCCTCCTCTTTTATGAAGTCCAGGAGTTGAGTGTAATCACCTTGGGCAATGCATGTATGGCCAGCATTCAGAAAGAGCTCATGGTCCTCTGGTTTAAAGTCTTCAGTTGTTCTCTGAAAACGTGGACCGAATCATTGTCAAATATTTTATTCACAAAAAAAAAGATCATACTGTAAATCTTGTACAATGTACAAACCATTCACAGCATATTGCCTTGTCGTTATTCCTTTTACAGTCATTATCATAATGCATAATAAATGACACATATATGTATGCTTAACTTGATGTAAATACAAACACAGTTTTTATAACAAAAACATATTGTAGTAAAAAAAACAAATTGCAACCAAATATGACTCTTAATTTCCTTTAGTTTCCTTACCCATCTTTGAACCACGTCCTCTAGTTGATTCGCTGCCATTTTCAGAGCTGGTCTTTTCCAAAACTGTCCATACAACTGACAATTCAAGGTCAGGATTATTACAGAGACTTTTCTGCTCAGGATCTGAATGACATCTGCGATAAAATTTCAGCACAAAAGAATAGAGCAGCTAGGTTTATAACACAGGTCAGGGTGTTTGAAAAGAATCGAGCAGGAGGCAATCTGACAGGGGACCCTTGTAAACCTCTTAGTAAGCATTGCAGCTGAGTGTCTGCTAATAGGATTAAGATGGATCAATCTGAAATAAATGGGACAAGACAGAACTCTCTCGAATGCCCTGGAAAACAGTCATGGGTGTTTTGATTATAATTTAGTCAATTAATATTTACTCAGTCAAATTCTGTTTGTTCAACTAACTTTTAGAAGCACAGTCTAAGTATAATTAATTAAACACCATGCTGTCACTAGATGTGACTGATTGGTAGGATCATACAGAAGACCACACTGACTCACAATAACCCTCTCAAATGAGTCCTGACTTTATTTAAACATGTCATGCCATGGAAATACTGAAAGCACATCAGAAATTGCTTAGTACTCTTTGGCAAGCATGTGTGTACTGTCCCTTAGTTAAATCCCTATTAAGTCCAGTATTGCTCCAGTGGACATGTAATCTGATATGAGCCATGTCTTTGACTTCCTAAATGGATAACTATTGTAGACCCTGATTTCAGGTGTATGGAGACAAACCAGGTTTGAGCAATAGGATTTAAGCAGCAGCTGCGAAGTTTGCTCTGTCTATTACTGTGTGGTGAAAGGCTTTAACAAAAGGCACAATGTAAATATAACAGGAAAGGACAGGCTGGTTGCATGTTAGCTTCAGATTTGCCTGTGGCTAATTGAAGACTGCTGATTTAGTGTTTTGACAGTGAACAGACCGTGTGTAATAAAAGTCGAGCTAAAAAAAAGGTCTCTCACTATGTTGACAGACAAACTGGTTTGTTGTTTTTGCATGGTCGGCCCATGTCCTTTTGGGCTCGTTGTATGTTTACAAGGTGTTGCAAAGGGAATTAGAATGCAATTATTTAAGTCCTTTGTTTTATATATATATATAGTATTTGTAAACCAACCCCAGTGGGATGAATTATATATATTTTTCCAAAACAAAAACAAAAAACAGCAGTCATGTTAAATTTTCATTAACAAATAAGCCACAATATCACTTCAGAATATTACGGTAAAAAAAAATGAATATCTTTAGGAGCTATTTCTTCCAGTTCTGACCTTTCTTTCTGACTTTTGTTGTTGTAACCACCACATGTCACCATGTTGATTCAGTTTTATTAAATAATGTTTGAAAAACTGCTTAATTTATGCTACCACATGAAGCAAATTCTTACTTTGACAATATTTTTGAGAATAAACATCTGTGATAGTTTGGCTTTGGATTTAGTCAGAAAGGTATATAATTATATACAGTATGTGTTCTGTATACTGCGGCCTTGGCAGAAGTATGATGACGATTGTATACTGTTTCTGGTGATACTTTTGACTTCTCATGCGGAATATTTTTGCATAAGACGTCCTAAATTCACATGACTTTGTCCATGTCTTTTATGCAGCATTTCTTTTGAGTGTTTGTGTGTAATAGGCTTGTCTCAGGTCACTAATATCATATATCCATGTATTTTTAATAGGGAGCAGCAACAGGACAACAAAAGTGTAACTTGATTACCTGACGGACACATCGGCTTCTCAGGCTTTGACTTCTCAGTGGAATTTAGCAATGAGAAATAAGCCATTACAATTACAATATATCTTTAGTTTTAATTGTATACTTTTGAACGGGGAAAACTAAAATGAAAGATTCTAAAATAAGAGTATATTTCAGTTTAATATCCTTATCACAGACAAACATACTGTGAGACATACTATGCTTTTTTGCACTCAATGTTTTTTTTTCAAATGGCATGCTGACAGGACTGTTTACTCCATCTCTCTCTTGCCTATTTCTTGGCAATAGAGTGGCCCTGAAGGCCCCTAGAGGCCATGTCTAGAGCTGACGCTGTCTGCCAGTATCCCTCCCTAAACCCCAGCGAGCTTGTCAAGAAAAACTGTGCTGTTTAGGGGTCGCTCCCTAGAGTCTGTGCCTTAGCTTTCACTGCCTTGCCTACAGATGGACTTCTGCATTTGATTTGGAACAGTGCACTTTATATGGACATGGCTCAGATTTTCCCTTCCCCATGATTTACTAACTGCAGGAAGGATTAAAAAACTGAATAATAAATATTGTGATTCACGGAAACTACTCAAGCTATAGCTATAACTCTGACCCCTGCGTGAACCTTTAATATAGAAAGAGGAGGCGTCAGAGTCCCAGATGTACTGTATCATTGTTAACTTAATATCTAAGTACAAATGAAAATGTGCAGCATGTGTTTATGCGCTCAATCTTCCAGATAGCAGCAGCGTCTGTAAAATGTTAGTTTTCTGAGTGTTGTCAAAGTGACTAGGGCCATGGGGAGGAGAGCACAACAGATCCATACAACCATACAGGTGCTCCTATTGCAGATGCCTGCTTGCCCTTTTGTAAATCGGCATTTTGATGGCAGTTACCTGTGTTGAGTTGTTACAAATCAATACGAACAGTGTGGAAACCTTAATTGACAAGGATAACGCTGGCCCCTTTTCTGAAGGAGAGACACCCCGTCTGACTTTGATCAATACCACGTTCACCAGCACGGCTGAGTCCACTTGTGTGCTTGGGTACCCTGTGCCTTTATCTCTGTAGGCAGCCCCCAATGGCAGAAGAGGTTGGGATGTTACATGTGAACAGACTGTCAAAGCAATTTTGTCAGTCTGCTCATTCTCTGGTGTTTAGAGATGCTGACACACGGTGTACTGGTTCCCATGATTTTATTGAGGTGATGGAAGCTTTTAGACGTTTTTTTCCCCCTCTCTCCTTTTATCCACGAGTACATGTACAAGTGTTTTAATCTGTATTCCTTCTGCCAAAAATGTCTCTGGACCACCTTGGTTTGCTGTCCTCTAGGTCAATAGATCCTTTTGTTTGCTTGTGTATTAGTTTAACTTTAAATCAGCATAAATTATGTACTGTAAATCTAGGTGACAATTTTTATTAATGCTTCGAGATTTCTCTTTTCTGAAAATTTCCAAGCTATTTGATTTTGGTCTTTTGTCAAATACTTGGGCCCAAATTTCTGACCACAACAGACAGAAAATGTTGACATGAAGTCTTGTTGTCCACAAAAAAAAACACTATTGCACTTCACATCTTACTATTTTATTGTTTATATATAATACTCTATATTATTACGACTATTTTATTTATTGGAATTGTGACTTTAGTGCAACATATATCTAGCATTTGTATCTCACAATATCAATATCGTAATACATTTTGCAGTGTGATTGTATCTTGCCATTCTGAGTTCACATCTTGCAATTGTGGTTTTACATGTCACAATTGAAACTTGACTTTCTCATAAATTCTACTTTTGTCACAGAACAGAAGGAGACCACAAGGTGAGAATGGTAAGTGAAGAGGTATTTATTGATTAAACTCAAGGAAGTAGAGGAGCAGAGAATCAACTTAGCTTGATGAGCTAACAGGAGATCTTTCTTCCTTGGCAGGAAGGTCAGCAAAGGTTCCACAGAAGACAAAGACGATCCGGATCAACTGGTAAGTATGCCGCAAACGGGTAATCAGGTGAGTCTCTTGAATTGACTTCAAGACCAGACAAATGTTGGTGAGGAGTGAAGGTGGCTTTATACTGGTCTTGATTGCTTGGTGACAGGTGTGGGGAATTAGTATTCAGGTGCTCGTGATCATGCAGGCTGAGTGCTGGGACCTGACGAGACTGGCGTTTCCCAACTTTTATTGTGACTTATTATAACTTTAAATTACCGTTTGAACTTTATAAAAGTTACTTTATATCTCACAAACTAATTTTATGTCACAATTATTTTATACCTCACAATTGCACATTTATTTCTCATAAAATCAACTTTACATCTCACAACTGTAACTCTATATTTCAGTGCGACTTCTCTCTAGCACTGTAAAATTATTTCTACTTTTAAACTATGCCACACAATTACCTTTTTATTTTTCTACTTTGAGGTTTCTTATAACAAAGTGAAGTGATAAATCAAGTAAATGTGGTTTGTAGGTCAGTAGCCACACCTGCCTCTTCATGCTGTTGTTGTGCAAACACCTATAGCTGGACTGTGTGGAAAGCAGGTTGGAAAAACTCAGAGTTGATTTGAGCAGATCAGGTACTGGTTGTGATCATTAATGATTTAGCATACACCAGCGGGAAAACGAGCAGGGCCAGTCTCATCTACCCCTGCAACCCAGATCTTTGTCTTTGTAACGCTGTCTCGCAGATCGCCTTAGTCTTTTACATTGAAAAGAATTAAAAGGAATCTTTATTTTGCAAACTAAAGATTCATTTCTCTCTTTGAAATATTTAATGTGGGACAAATTAACTTTACAGTGATATGTGTAGTAGCTGCATATGCCCAGAGTTGTATAAAGGTAACTTTATACAACTGAAATAATGATTGCTATCTATATTAATTCCTGTTAAACTTGGTAACATGGATTTGTTACACTTCAATTAAATTGAATTCATTACTTTTTTGTAACATGGCATTGGCTCTTGTCTATACTGTGTATAATTTTCCCTTTTCTGTTGGCCGTGGGCCATTATTATTTAATCAGACCGAGTGAGATTTATCCACCAAAGATCATGTTTGACAAAAGGGAGATAATATATTTTTAAATCAAGTGGCTGGTACACAAATGTATGTTTTGTTAGTTTTCATGAAGCTTGCTCTTTTGTTCCTTTCACACTTCACTGCCCATCAGAGAGTCAACACCAGCCACATTCACACAACAGCAGAAAAACATCACAGCTGTTCCCACATACACCACTACTTGAGGCAGCCTTTTATCTCTAGTGCTTTTAAACAGTGTAGGAACATATCAGCGTGTCTGAGTTAGTGAGCAAACGTGTTGGTGTATTTGTGGTTCTAGTGTCAGAATGCGTCTGTAGGAGGCCGTGTGAGCGCGTGTGCGTGCTGGACCTCGGGGACTTTGGAAGTACTTACCAGCTCACTGCAGACTGCCTGATCTGTTGAGAAGCAGTGCAGTGGTTTGATGGTGCTGCAGAGTGACACATGACTACACAGACCCCGAACAGACATTAGCACAGGCTTCAGCAAACCTACATCTGAGCCTCAAATCATTCATTAAATCAGAACATCAAAAGGAACTTTACTTGAATGCCTCGACATACATTTTTTATAATGACTGAGAATAAATCTTTTGTCATTTTCTCACCACCACCATCTCCTGTCTCTCTCTCGCCCTCTCTCGTTCTCTACATATCAGCTTGCTGCATCCCTTTCTCCTTCTCTAGTTTGATACATCCTTTTGCTTGGCTTGGTATTTGGTGAAATGGATCTTATGAATTTTTCAGAGAGGTTCATTGCTTTAGTCAGGCCTGGTTAAGTGGAGGATTGTATCAGTTAGCAAACTTTTAGGCTGCGTCTGCACTCTTTCGAAAATCATGTTGTTTATAGAGGAGAGATTTAAGCTTATTGGTATTGATGGATGACTGCTAATAATATTCTAGTGTTGTAAACTTAAAATATACTGAAGCATTACTTTACAGAACTCTTTATTTTATCTTTCTTGAATTGTGGACAGGGGCAATGCATGGCGAAGAAATGCAAGGACTGTTACATAAAAGATTTTAGAGCTTTTAATTCTACTGCAACTGTGCAGCTTGGACCTCTCTGTCACATTGTATTTGTTGACCGGAGAGTTTCTTTTTGTTCAATCTTTTACTAGCATGAATCCTTTTAGTGCTTTTGTCAGGATTCATATGCTATTAGATTACTCTTTAAATGTTGATGAAACAGAGCTATACTGATGTACTCCGGCTAAAGAAAATGCTCCCTAGCAGGATGAATTAGATATAATGTCGAGGAAATTTGACTTATTGATGGGGTAGTGGAGGTAGATTTCTGGGAAATGTCAAATGTTTTTTAAGGTATACTTTCCATTAGTTCTTACTAGTCTCAATCACATCTCAACATATCTTCCATTGTTTTAACAATCCGTAAGTGAAACTGTCTGATTGGAATTCTGATTTCTAAACGTTTATTATATATGCTGTTTACACATATCTACCATTTTATTTTTTATTTATCATGAACATGTTTTTGCAGCATTGAGTAATGTATCACAGACATATCTTTTGATTCCTTGAACACAATGTTAATCAGAATCCATTCACTGCTCAAAACACCGGAATTTTGTTCAGTGCCGAGTCATGCAAGCTTATGAATCCTTTCATAAACAGGGTGTAAATAAGATTCATTGTGCAGTGTAGGGAGCTTCGTCGATTATCGTGGGAACCTTTTGTGAGATCGGAATGACTGGAGAGTGACAGCTTTTAATAGTTATTAAGGGAGTTTGCAAATGTGATACTGATTTAATCCAACAGTTCGATAAACAAGAAGCTATTAAGTGACTTATATTGTCTGACTGTAACACTATTGCCTAATTTTGCTCTATTTTGTCAATGAAAATATTTTCAAACAAAGTCACAGCTGAATTGCCATCGTATCTCCATTCAACACAGCAGTATTCGTTCATGAATGAACGGCATTTTTTAATAAATCGGAGTCAGCCCACTGCTTCCGGATGAAAAGATCTGAATGAATCAGCCATTCGACCTGAACTGTCAGTTTTAGTTTCATTTTTAAAGTATCTTTTCAGTTATTTAATCATTTAATATTTCTAGGCTGCACGATTATGACAAAAATCATAATTGTCCATTATTCCCTTGAAATTGTAATTGCGATTATTAATTACGATTATCACAATTTACATTGAATGATGTTATATCATTGTTTGAAGCAATCGCATGCCATATTTTTAGATGAAAATAAACAAAACACTCAAACTGAAAAAAAACTTTTTGCTTTTCTATAGTATTAAGCCTCAAACGTCAACTATACATTGGATTGGTTTCTCTTTAAATAAAAAGGTAAAATATGCATGGTATTATAATGTCATATTAAAACAATGGAAAACCCATTAAGATAACTTGTAGAAAGAAAAAAACAGATCTTAAGCATACAGAATAACTTAAGTGGACTTTGAACGATTAATTGCAGCTTTGAAACGATTACGCAATTGTTGCATCCATAATTGTAATCACGATTAGAAATCCGATTAATTGTGCAGCCCTAATTTCTATATTCAAATTTTTTATTTTAAAACAATCTCAACGTGGAATTTATTAATTTATTGTCACTCATGCTGCCTCTTAGCCTCATTAACGTCTGAAAATACACCTACAGCAACTTTTGATTTTCGTCATTGCCGCCTGTAGTACAACTTAATTTTGTTACTACTGATTATTTGCGGTAAATTATTCTAAGCTTATATAACGTACAAAGCTTAAAATACTATATATTTTTTAAGTTGGACATAAAGATGACACTTTTAATTTTACCCAATACAAAATTCCACTGTAAATCACTTTATGGAGTAAAATATCACCTCGTAATGGGAAGGTTATTTTTTTTATCAGAATTTTTTGATTACTGATTAGAAGGTGCTCCTGAATTTTTGACTGTGCTCCTAAATTTTTTTAATTAGGAGGACAAGTGCTCCTAAAAAGAAAAGTAAGCGTATAGAGCCCTGCCTTTGAGTCTCCTTTTGAGCGACAGCTAGCATCCAAATAGTGGTAGTGATATGTAATGCTAAATGAAGCAGATAAACATGTCTTTAAATGAGCAGCGACCTACTGCACCCACCTTTCAGCAGCTGGTGGGGGCTCTCTAGGCTGACTGCGTGCTGTGCAGGGGTTGGTGGGCCCCTCTGCGAGATAACTAATGGAAAAGCTTTCAGGGCCTTAAACCTGAAGGAAAACGTCAGCTCACATTTGGCCACTCACCCAGGTCTAATGTCTCCCAATTGTGGCAATCACCACTGGTCTTACCCATTTTTACTAAGGCCCCCACACTTAGCTTTTCCCTGTTGCACTGTCTCACACACACATACTTCAACCCCAACGGACTCTTCAGAGTGACTGACTTTAGAGCGTGCCAGGACTCAGAAGACTTACCTTGTTAAACAGTCCTGAAATCAACAAGGACAAAACAAAAGTGTGTGGTGTTTGGGCAGTAAAAGCATGGTACTCAGGCTCAGCTGGGACATCCCAGAGCAGACTGGAAAAATGCTCCCTGTTCCCCTGGGTCTGTACTGAGGTGTCATGTCAAGTTGGAATAGGATGAATAGGAGCAGACAGATACTTTACACTGATGGCCTCACACACTGTAACCTGATGCAGAGTTTAAGGCAAATCAGACTTTGCTATTGAGATTACTTTTTAATTCATAGATGTATTTGTTTTATTTAGTGTGTCATTTTGTCACTCTAAGTAAATAATAGAGTTAATATTTGTACATCCATTTTTTCCATATTATATATACTGTTATAAAAGTTGTTAGCGCTTGCACAGAATTTTCACAAAAAAGTTTCATTAATTAGGTTTTATTGATGGGCATTTTGTAGTTTTTAGATTTCATATACATAACATTCAAATACAAAATTTAAATATATACTAATACATAGTTCTCCCCATTGGAAATTTCAAGTAAACTTAAAAAAAAAAAAAAAAGTATTTTCATCTAGTATAATTCTTAAAACCTGTGCAAATTGCTCTTAGCGTGAGGGTCTGTCATCTGTGCCAAGCAAATTCCCTGTTATGTTTTTTTTCTCTCGCTCTTTATTCTATCTACCTTTCTTTTTAAAATCATGAATAATTTGTATCCTCACCCTACTGCCTGATGACAGCTGTGCAGTTGTCTTGCAGTCTATTTTTCAGATCAAGTAAATAATGAATAAAGCGCCACAACAAAAGAACACAGTATCTGAGCCCTGTCTCGCTGAGACCTTCCACTGCTATCCCATCACAGGGGTGCAGAAGCCCTGCATTTCTTCTGTCACTCCTTTTCATCGTGAGGGACTGCGGAGTAATTCATCTTTGATAAAACCAAAATATGTTTCACAGGTGATCCATACAGTACTTACCTATTTATGCTTAATTGCTAACATGATACTTCTGCTTTAAAAAAAATGTTGAAATTATTTTTATACAACACACACCATAACCCAGTGGTTCTCAACCCTGGGTCTGGAGGCACCCCAACTTTCTCTTTCCTTTGAGAAAGGATGGGGAGGCACCCAATTTCAGGTCTTGGCGTCTCTACTAATGAACTGATGACCTGAATCAGGTGTGTTTGATTAAGGAGACATTCAAAACGTGCAGTGTTGGGGTGCCTCAAAGACCAGGGTTGGGAACCACTGCATAACCACTCCACCCATCTTTCTATTACAGGTCGGGTGTTTCAGGCTGTTTTCACAAATATGTTTAACACAGTATTCAAGTCGTGGTTGGCAGTTTGGAGGATTCCTAGGATATAGTCCTTAATATTCTCTGGTCTTGTCACTTGGGAAATGTTGTTTGTCTATCATTAAACATGTTTTAAGAACATAGGCCCACTTTGGATTATTTTATCCTTTTGTTTTGGTCATGCACTTGTTCTTTTTTTATTTATTATTACTTTTTTGATGTATATTATTTTTTTTCTCTTAATTGTTACTCTGTCAATGAAATGTAATTGAAAGTTTTTTTTAAATGAATGCATATTTTTTTATATTTATATTAGTGTGTCATGTACATAAATTCAACCAGATGGTAATAAAACTGCACCATGATGCACGTACATCAAGTGTTGTATTTGCTCAAAAATTCTAGTTTATCCAAAACAAAAGTTGTTGTTTTTTTACCCTCAAGTCATTCTAAACCTCCTTGTCTTTCTTTCTTCTGTGGAACATAAAGATGAAAAATGAACATTTTTAAATGAAAAATCTAAAATGAAAGTCAGTGGCACTGGCAACCAAAACAGTTTGGTTCATCAAAAGATCTTCTTTTGTATTCTGCAAAAGAAAGGCATACATGTTTGGAACAACATGAGGGTGAGTAAACAATGACAGAATAATTATTTTTTGGGATGAATTGTCGCTTTAAGTTATTGAATTGTCCTGAAGGCTGATTCTTAAATTAAATACTGGGTCTCTCATCTAAAGCCTGAGCGAAACTTAAGTTATCCTCCATATTTTATTTGTAACAGACATTAATTTTAGATAACCCTAAGCATGAAATAGCCATGTATTTACTTCAATACACCACTGTGTGAATATTTCCATAACTCTTTATACCTTTGTTTTAAATGATCAGACAGATTATTGCAACCTTTATGTTTTGTTTTGTTAGTGTAGGTCTGTGTGTGTTTGTAAGCCAAAGACTGAAGTGTTCTGATTACTCGCCCACTGAAATTGATTGGGCTCTTTCCAGGACTTCTTCTATTCATATTTGATATGCCTAGAGGCTGTGGGGCAACGGTCTTAAAACCCTCACTGAAATCTGGCCTGGCCTAATGGTCCACTTGAAGCTTGCACTTTCCCTCTGAGTGAACTGCAGAGGATTGAAACATCTGTGGTGGATACTGACCTATGTTAAGGCAGTGCACATCAACTATACTGTCTATTCTTACACACACCACTCTAATGTTCTCTAACAGGGAAATAACTAATGCAGCATTTTAAATGATGGATATGACTACAACGAATCTGTCAATCATGAATGTTATCAGCTGCTGATAAAGTCAAAAAAGGAGGAGCAGATTACATACCAAATATTGTCCTAATTCCTCGGGCATGTTCGATTTACCAAACAGCAGCAGGACATGTAAATCCCACAGCTGTGCTCTTATCTCTGTTTTCTCTGGAATAAATATGCATTTTCATGTTCCCTGCAGTCAAATCTTCAGGGTTTTAAAATATTAAGCATTTTCACGGGCATAAATGGAGTGATGTGGCAAACACCTTCCGTATCATGAAAATTCAGTGTTTCAATCAAGTTGTAATGGTGCTTAGCGTGTTCTCTTGGTGGATTTACTTGTCTCTTCCTAACAACACCTTCGTGGCGTTCCCAACATAATTGATTTTCAAAACAAAAGGTTGATGAGGACGGTTTGTTGAAACTACAAGTATCACCGGGTCCCGTGTTTCCCTCTTCGTTCCCTGTTCGGGCGGTGGACGTTCTGTGGCTCCTTGCTGGGGGGGCAAACCATATGTTAGACCGGCTAACATCTCATTCTTTACCCCTCTTCTACTGCGCCACGAAGACCTTAGAACCAGTTGCAGTCGTATAACCGGGCCCCAGTTGTAGTGGCTGCAGGAAGCAAATGCACTGACCCCCCCTAGGGGATTGTTCCACCAGGAGTGAGCTGTTTCGTGCCTGATTAAAGCCCGCTCTCTGTAGTCGACCTCGGTCCTCAACAGGAGAAAGCCAAGAGTGTTTTAGACGAATAAAGGGTCGTATTTGCATGTCGATAAGGCAGAAAAACAACATAGATGTCTTGATTTGACGACATACGGGAAAACAGGTTTCACCTTAAAATTCTATAAAAAAGGTAATGTTGTGCCAAATTTCGCCTTTTTTTTATGACGGTAACTCCTAGGTCTTCTACGAAGTAGACGTGCCTTGCCTGCTGGCTTACCTATGAAGTCGACAAGTTCATAAATTAAAGTGCGTCATCAATTGTACGGCATGGGTTTGCTCAGAAGGGACGTTCATTTCGTCCTTATTCGGCTGGTGCATAAATCGGGGAAAGTGGTGACAAGCGTTGGACAACCTCAAGGGTCAACGTGGGTGAAGGAAAGACGCAAAACTAGTCGGCGGAGCTCGTCAGAAAAGAACAAACAATACGAGCCATAAATAGCTATGCGCGCTGCTGTTTGCAATGTGACTCCGCGTCGGGTGACGTCACGTGAGGGTAGGCGGCTGTCGGAAATTGTATGGAATTCTAAAGTGACAGAAGACAACCGGGCGCGGAATCGCATATCCACCCCGTGACTGGGGCCGCATGGTGCGCGGCCTGGCGGGTGGCAACGAGAAACATAAGGCCTCGTGTCCATTTCCCTAGTTAGGGGTGCGGCCTGCCCCAGACGCGTGGGTTGCAGCGGGAAAATATCTCGCCGGCATGGGCGAAGCACAGGCGGGAAGTGGCCCACAGTTGTTTCCTCGAATAAAAGCATCTGGTTACTCGCGGATATTCCCCTTATACCCGCAACAGCCCCGGTGGTGGGACAAGCGGACAGGAAACGTAGCCGTATGCTTGAGCTCAGCGAGCCGACGTTAGGCGTTGCGCAATATCATGAAGGAGGCTAACAACGGTGAGAAGACACACACACACACAAAATAAAAAAATACACACGAAATATCTCTCCGTAAAATTCTTTATTCCAATAAATAGTGTAAATGATATAAAACAAATGTAATTGAATTGATCGCTTTAATTGATTTGAAAAGGTATAGACAGTTACGTTCTTATATTTGCTTATTTACGCTAAAGAAAACGAACCTAATAGAAAGGACAAAATGATGAATGGAAAGACTTCGACAAGTTGCCAAATCGTTTAAGTTGGGCTACAGTAGCCTACACAAACTATGCTTTTATTGATGAAATCTCGCAGTCTATTGTAGTGCTTGTTTTGCCAGCACTCGCTTTGCAGCGTTGACAACAAAGTGACATTCTTTTGAGATGCGCTGATTTTTCCTTCAGCTGATATTTTGGGTGATACAGTGTCCTTTCTCGCGGCGGTTATATTTCGTCCCTGATTATTTTGGTGATAATATTTTGGGTTCAGACGCGATGCCTGGCATGTCTCTGCAGCAGGCTATTGATTTGGATCAGGATACCCTGTGATACCCTGTGATACCCATGAAAGCTGCCAGACCTGCCGTAGGCAAATCTCACAAAGCATAAACCGCTCTACAACTAATGTAAACGCTATTAGTCGTCTACTCTAAAACACTGATTTAATGTTTTATGAACGAGCATTCGTAGCTTGTTAAATTAAAAAGACTATTAAAGTCCCGATGGGTTGTCCAATAGTGTTGGGTAAAGTCCTGAAGTGTTTCCTCACTTCAGTCCGTGTTGTGTCTCCTTGTGTCTTCTTAAATCGACCTTGCGCTGGAAACCTTTGCCGCAGCGGTCACATCCAAACGGCTTGAATCCGGTGTGTTTTCGACTGTGTGTTATCAGATTGGAGCTCTGACTGAAAGCTTTCCCACACACCTGACATTTGTGTGGCTTCTCCCCTGGGAGAGAAAATCCATACGTCAGCGTTTCTATCCAAAGTTCTATTTCTATAGATAAAGTTCTTTCCATGTATTGAGCTTACCTGTGTGGATGAATGTGTGTTTCTTCATATCTGATTTCTGGTGAAACCTCTTTCCGCAGTACTGGCACGGGTAGGGCCGTGTATCGGAGTGGATGAGGAGGTGAGTGGACAAAGTGGATGATCTTTTAAAACTTTTCCCACAGATTTTACAATCAAAGCTTCTCTGCTGTGGGATAAAAGGCGTGTTTTTTAAAAAAAATCGTTTTTGCATTCAATCGATTTAATGATTTTTATTATAATAGCAAATAAGAACAAAACTCGAGTACTGTACCTGTGAGTGAACAGCTCTGTGTTGTTCCAGACTGACTGCGTGTCCAAACGTTTTCCCGCAGATGTCGCAAGCAAAAGGTCTTGTGCCACTATGCGACCTCCGGACGTGAACTTCCAAGCCATGTGGAGTAGAAAACACCTGTGGAACGGAGAGGGCAATCTTTAATAGCCTAATGTCTAATCGTGATTTATTCAAAATCCGATCGAGCCATTTGCGCTACATTACCTTGCTGCATTTGATACATTTGTATGCGCCATTCAGCAGGAGACGACTACACATCACATCAGAGCTGGATTTCATCTCAGTTCCTTTTCGCAGTGTGTTGCGGTCATCATAAAGTCCAGAGGCTGTGGCGCGCTCGAATAGGGTGGCAGTGGAACTATAACTGTTGTAAATGCTTGCGCCAGATCCTCCTCTTTCAGTGAAAACTGAGGACTCGACCACGCGGTCATTGTAACAGGCTGGAGGAGCAGGCCGCTCGAGATCCAGAGAGTGGTGATGGTTGAGAGTATGCTGGACCAGCTGTCTGATTTCACATCCAGAGTACCTGCTCCACGCGTAAGGCCTGAAGGGGACGGCGAAGGGCCGTGTTTCCTCAGCGGAGGGTGAAAAGGACTTTTCTGACGCTGTTAAAGAGACCAAATCGATCATTTAATGAGTTCCGCGTATTACATCAATCTGTTTGGGATTTTACAGTGACTTGCATAGCTGTGTAGCCAAGGGTCAAATTGTTTGAACCAATTTATACTTACTAGGCTAAATGTTACGTAGGTACAATTTGTGCCAAAAATCTGCTGAGGTTAATTTCGCAAATATCTTAAATAGCTTTCAAACAAAACACAAAAGATTTACAATTAATATTTGATCAAAATGAACGAAGCGTGCCCAAACAGCCAGGCTATTATGGTCGCTACCTCATGCACATTTTCACCGACGTGTACAATGTTTTGGTAGAACACAAAACGTTTCAAAACAGGTTGAGAAGTATATTCATATGTAAAGATATCTTAAATACGTTCATAAATATATCCATACCAGGTGATGCTGATGGTGATGGAGGTCGCCAGAAGTCTTCGTAATCTGAGGAGCGGTCGCACACGCTTCCCCCACAGCTGAGAGGAGACTTGGAGGAAAGATCCGCTCGATCCACCAGGTGAGAGTCCGGTGAGCAAGCGCCAGCCGTGTCGCCTGTCAGGGCATCCGTACAGCACTCGGACTCCTCTGAAGTTTTGCTTTCTGTTATGAGATTTCATTTATTATTTATTTTTTGTCAAAACCACAGCTGTATAAAATATTTATCTCACAACTGTTCACGAACATCTAATGTACTACGAATGGCTCATTGTGCCAACTAAAATCTAGAATCTAGACTTTCCCCCACACAAATGTAAAAACTCGTACGCCCGCTATTTCTTTGACAAGCAAGTCTGTCTTTCATCTATTAGGAATCTGAAAAAGAATAGTTTTAAAAAGGAAAAATGTCATAATAAAAGGGTTAGGGTTATGGTTAAAAAAAGAGCTAGACACCGTTGTTTTATTTTTGAATAAATAGGCCTAGGTATAGGCTACACTTTCTGTTTGGCGTCTGATCATTGCGATGCATTTTGCATTGCTATCTTCTACACTATCAATAAATCGATATCATTTTGACATACCTGCACATATATGAGCTAAAATAGTATCAAGTCTGTTGTAGTCATCCTCCAAAGATCGTGGCTCGTGGTAGCTGTGGGCTTTTTTGCTCTTCACCAAAAAAGATCTAGGCATTGTGTCTCCTCTGGTTCCTTCCTGCTATGTCCTCAGTCATTAGTGAAGATCAGGCAATCTGTCAGATCCACGGATGCGGCGGCTTTTTTATCTCTGAAAAGATTTGAAGACCATTGGTTGAGCAGCGCGTCTGTATAGAGGATATGGCAGGGTGGGAGCATGCGTAAAGCAGTTCTCTCGTCTGCCAGGTGTTATGAAGACAGGTGCTTTAAAGGAACAACTACCAAGCCTTAGGCCTGTGATTGGTCCGTCCCTCTACGAGAGGACAGACAGGTCCGGGGGGAACCGTGGCTATCAGGATAAGTGATACACTGTTTTATCAATGTGTTACTCAATCCCTAGCTGCAGGGGGAGAGGAAACGCGGAGACGACAACCCAGCCTGTGCCTTCTCCCTCTATAGACTCACGATTTGTGCAGGTATTAAAAACTGGCTGTTAACAAAAAAGTAGTTTACTTCCGAAAACAGCTTGCTTTTTGCTTATTTTGTTAACACAACGTGGATGTCATTGATGGATATTTTTGTGTCTTTAATTAGGCCTAATATATTTTAAACATGAATATGTGTAAATGCTAACACAACTTATTATATGCAGTAGATATGGCCACATCAAAAAATCAACATAGCCTAATGAGGCTACTTTTTTTTACATTTATTTTCGTTTGCCTGCATTCAAAATGCCACTTTGCTAAAAAAAATAAAAAAAAAAAATGAAGAAATCTTGCTGTTCTAATGAAATGTATTCTTTAGCCTAATTCAATATTTTTTACGTTTTAGTTTCAGGTTATGTGTCAACTTTTTATCGTCATCACGCCCCCTCATGTATAATTCCATTAAAAAATGTCATATGACAATCTAAACGTCATCATAATGACACCTTCAACTCTTCAAAGAAAGTTTGTCCTCTCTTAACAACTTGAAGTTTTTTTCTCCCTTTGTCCAGAATACTTATTGATCTTAGATAGTTAACCCTGTTATGATTTTGTAAAGAAAACTATAAAAAAAATGAAACTGACATTTGTTGAAATATCAACATCAAAATTTCTTTCTAATAAACACAATGTCATGTCCTTGAGCGCAAGGCGAAAAATGGCCAAATTAACAATAAAACTTACCGTCAAGCCAGTTTTGAAGGCATAGCATGCCATTAAACATTTGAGATGCTCAATGTAATCATTTCCTGAAGTTTAATTTTTAATGAAATATTTAGTTTAAATAATTATTTACATTTTCAAAATGAAAAATCAACCATTTTGTGGAATGACATTTATATTAAGTCTAGTTAATACCGAAATTAAAATGCTCCTTGAAGTTAAACATCTCAACATGCTGCTCTTGATTTTTAAATTGACTATAGGTTCATTAAGCGGGCTTAAAACTTGTTTTTTGTGGCCTTGGAATAAAGCGCTCCACACGCCAGCGGGGTCACGGTGTTCTCGAGTTTCGTGGCTGCTCAGTGAACAGAGCTGCCTTGTTCAGAGTGGACGCTGCTGATCTGTCGTGGACACAACAGGGACACGCATTCAGCTCGTGCGGCAGACAATCAGTGGGAGCCCATACAGCCAGTCCATCAGTCTGCGTCTCACCTGCCTTTGACTCGTGACAGCCGTCTCCTAAATGAATCGCTTCACTTGCATAGAGCGCAAGGCTACTGTCATATTGAGAAAAAAGCTGTCAAATGGTGTGGGCACACCGTTATGTAGCCCAAGTTAGGCTACTGCTTCAACATGTCATTTGGACAAGTTTCGATCACTTTTTGACCAGTCTGCATGGATTTATGAAATCTGTCTCGCCCATCAGTAAGCTACACTGATAGCCCACAATCACACAGTCCAGGATCTGCAGAAGAGTGTGCGAAGCCCAGGAAATCAAAGCGCAATGTGCCCTCCGTCGATTAGACATGCCACCGCAGGGCATCCGGTACAGGATACCGATAATGTAAGGACACTATAGGCAATATCTTGACTAATGCTCAAACATTATCTCACTTTTGTTTTGTGCTTCATCACGAAAATCATATATTGGCTATATAGCCTATTTATCCCAAATAACGAAAGCGACAGAACCCTAAAGCTATTTACAGAACACTGTAATAACTGGAAAAAAAGAACTGAATCTCAGCACCAAATACTTTTGTCGTTCCCAGAATCGCGTCAGTGTAACGATCCATAAAGCAACTGTCAGAATAAAATTAACTAGAGTAGAAAGTAAAAAAAAATAAAAAAAAATCCTGACTGTAGTCTTGTTGCTTTTTTTTATGAATAAAAATTGTAATATAAGCTAATGATTAGAATTACATTACACTTCTAAAATACAGAGCATAATAGTTATAAAGACAGACTAGAGAAAAGATTATTTCTCCGAACAACCAAAAACGTTATACCAAAATAACGCGATGCTTTTCTCTAATATCCGTTCATGTACGTCCTAACTGACTAAACTAGTGCCATCAACGAAACACCAAACGCTACAAATCAAACCGTTTACATTTGCACTGATTAAACAGTGCTGAGATATACAAGTCACAAGTAAATCGCAGCAGGTCCACTCTGGCCAGATTGCCTTTAGGGTTTAATGGGTAAACTGAAGCCTATTTTGCAAAAAAGTGCAAATAACTGGTCATATTAACAAATTAATTTTGCCTTTGAGTAAAAACGCAGCTCAAAGCAAACACCAATAACAAATCATTAGCACATACATGTGCGCAATCAAATGTTTAATGGTGTGACTGCAAAAAGGGTTTGTCTAAAAAGACAGGTTACTATAGCATCTTTCAATAACATGCAAGTAAATTGAGTCACGTATTATAACCGAAAATACATCATGCATTTAAAAAAATTAATAAAATAAAGTGCATTATGCCCATGATAGTTGTTGAAAGTGATGGCCAAAAAAAAGAAGAAGAAAAAAAGTGATTTGTACAGGTTTCTGCATATATGCATATAAGATGATAAAAATAAATAACTATAAAAAGCTTAAATAGCTCTGCTCCCAACCACTAGAATGTGTAAATAAAAAAAAATGTAAAAAGGTGAAGTTTTCCCCCAGTAATTTTGTCGAGTTTTACCTTGTTTTCCAGTGCAAATTCTAAAGATTCTTAAATCAAAATACATTTACTTAAGAGACAATAGAAAACGTCAATTTTCTGAATCCGAAACTAAACTCGACTCAAAAGGACAAAAGTTCATACGCCATTGACAGATTTGTTCTTGTTCAAAATATAAACAATTTGATTTTCTTAATGTATGAATGTTGAGATTTTCTATTGGAAACCAAAATATAGATATTCATTTTTTGCAATGCGTGCAACATTTAATGCCATGACTTTATTCATTTAAGGCTTTTGCTCTGATTTAAGACCTTTATAAGGCCTCAATTTGTAGAGGAGCCTTTTTAAGAACCACACAAACCATTTGTGGGATAATGCAATCTAAAAACAATGCTTTATTAACCAAGCATTCCGAGCAAACTCATTGATGCTCATCAAATGACCAACAGTCAGGTTAGACATCATACTGTATTTAACCAATAAAAACAAGGCTGTGAGATAACAGACTAGTCTTTTCAATAGCACGCACTATATAAGACAGATCATGTAATTATTTCCACCAGATCACAACTTTCAAAACTGTTCTATGGAGCTTGTCTACTAAATGTCTTTTCATAAACAAGTTTCTTCAGCTAATCGATATGTTGTTCGTAAACAACAGTACAATCTCCAGTGAACACGCTGCACTTCCATCAATCGCAGCCTTGATTTCACTCCTGTCAAGAGTTAAATGGCACTACTCCAAGGTCTATTTGACAATGTGATGGGGAGGGGGGTATGCTGTATGTGTATCGAATACACCGATACGTTTCTTGAAATGTCCCTCCAAACACACCTGCTGATGATGAAATGGCATTCTCCCAGCATGCATCCAACCAAGGCTCAATTAACCAGCAGGGCTCATGCAGAAGGCAAGGGTGTATATTTCAAACACTTTTTCATGGGTGATATCCTATTTGTGTCTTTTTTCTGATTTCTGCAGGTCAGAACGGCACCTTAAATAGCTGAAAACAGCTTCCACGCTATTCTTTAACATTACGTGAAAAATGAGCCTTCTGATTTTGTCCATATCGTAGCTAGTGTTTGATGAATAAGCTGGAGGCCATTCCTCACAGTCAGTACCAATAAAACCAGGACAAGGAAAATGTCACAGGCCCACTCTAAATTTCAGGGCTAATTGCTAGTGTCTGTTTCTCAGGGACTTACTGTAGCAGTTACTGTGATATCACCAGCTATTTCTCTGTTTGCTTCCAACAGCTGTAACAATTTTACATTGAGCCTGCAAAGAGCCAAAATCCACAATCTTTTTAATTGTAACCTAATACCTTCTAAAAGAAAGTCAGTCTTAACTTGCATACCCTAAAACAGCAGTTCTCATCTGTTGAGTCGCAACTAACCATACAATCAACATCAACTTAAATAGCTCACCCACACCTGATTTATTTTAATCTTTCACTTAAAGAAAAAAAATTAAAATGAATAAAAATACATGCCACAGTGTTGGAACAGCCCTAACGTACCAACTTCACTCCAAAGTCACTCCCATGATGATGTAGCTAATACTCTGATAGTACATCAGTCAGATTCACAGGAGTTGAATTTCTGGCACAAATTATGCTGACCTGAAAATAAGGTTATACAGAAACTAAATTAACCAAATTATGCATAATTTGGGTTCACACACGGTTCCAGAACAACATTTTTAAAGAAATAACAGAGTCGCTTCAAACAAAATGTATAATTCATATTAAAATTAAGCAACCACTTTATGAACCTTACAGAATACGTACAGCAATATGTAGAACAGAAGCCATTGGCACCAACTGATCCGCTGTCATTTATGATTAATGTGCTTTTTGGAAAAGCAACCCGGCTTAGGGTTGCACAAGGGAAGGGTGGTAAATTTCTGGAAACTTTACAAAAATCCCTGGAATATACCAAAAAATCCTGTAAAGTTTTCAAAATTTCTGGAATATTTCCACCTTTTCGCAACCCTACCCGGGATAGAGGTTACAGAACATCATTACCACATAAAAAGGGAACTTGTATCTACAGACAATATTGATTAAGGTTAGAGATATTGGCCACCTTGACGGTAAAATCAACTAATACC